>JANRGV010000058.1:2103428-2120708 GCA_024734035.1 Alethe castanea | reverse complement strand
CAGATAATGATGGCGAAAGAAGGGAAAGGAAACACAGCACCTGCAATAGCCAATTTTCCCCACAGTCAAAATGTCAGTGGATGCTCCTTCAGAGGGGTTAGATCAGAGTCCAGCAAGGAATGATCCCCTCCCTTCCCTGAAACATCAATTCTTTGCTAATAAAGCGCTGCAGGCATTGGGTTTCAGGCCCATGTTTTCAGGGATACACGGGTTATTTCCAAGCCCAGCTATTACCCGTGCACGCGGTGACATTAATATGAGTAAATGCAGGAAAAAGGATGAAATAAAACATATCCTATTGAAGGAAATGAGAGCTCCTTAAGAAAGAAAAACACACATAGGAAAGACGTGGGCATATCAGGATACAAATGGGACACTGGGGAGCTCCAGATTCCACAGGCATGATGTTATTGCAGTGTTTGATACCAGAGCAAGCACCTGCAGATATGAATTACATCCTTGTTCAGACCACGAACATCGCGGCCCTGACATCTCAGGAAGTGCTTATGTTATATTTCAAATCCCCCTGCCAACTGCATAAATATCAAATAAATCAATCATGGATCTAAAAGACATTATCTTAAGGACTTGCAAAAGCTGAGCGAGCCATGTCTCTTCTAAAAGTAGCCCCAGACCTTAAATCGTGGGGTTTTTTTCTGTGGGTGCACCTGAACAGCAGGGACGGGAGTGCTGTGACTTCACCTCTGTCCCCAGAGACAGAAATGGCACAGGAACGGTTCAGGGAGCGACAGTAAAAGAGGTTTTGCACAAATTAAACATAATTCCTGCTGCCTTCAAGAGGGTACACCTCATTTTGCACGTGGAGAAAGTGAGGCACTGATGCACAAATTGTACAAAGTCAAGAGGGCTCTGGAATGGTGAGAGCAGAACAAGGGGAGGACCAGGAGTCCTTGGGATGCCCATCAGACCATGCAGACTTTGTTTTCAGAAAGAGAAAAATCTAAATTTTGTATTTATTTCAGTCTATTCTGACCAAGACAGAAAATGCAATCCAAGGATCAAAGGTTTTCATGATAGAAAGACTTATTGTCACATGGATCAGGCAAAAAGAAGATTAAAACCAGACCACAAACAGCCCATCTCACAGAAATTTAACTGAAAATGTTTATTCTGCATTGAAAAATTCAGATCTTCATGCTGTAAATTTTTTTAAGTTTAAAAGGAACAAATAACAAAATATAAACTCCAAGTCTGAGTTTTAAATAATGCTGAAAGCCTTAATAAACTAAAATTTGACCAGAGTTACAGAATTTGGGATTTTCAGAACACTTTTCAATTTAAGAGTCCCCCCCAAAAGCTCTTATTAGATTAATTTGTTATTTTTCCTTGCTTGCCACGGGAGTCTTAATTACAATTGCTCCAAATACAGCTCCCATCCATCTTAATCAACGGGGACTATTTGGCCGTGCTGTTAAATCATCTGGTGTAATCACTTTGAAAAAGTTTGTTCTGCACTGAAAAAATGGCAGAGAAAGGAGGCAAAAGCAAATCCATCCTTGCACATTCATCTTCTCCCATGCAGTTCCCAGCAGCAGGAAGATGGAGTGGCCCTTTGGCTTCTCATCCACAGAGCTCTGAGTTGAAAAAGTGATTTTTGAGCCACAAATTCAGGGAAATATCCAAACAAAGACTTTGCTGCAATCAGAAGGAGTTTGTGAATTAAAATTAAAGTGGCAGGATGTGGACACTGCTGCAGGCTCAGGGAAAAATCCAGCTCGGATTGCTCTTGGCTTTCTCAGCTCCAGCTCGAATCTTTCCCAGGCTGGAAACTTTCTCAGAGATAAACAAAAGACAGAAGAATAAATAACATGAATTAACACCTAGTTGATCACAGAGCAGTGCGTGTGCTACGTGATGTTTTGCTGAAAACATGTTTACAAGAAGTGTTGCCTTCCTGGACCAATGAGCCTTTTCTATTCTGTGTGGCACGATCTATCCTATATAAGTGCAGCAGCCTTTCAATGAAGCGCTGCTTCTTGCTACCTTAGGAAGAAGTTGTGTGTGTGTGTTACTGTATTTGCTGTTCCTAGTCTAATGCTGACAGCAGGAGAGGCCAAACTTCACGGAATCATGGAATGGTTTGGGTGGGAAGGGGCATTAAATCCCATTCTGTACCACCCCTGCCATGGGCACGGGCACCTTCCACTGTCCAGGCTGCTCCAAGGCCCAAACACTTCCATTAAATTAAATTATCTGCTCCCCACTTTGGCATGGGATGACCTCATAACCTGGATGAAGCTCTGGGTAATTACTGTTTAATTTCATTCCAGAACTGAAAGAAGCTTTGGCCAAAGTCTTCCACAGCCTGTGCCAAGTCTCAGTCACCAATTCCAGTACCAGGCCCTGAGCAGCTGCCCCAGCTCCACGGGCTCTCTTGTTAAGAACAGTTAAAAATTTGCTGTGATTTTTTTTCCTTAAAAAAGCCCCAGCAAACCCCCACTTTTTAGGAAGATTAAATATCAAATAAAAATGGAGGAAACATCTGCAGGGCTTGACCCTCGCTGCAACCTCTTCTGATCTTCACATGTCAGAACCTCGGAGTGAGAAAACCAAATCTAATTAAGTTTTGCCCGATTTTGTTTTTTTCCAAGTCGTGGTTGAAGGTGCAAAACAAAAGGTTTGGATATGAAAATTCTCTCTGTGCCCATCAAACCAATCTGGGGCACACAACTCATGTTCACCTCTAATTCATCCCCACAGCCCAATTTACTCCTGAACCACTCAATGCCCTGCCTTGGGACATTTTTGCCCAAGAGTTTTTCTTCCAAGTTTTGTATTTTCATTGGATATATCCTCTAAGGAAATTGTGTGAGCTGAAGATAAACAATTCAAAACCTTCCAAGTCCAACTTGCTCTCAGGTCCTTCAAACCAAAGTGTGAATTGCAGCTTATCGGCTCTCAAAGAATAATTTTGCAGAGCAGAGCTGCCACATGAGGAAAAAAAAAAAAAGTCATAATAATAAAAAACCTCTTGATCTGCACTAGTACATTTAAGGAGTATATTTTCCTTCATTCTAAGAGTTTTATTTGATAGGAAACCTTATCAGGAGCCTGCATGGTTGATGGGGAAATGCTCCCCACGCAGGAGGAAACACAATCCTGCTCCAGCTCAACATGCTTCACATTGTCCCATTAATCCACCCAAATCACTCCATCCTCTGCACTTCTCAGAGGTTCCTCTCCTTTTAATCCTCAAAAAGCCTCCTAAATCCAGAGTTTCCAAGGAAGTTTTCCTAATTAAGATTTCATTAGCAGCTTGCACACAGCACCTTCAGCAGCGTTGCTGTCAGAGGAACGAGACAACCCCAGCTCGGATCACAGGGTGCAAGGAGAGAGGGGGAAATGTAATGACAAAAACAAAGAAGGGTCAAATTTCCTCAAAAAAAAAAAAAGTCCAGCCCCCCTCTCCCCGTGCTCAGCTGCAGCAAGGTGAAAGGCTAAATGTGGACAGAACGGGAATACGTGAGCGGTTTCTGAGCTTCCTGGGGGGAATACTCAACAGCAGAAATATGTTTCCCCTGGAGACCTTCCCCACCATTTGGTCCAATTTCTTACTCCAAGAACTGAACCAGCTCATGATGTAATGCTCCAGGGAAAACATTCCTCTCAAAAAAAGAGTATCTTCCTAGGGAGAAGTTTGAAGAAAACATCTTAATATTGTTTAAACAGCTTTTGGCACAGGCACGCGGCTTGTGCTGCGCTCAAGGCTGAAAAGATGGGAATGGAAAGTTTTAGGATTTACTTTCAGGCTTCTCCTCGACTACCAGCCCTGGTCCCCAGTCCTTAAAGGAATGAGTTAAAAAAAGAGATTTTCAGAAGCAGATATTTGCCTTGGTAATAAAAGAGGAACAATTTAAGGCTTGGGCTATTCTGTGTCAGGAGGAAAGCACGGGTTTAATTCTTCCTAAAGCTTGATCCTTTTCTTAACTCCTGCACAAAGGGGCAGCTCCAGGGCTCCCAGCACCATGGATCTGGCTGGGAATGAGGCTTCTGGGGCTCTTGGAGGGGCCACCAATCCAAGGAGCAGGAAAAGTTCCTGCCAGCCAACCTTTTATTGCTCAGCTTTTGTGTGCACATCTTCCCTGTGCTTGGTTCCCTTTCTGGACCATTTCTCTGACCAAATTTATCACTTGAGCTGGAGGCAGCACACTCCAAACCTGAGGCAGAGGGTGCAGGAAAACCCAGGACAGCAGAGCTCTGTGAGGAGCAGGGAGGAGGAGAACTGGAAAAAAAAATAAGTAATATGAACATTTAGGGATTCTCCTCCATGGCTGGGATTAGTCATGCTCAGCACTGATATAAACTCCATGCACACATTACCTACTCCTCACATAAACCTTACAAAGCTTTCCTTGCAAAACACACCCTGGGTACTTTAGGGGTTTTTTTATTATTTTTTTTTCCTTGAAGAAAGAGTAAAATGACCCTTTTATTCCTCACTAATATTTGTACCCACACAATTACTTTTTCCTCAATGGCACAGCCGAGGCCACTCAACAGCTCCAAATCCCAGTTCAAATGTGAATTCCCTTAGAACCTTAATAGATTTGCATTAGTGAATATTATTTACAGCCAGAACCCAGCATTTCTGACCTGCTGAACGTGGGACTGAAGGCATTGGTTTGTCCAAACATTTGGGTGCCACAGGCAGGTGATTTATGGCAGGGTGAAGTTTCTCTCTGCAGTAACCCAGGTGATTTAAGGGATGGGGATATTGGATCCCTGTTTTCCACCCTGATGTTCCCTGTGCTGCCAAGACAAAGAGCAAGGGAAAGGAGCAACAACTCAATTCAAGAACAGCACGAGCCCAAACCCAGAGCACAGAGGGGATAAAACTCCCAATTTTCCAATTCCTACCTTGTTTTGTTCAGTCCATCACCAGGGCTCTTGAGGAACAGGCCCCATTTGTGCTGCAGCTTCTCCTCAGACTTTGAGGCACTGGGTAACTTTTAATAATTTCATCATCAGGATTTAAAAACCAGGCTCATTTATCTACTTCAATTACTTTAAACATAAAATATTATTAAAATATTTTGCATTTTATCTGTTCAAAGGGGTTTTGCTTGTAGAGAGGGACTGTGAGGAATAAAAGCTTTGTAGGGTGGGGAGGTGGCTGGTTTGATAATTCAATTTAATTTCCTTCATTGTTCAAACTCTCAAGAGACCTCTGGGCACAGTGACTGAATTAAAAGGTGGTGTTATTATTATTATTACCAATAAATAGGATTGTCCAGGCCATAAAACACTCTGCACAGGATGGAATATCTCAGCTGCAGAGTGCCAGGGCTTCACTGCACTGCTTGGCAAAGCTAAATCCCAGCAATAAAGGCTCCATAAAGAATTTAAACCCAACTCAAAGGAGTTGAAGCCCAGTTCTTTGCAGGCTTCTGTTGAGAGCTTTTACTGCTCCTTTGCTGGGGCTTGTGGCTGCAGATTTTTCAGGTTCTTGGTAAACCCTAAACTCTTAAAGCCTTGAATCAAAACGATTTATCACCCATCAGGGAGCTACATAAAATGTATTTTCCTTCAGAGTGACTATTCTCATAAAAAAAACTAATTTAAAAAGAAAAAAAAAAAAAGACAATTAAGAATGTTTTTTAAAAACCTACACTCCAGCCCAACTTTACAGGGATCCTTAAACCTAAAAACCCTGACCCCCAAAAAATTAATGCCACCTGCAAGCTGTAAATATATGCATTATTTAATTTTTTTTCCCCCCCAAGTATTTTCTTTGGCTGTTACATCCAGCTGAACAAGGCCTAAAAATTGTCAAACTAAATTCTTGTTTAAGAGTGGAGCTCTAACTACTGCCAGTTTGAGTGAAGCACACAGCCAGGTTTAGGGAATACGTTTTATTTATCTTGGCTGCGGCTCGGGGTGGAACATTTTCCATCCCATCCCAAGGCAGTCAAAAAAGGGGGTGAAATATTGCACAATAAAAGCCATTCATTATATCTGTCTCCTCTGCCTTCCAAAAACAGAGCAGCCTGACCAGCCCCAAATCCAGGCAGGGGGCAGGAAGATGGGAGTCAGGGGGTCACTGGAAATAACCCAAGACTAACACTAGGCCTGGCTTAGGGAATCTGTTCCGTGCCCCCACTCCCAGAGCACACAGGTTTGCCTCCCCCCCAGCCCCAGCCTGGCTAAAGTAGTTAATTGCTCTGTTCTGCACAATTTACAGGAGTTAATTACTAAACTAATACATTAGGCTGCTTGTCTCCCAGTCCCAGCCCAGCTCCAGCTCCTCCACTGGGACACGGGGAAATCGGACCTTACTTTGACTTAAAACATTTTGATTTTACCTCCTCACTTTAAAGCCATGCTGAAGGAATACTCCATTATTTTTTATTTATTTCCAGCGCTCACCTACCTGTTGGCAGCTGGAAAATGCAATTTCTTCCCCTGCCTGTGGGTGTTCTGTGTGTTGAAGCCATTCTTCTTCAATTTCCTCCTTTCTCCATCTCCACAGCTCTCACAATCCTTTGCTGTTTGCTTCCCTGGTCATCACTAAAGTCTCTCCAGGTCTAAGAGTGAGAGGATTCACTTTGAGGAAGAGTTGAGCACAAACTTCCTAAACATTTCTGAACAGCAGCTTGATAAGATGAACCCACAGTGACATTTCCAGGCAGCACTCAGGTGTTTCAGCATCTTCTGTTGCTCATTAGTCAGGAGAAAGTAGAGAAAAATCAGCTGGAAACCAGATTTATTTACAATTATTTTAAAGGGAAATAAATAAAAATAGCATATACAGTTCTTGCTATTTTTCCCCCTGCTTATCAGGATGAGAAAATGATTACTTCTTCAACTTTTATTAACTCGTATGGGAGAAATTTGGTCATCTCATCCCCACTTTTATAACTTATGTGCACCTTAATTAAGGCAAAATATTGGCATAAAATAATTCCTGGGAAACATTAACACTTTCCCTTAAAAACCTCCTGGAGAATTCAGGGATAAGGATTATTCTTTGTAGCTTGAGCAAAGTGAAGCAGAGACTTTTCCAACTATGAAACAGCTGCCAGATCTCCAGCTCTGAAAATCTGTCAGCACTGCACTTCACAAAAGTGATGTGTAATTACTCTTACTTATTAACAACATCATAATTACAGAGCTGCAAAACAATCAGACCCCAGCACTCGTCCTCCTGCCAGTCAGAGCAGTGATTTTGTGGTGAGCTGCTAAATGTGATTATTCCCCAATCCCCACCCAGGGCTGGCTTGTACCTGCTTGAAGTCATTTGAAGTCCACACAAATTAAAGCAGGGAAGTATTTTTGAACACGAATTTATCTTTATAAAGATAAAATTCCTCTGGGGAAGAGGAATGCCATGGAGTTTAGGTGCCACTATAACACGTGGTCTGAGCTGGAGCTCAGCACATAAAAATGGGAGAAAATCACTGGAATCTCCTTCAGGCAGAGCTGGAAACCAGAATCAAACTGAGCAAGTCCCTCTGTGCTGTCACCCACCCTGATGGCATTTCCTACCCCTGAGACAAGGCACAGCTCCAGGGAAAAGTGGATTTTGGGAAAGCAGAGGTGACAATGGAATAATAATAATATTGCAGCACAGGCTCCAGGTGCAGCTGGAGGGTTTCAGGGGGTCAGTGAGCTCCTGCTCCAGGGCACAGCAGTGACACCTGCGTGTTTAAAGCCCCAAAATGCTGCACGAGGAGCTCTCCCAAATTCCAGCTCCCCCAGCTGAGCCATTCCCCAGCTCCACCACGATTCCATCCCAGCTCTGCACTGTTCAGCAGCCCCACATCAGCTCCTGCAATCTCCACAATCAGAAAACACAGCCAGAGCCTCCAGAGGCCACCCCAGCCTATCCCCACCCCAGGAAGGACCATCTGTCATTCCTGACAGGTATTTGTTTAATCTGTTCCTGAAGGCCTGCAGTGATGGAGATTCCACACTTCCCCAGGCCCTCCATCCCCTGCCTGGCCAGCAGTGAGAACTTTTCCTTAATGTTTAACAGAGATGTTTTCCCCTGATTTAAACACATTTCTTGTCCTTCTCAGGGCAGACATGGAGAACAGATTATTGCCTCCCACCTCTGCACCTTCTGCACAGCTGAAGAGTTGTTAGACTCTCCAGATTAAGGAGACAAAATATTTTGAGGATAAATTCTATCCAGAGAACGACAAAATGCAGAATGAAGGGGAAATATCTCTTGGAGAGAACTGCAACCTTCTCATTTCTCATAGGTTTCAGCACCCACAAATGATTCCTAACACTCCTTTTCCACCCAGGAAGAAAAATTCCAGTGCACAGTTCAGTTGCTGCTTTGTTTGGAGCAGTAAAAGGAGCAGCTATTTTTATTAATTTACTCATTTTGTGAGCTTTACATTTTAACCTCAGCCAGCCTCTCAGATTTTGTCCATTTTATTATTTTCCCTTCCAAGCAGAAAGCTCAGCCCAGCCTGCCCTCTCCTGGCAGCCAAGCACAGTAAACAACCCAAGAACTCTCCCCAAAAGCTAACTCCAAAAGCAAATCCCCAAGTCAAACATTAAGGCAACTGTTTTTAGAGGGATTTGAGACATGGAGATGTGGCACTGGGGGATGTGGTTTATGGGCCACAGGGCAGTGATGGACTCTGATCTTAAAGCTCTTTTCCAACCCCAATGATTCTGTAACTCAAACACCACTTAAACAGTGCAGTTCCTTTCAAGTTGTTTAAGGAATTCTTGCCTTGGGAGAAAGAAATATAAAAATCCAAGTGCTCTGGTTGTTTTCAAGCTCTATAAAAGCAGCCAAGTACATCAAGGATTTTATCCCACTTCATTCCTGGTAAAAGCCAGGTCACAGAAGGGACTGTGCTGGACACAAAGCCATTTCCTCCAGGCTGGCACGGGGATCCCTCTGGGCTGGAACAGCCCAGCATGAAAAATGGAAGCAGCAGCAGAGCTTGGAGCAGAGCACCTGCAGCCCTCTCTCTTTATGCCATTGCTGAAAGCAGCAAAGTGCAAACAGGGGATGGACTCAGGGCTGGAAATGAGGCACAGCTTCTCTCCCCTCAGCCAATTCCAGCTGCCAGATGAATTTGATACACAATAAAGATATAAAAGCTTTTTTTTTCCTTTAATGACCACCCTTCACATCAGAGAATCATTCATGAACTCCAACACAAAAGCTTAGTCTAAGGAACTCCAGCTCTGCTCGTGCCCAAAGCCTTTTCAGAAGATAAAAAGAGGGTCCCCACTTCCTTCTCTTCCAAGAAGTGATTCCTTTATTTGTTGCAGACAATCTCTTTTTAGTGTATTTATCCACTAAATATATGAAGATTTCAATAGCAATTTATAGGGAATGGTCAAGTACATGGGAAACAAACCCTTGGAGCAACAAGAGTTCCATGAAATTGCGGTTTAACTCCTAAAAACAAACCCACATTTATCAGGGAGAAGAATTTTTTTATTCTCTTCGTTACCTGCCATAACTGTACCAGACCAATGCTCTGAGCCAGTCTGCCACACAGTTCAGATCTTCCAGCATTTTAGGCACCAAGACAAGGAAAATGAGTTCTAAGTTATCCAGAAAATGAGTAAGAAAGTAAGTGAGGAAATACAAAGTTGGAAAAGAGAAGAAAACCACGCAAGCTCTAAGGATCACCTTCACTTCAGAAAATCAGAGATGCCTGAGACATCTTTCAATCTTAGCTCAAGAGTTCCTGCTGCTTCTGAGTGTTTTTGGTGACTCCTGTCCTTCCCACACCCAGAATTTGTGCTTCTCCTCCTCTGGGTGGGAGCCCAGGCCGTTTCTGGAGCTGTGGCTTCACAGAGGCTCCTCCTCCTCCCCCTCCTGGCAGGAGCAGCCGCCTCATTCTCCTTGCCCGGGGCTGCCAGGGGGAGCAGGGGCTGCTCCCTGCGGTGAACATTCTCAGCTCCTGCCAGGATGGAGCTGCTGCTGCTGCTCCTCCTGCCTCGGGGGGGCTGCCTGGGGGGCTCGGGGGGCGGCTGGACCCAGGCCAGGCCCTGGCTGGCCGCGCCCCTGCTCAGCCTCATGCTGCGCCTCACCCGGGGCTCGGCGCTGCCCCCGCTGCTGCTGCTGCAGCCCTGCAGGGGCCGTGCCAGAGCCTGCTCCACGCTGTAACAAAAAACATCAGCACCGGGAACTGCCCCAGGAACCGCCCCGGGAACTGCCCCGGGAACCGCCCCGGGAACTGCCCCAGGAACCGCCAGGATTTCAGGAGGGCAGCACAAGGCACTGCTCCTCCTCCTCCTCCTCCTCCTCGCTGCATCACCTCGGACAGAATCCACGCTGCTCTGCACACCCTCCTGCTGGTGCAGATTTTCCAGCCCGCTTAGGAGATTTCCTTGTGATTCCTCCTTTTCCACCGAGGAACTGCTTTCTGTTGTTTCTTGTTCACGTGGAGTGTCTTTGTTTGGCTGGAAATACTCAGATGTGTCAAAATCACCTTCTGCATCTGGCACAGCGTTTGAAAACTGGAGGGGGATAAAGAAATTATAAAGAAATGATAATGGAGTTAATTGATCACCTCATTAGGGGCAGGCACAACGAAATTCAATATTACAGACTCACTTCATACAGTACAATCATGTTTGGATGATAATGAAAATACTCAATTTTCATCTTCACTTATTTCTTTTAAGAAAATGGGTTACATTTTTTTCTGTTCCTCTGTTGTTTGCCTTCCCCTCCCAGCAGAGCTGTCCAACACTGGAGTCTGAAATCACTTCTTGTACAATCACTTTTGTGCCTTCAAATTCCAGCAACCAAAACTTTTTTGTCAGATTATTTGGAAAAGCTCCCAGAAAATTCAATAGAAATGATAAATTTAAGTATGATAATGAATAATAATTCTTATTATTTTTTTTTTTTAAATAGGCAAGAGGTAATAAATAAAAAACTGGTTTCAAACACCTGAACTGGCTACTCTCCACCTGTGTCACTCTCCAAAATCCCAGCACCTGACAGGGAATCCTGCAGGCTGCAATCTGTTTCAGTGTGAGGCCAAACTTGGGTTTCTTGGGAAGCAGAGAGTGATCAGCCTTGGAAGAGACCTTCAAGATCATTTTCTTCCAGCCCCAGGAATTCAGCTGAGCTCTGAATGCCCAACAGCTCCTCCCAGGGATGGAGATTGCAGGGATGGAAAATGCAGGGGTGGAGATCCCAGGGATGGAGGTGCCAGGGATTTGATCCCAGGGATTTGGTGCCAGGGATGGAGATCCCAGGGATTTGATCCCAGGGATTTGATCCCAGGGATTTGGTGCCAGGGATGGAGATCCCAGGGATTTGATCCCAGGGATGGAGATCCCAGGGATTTGGTGCCAGGGATGGAGATCCCAGGGATGCTCCCCAGCTGAAGCCCAGCACTTTTCCCTCCCAGCCCAGCTGTGTGAGCCCTGAGCTGTGTGTGTGAGCCCCAGCTGTGTGTGTGTGCCCCCAGCTGTGTGTGTGAGCCCCAGCTGTGTGTGTGAGCCCCCAGCTGTGCAGTGAGCCCCAGCTGTGCAGTGAGCCCCCAGCTGTGCCCCCAGCTGTGCAGTGAGCCCCCAGCTGTGGCTGTGTGAGCCCCCAGCTGTGTGTGTGAGCCCCCAGCTGTGCAGTGAGCCCCCAGCTGTGCAGTGAGCCCCCAGCTGTGGCTGTGTGATCCCCCAGCTGTGCCCCCAGCTGTGGCTGTGTGATCCCCCAGCTGTGGCTGTGTGATGCCCCAGCTGTGGCTGTGTGATGCCCCAGCTGTGTGTGTGATGCCCCAGCTGTGCATTACCTCAGCAGCAGCCTCCAGCCTCACTGGCAGCTCCAAGCCTGCAGCCTCTGTGTCCCCTCCAGCCTCTGAAGGACAGCAAGCACCTGGGTAATGGGGCACAAAATCTTCTGGCTACTACAGGAAAAGCTTTGTGCTATTTTACTTCTCAGGTCAGTTTTTCTTACACTTTTTCCTTACTTACACATATTTTTTTTTTTCTCTTACTTACACACTTTTTTCTTAAACCCACACACTTTTTTCTTTCTTCCTTACACTCTTTTTCCCTTTCTTGCACACACTTTTTTTCCTCCCTTACACACACTTTTTTCTCTCATACACACATTTTTCCATACACACATTTTTCCTCTCTTATACACACTTTTTTTACTTATTTACTTAGATAATAACCTTCTAAACAACCACCCCAGATAAACAGTGAGGAACAAACCCAGCAGAAAGCTCTGCACACCCCTTATCTCTTCATGCCCAACTCAGCAGCTTAAAGATGATGAAAAAAATGGCAGTACCCAAAGTAAAGAGGTGGATTTTTTTGGTCAGATTTATACTGGAGTCAAACAAAAATTAGATTTATCAATTAATTATTAATAATTATTAATTGATTAGCTCCTTCAGACTCTGCTATTACAGAAATAATTAAAAGTTCAAAAAATCTTTTTTGTGGAACTGTTGAAATAAAGGAACAAAGAGCAAAGCAAAACAAAACTAAAACCCAAATTACCTGTCAGAAGTGGTGAGTTTGGAGATGAGGCAAAAGAGAAAAGCTCTGGAATTTCAGGGATTGGGCTGAGGAGGGGTTTCTTAGAAGCCATTTCTCTTTCCCCATACAAAGATTTCTTGACTTTTTTCTTTCTTCTTTGCCCAAAGCTTGGGTATTTTGTTTTCTGAAAAGATTGAGGAGGAGAATAAAGCACAGTGAAATTTTCATCATCCTCTACAATATTTTTCTATAAGTGACCCCATTACTGGATTTTGATGGATGACAACTGCTTCCCCTAAAAGGAAGGTTCCACTTCTTCTGCCAGCTACAGAATCATCTAAAAATTCCAAAGCAAAAAAAAAAAAAGACTTTTCTAACATGGCTCTGCAAGGAAGGGAAGAGCCACAAACTTATTTGTTGGACCTCAAGCCTGAAAACTCTCTCCAAAAAAACCCTTTTGGCCCTACAAGAATTCAAGCCCTCAAGTCAGTAAGGAAGAGGGATGGGGCAGGAAATGCAGGAAAACAAGATGGGCATGAAGAAGAAAATATTGGCAGCAACAGGAAGATCAAAATAATCCTGTAAGACACAAGGAGAGAGAAAGAAATAATTTAAAAAAAAAATAAAATAAAAGCAGAATTCAGCCACTTCAGTGGCTGGAACTCACCTTGGGCTTTTTGGGAGCAGTTGTGGTTGGATTTTTCTGTCTCTGGATCTTGCTCCTTCTTGGATTCTCAGTGGTTGTGTCACTCTCAGTGGTTTTGTCACTCTCAGTGGTTTTGGCTCCAGAGCTGCTCCCCTCAGTGTCCTCTGCCACAGCCCTGCCCTGCTGGGACAGGATTTTGGGGGCAAAAATCAAATGGAATTAATTGATCACCTCATTAGGGGCAGGCTCAACTGGAAATTCAATATTACAGACTCATTCACACAGTTTGGATGATAATGAAAATACTCAATTTTCATCTTCATTTATTTCTTTTAAGAAAACGAGTTACTTTTTTCTTCCTCTATTTTTTATTCCAGAGCTGTCCAACCCTGAAGTCTGAAATCACTTCTTGTTCAATCAATTCTGTGCTTTCAAATTCCAGCAACCAAAACTTTTTTGTCAGATTATTTGGAAAAGCTCCCAGAAAATTCAATAGAAATTGTCAATTTAAGCATCAGGCTGTATTTTTAATAACTGCAAAATCATTTTCACTGAAAAATCTCATTTCCTCAAGGCACTAACAGGAGGCATTTCCATATACCTGGATATAGATAATCCTCATATCTGAAGTTGGAGAAACTTTTTTATGCATCAAGAGGGATAAAAGAGAACAATTCTGGCTGAAGGAGTTAAAAAAAAAAACAAATTAAATTTTATCACTAAGGAAACTCACCTTCCTTTCAGTAGAACAAGTTATCATGTCAGGTTTGGCAGTCTCTGCTACTATAAGAGAAAAAAAATAAAGATTTTTAATTAGTTTTAATGCAAGTTAATCACATTTTGAGGAAATTAGCTACATCATTTCTGATATTATGCACTCCAGCCACTTTGGTCTTGAGTAGAAACTTAATCTTGAGGATTATCAAACTTGACAAGATAAAAAAAATTCTATCTTGCTCTACAAAACAGAGGAAATCTCAATTTGGGAGGATTTGGTAACAATAATTAAAACATCCCTGGCTTTCATAGATAAATATGCACAACCCACTTTCAATTCTTTGTTGTTGGGTTGCTATTTAAAAATCATCAAAATTACAGTATCAGAATCAAGATTTAAAACAAACAAAAAAATTACTTTGAACAGCAAAATTTTCAAAGAAAAACATCACAAATTTAAATAACTTAAATAACTACAGCTCAGGCAAACACTGCAAGGTGCTTCAGAAGAAAACTTTAATTGAAATATTTGTGCTAAACAATTTCACAATTGAAAAATATGAAAAATTATCCCCCTGTATTAAAAAATACCAACAGAGAAATAAACCAAAAGCCTCAAGTCTCAATTTTCAGGTACAGAAAGTTGCATTATCTACTGAAAAAAGCAAAGTTGGGGTTACCTTCTGCATTTTCAACAGGTGAAGGGGCTTCTGCAGCAGCAGAACCTTCCAGGAGTTCTGGGAGAGGCTCAACACCTTCCTTCAAACACAAAATGACATTTTTAGCAATAAATTACAGGGATTTGATGGATCTTACCCATCAGTGTTTGTACACAAAGTGGTTTTATTTTGTTCCCTTAAAGAAAACTCCTTTGCTCTGTGTGGCAAAAAGAAACACAGCAGCAAAATGTAAAAAAAAAAGGGAAGGGAAAAACATTTCAAGGTTCAGAAAGTTAAACCTCAAATCTAAAACTCAGCTCATCCCAACCAAAATCCTAGAATTGAGAATTCACAGGGAATAAAGAACAACAAACTCACCTCATTCCAACCAAAATCCAAGAATTGCAAATCAATAAACTCAGCTCATCCCAACCAAAATCCAAAATCCAAGAATTGACAATTCTCAGGGAATAAAGAACAAACTCACCTCATCCCAGCCAAAATCCAAGAATTGATAATTCTCAGGGAATAGAGAACAAACTCACCTCATCCCAACCAAAATCCAAGAATTGAAAATCAACAAACTCACCTCATCCCAATCAAAATCCAAGAACTGACAATTCTCATGGAATAGAGAACAAACTCACCTCATCCCAACCAAAATCCAAGAATAGATAATTCTCAGGGATAAAGAACAACAATCTCACCTCATCCCAACCAAAATCCTAGAATTGATAATTCACAAGAATTGAAAAACAACAAACTCACCTCATTCCAACCAAAATCCAAGAATTGAAAATCAACAAATTCACCTCATCCCAATCAAAATCCAAAATCCAAGAATTGACAAGTCACAGGAATAAAGAACAAACTCACCTCATTCCCAGCCAAATTCCAAGAATTGACAAAAAACAATCTCACCTCATCCCAATCAAAATCCAAGAAATGACAATTCTCTGGGAATAGAGAACCACAAACTCACCTCATCCCAACCAAAATCCAAGAACTGACAATTTACAGGAACAGAGAACAACAAAATCAGCTCGTCCCAATCAAAATCCAAGAATTAACAACCAACCAACTCACCTCATCCCAGCCAAAATCCAAAATCCAAGAACTGACAAGTCACAGGAATAAAGAACAACAAACTCACCTCATCCCAGCCAAAACCCAAGAATTCACAGGAATAAAGAACAAACTCACCTCATTGCAGCCAAAATCCAAGAACTGAAAATCAACAAACTCACCTCATTCCAACCAAAATCCAAGAAAATGACAATTCTCAGGGAATAGAGAACAAACTCACCTCATCCCAACCAAAATCCAAGAATTAAAAATCAACAAACTCACCTCATCCCAATCAAAATCCAAGAATTAAAAATCAACAAACTCACCTCATTCCAGCCAAAATCCAAGAACTGACAATTCACAGGGAATACAGAACAAACTCACCTCATCCCAACCAAAATCCAAGAATTAAAAATCAACAAACTCACCTCATTCCAGCCAAAATCCAAGAACTGACAATTCACAGGAATAAAGAACAGCCAACTCACCTGATGCCAGCCCAGGTCCAGGAGTGGCAGGGGCTGCTCCCACAGGCCTGGCCTGGCCCAGGGGCTCTGCCCTGGGGAGGCTCCCCTGCGTAGGGGGGTGTTGGCAGGAAGGCTCTGGTCAAAGATTTCAGGGCTCAGAACTTCCCCAAAAGTCACTTTTTTCTTCCTTGGTGTTTTGGAGCTCTGAGTGTCAGCTGGCTCTGTTGGAATAAAATGAAAGGAATGGCTGAGTGAAGGGGAAGTGGCACAGAGCAGAGGGTTTGTGAGATATTTAAGTGTTCTCCTAAAAATCACCAGCCAAACTATCAGCAAAACAACAACTTCACATGAGGCCAGCCAGGATTTTTACTCTGGATTTATGAAAAAAATAACAAAGAGACTAAAAACAACCACGTGTTCCCCAAGTTTCAATTAAAAAATATAAAACTCCTTTAAAAAAAAAATCTGGGATTCTATTCTGGTGTTTGAGGCTTTCTGAAGTTTTGGGGTGGGATTAATTTTTTTTTTTTTTTTTTGACAGATATTTCTTTCCTTAGCAATCTTTTTTTCCATGTCATCAGCAGGATGCCACAAGGAGCCATTCAGTGGTTTTAGTGATTAATATCAGTAACTATTCTTAGCAGAGAGGCAAAACTTTATCATCCCACACAATCCTTTACTTTTTAAAAAAGAAGTGAAGAAAGCCTAGGGATTTTTTTGTCTTACAAAGGGGAATCTGACCTGTTTGCAATGTTTCAAAGGTTTTTACACAGTTGGAGATTGCAGCAGATTCATCCCCTCCTCTGCCAATGGCACTCTTTGAGTATTCCTGTCAAATTTAAGGGATACAGATCAATAAATTTGAATTAAAATATTGTCCTCTAAGCATAATTTAATAATCAGTCCTTTTTTGTTTAACCAAACCTACTTGTTTGCTGCATAAGTAAAACTCAAACACATTCATTTCATGGAATCATGGAATGATTTGGGTGGGAAAGGAGCTAAAAATGATCCAGTGCCATCCCTGCCAGGCTCCAGGATGGATTGAAGCAGTGATAACAGGATGGATTGAAGCAGTGATTATGGGATGGATTGGAGCAGTGATTATGGGATGGATTGGAGCAGTGATTATGGGATGGATTGAAGCAGTGATAATGGGATGGATTGAAGCAGTGATTATGGGATGGATTGAAGCAGTGATTATGGGATGGATTGAAGCAGTGATTATGGGATGGATTGGAGCAGTGATTATGGGATGGATTGGAGCAGTGATTATGGGATG
>JANRGV010000058.1:2092872-2103377 GCA_024734035.1 Alethe castanea | reverse complement strand
GATTGGAGCAGTGATTATGGGATGGATTGAAGCAGTGATTATGGGATGGATTGAAGCAGTGATACCAGGATGGATTGAAGCAGTGATTATGGGATGGATTGAAGCAGTGATACCAGGATGGATTGAAGCAGTGATACCAGGATGGATTGGAGCAGTGATAAGGGGATGGATTGGAGCAGTGATTATGGGATGGATTGAAGCAGTGATAGCAGGATGGATTGAAGCAGTGATAAAGGGATGGATTGGAGCAGTGATACCAGGATGGATTGGAGCAGTGATTATGGGATGGATTGAAGCAGTGATTATGGGATGGATTGAAGCAGTGATACCAGGATGGATTGGAGCAGTGATAATGGGATGGATTGGAGCAGTGATTATGGGATGGATTGAAGCAGTGATACCAGGATGGATTGGAGCAGTGATAATGGGATGGCAGTGAGTGATAATGGGATGGATTTAACAAACCCCAGCCCATCTATTGCAGATTTATCATTGGCCAAGGAAATGAGGAGCTGAGATTGTAACCAATCACTTGTGTGTGCCTGGGAAATTCAAACTCTCTCTTTCAGGAGAATTCACAAGAATGAAGTGTTCAGTCTTTTGTCACAGCAATCACAGAGTGCTGATTACAACCACGCAGGATTAAATCATTTCCAAACCATTCCCAACCCACAATCAGACACCAAAGCACCTCCAGGCTCACCCTCAAACCCTGAACCAACCTTGGGGCTGAGCTCCCTCGCTGGGGTTTTCTTCAGGATGGATCTGAGCAGGGAGCTGCTGTGGCACAGGTCACTGCTGGCAATGTTCCCTGCTCCCTGAGGTGTGCCAGGGCCTTGCCTTGCCCCCAGCACTCTCTCATCTTCCACACCCTCAGCCTTCCTTGGGCTGGCAGCTGAGGCAGCATCACTGTGCTCACACCTGGGAACTGCAGAGCAAGCAGAGCTGGGACACTGAAAGGCTGAAGGAAAATCCACAAAGTTTTTTAGCCCACAGATCCTGTGCAGAAACTCCCCACAAAAATCCATCAGCCTGTAAATTGCTCTTTTTGTACCCCAGGTACATGTGTTGTTTTCAGAAATGTATAAAACAGACAGAAAAGGAGCACTACACCAAGGAAAAGTTACATGAGGTTTCTGCTGCACCCTAAATTTTAGACAAGAAGACAAATGTCAGCTGAAACATTTCCTGACAAATATCCCAGTATTTTTATTTCCTAATGAGAGTTTAACAAAGGTTGTAGCAGGGCTGAATCCTCTTACCATGGCCTTTTTCCAGGGTATCTCCAGTTAGAACAGTCTCCAAGGATTTAATAGGATTTTGCTGCTCATAAACCCATTCCTAAAGAAAAAGTGACAGGATTTTTACAACAGCACAAACTATGCAGGGTTTTAATCCCACAGACAAGGCTTTCAGGGTTTTCTCCATCATCCACTACTTCAGCTGAATTCATTTTCCCAAAACACCCAGGGAAATGCTCAATTAATGAAATGCTTAGCAGGATTAGACATGGCAAGTGAAGAAATTCCATATTTTAATGTCTGACTTGGAGGTTTCTCCCCAGTTCAAAGCACCTTTGCAGCAGCAGGGTCAGTGACAGTCACAGGGGACAAGATGCTGCAGATCCTGAGCTCACTCCTGCTGTTCTTGCTCCCATTTTTGCTTAAATTCTCTTTCCAAGCAGCTCCTCTGTTGCCCAACATGAACTTTTCATTCCACTGCTCCAGGTTTGGCTCTTTTTTAAAAGGTGCTTTGTCCTGAGCTGCATCAATTAAAAAGAAAACAGAATTCAAGCAAACCACAAAGACAAACTTCAGTTTTTCAATGAATTTTTTCTTCATCAAGAGGTGCAAAAGGTCAGGTTATGTTCTAGGCATCTGCTTTGAAAATAACATTTCCAAACTTCAAGACAAAATAAGAGATTCTTTTCACATAAATGTTATTAAGAACAGCAATAACAGAAGTAAAATGAAAACCATTCTCTGTTTCATGGAAAAACATGAATGCTCTGTGAGAAATCCAGCACAGAGTACAAATCTAGGAACTAAAACTAAGCAAAGAGTCCCAAAAATACAATTTTTCAGAGAAACCACGAATCAGGGTGCATTTAGAGGGTTTAAACCAACAAAACAAACCTCAAACCAAGCACAAACACCTGTGCCAAGCCTTATAAAGGAAGATTATTTTGTTTACCAAGAAATATTTCTAATTTCATATTTTTATCCTGAAGGAAGAGCTGATATTTAAGGTCAGCCAGGATATTTAATTAACTTACAGGAAGCTCCTTTGCCCAGGTGTGAGAGCCCAGGCTCCCCCTCAGATTCTTGCAGGGATTCAAAGGAGGCTTGGAAAGCATCAATCTTGTCCTTCAGTGACCTCACATTTGCAGGCTGAAAAGGACTGATCTGCTAAAACAAAATCAACCCCATCAGGTTTCCTCCCTCACCATTTCAGCTTTGATGTTGTGTATTTACACTTTGATATAAAATAGAAAGAATTTGGCATTTAATCTGGCTGCAATCAGATCTGAACAGGGGAAAAAAAGGGAGTTTTCCCCAGAAATTTGGTATATTTTATTGCATTGAATCTGTTCCTCTGGTCTAGAATTTACTTCCTGACAGCCCAGAATAGTTCAAGTTATGAAGAAATCTGATCAACCAAATCACTCACGCTTGAAATTAACTTCACTTGGAACCAGCAACACTTTAATTACCCAAAAACCAAGTGCAGCAAACACAGGAAAATAACAAAAATTAAAATTTATCAGCAAGCTCAACGTGGAGAAGAAATTCCAGCCAAATTTAAACAAAACCTGGAGCATGAAATCCTGAAACCAGGTGACCAAGGACAGCAGCAAATCAATGCCACGGTTTTTATTGTCCCAAACCTTCTCCCAGCACCAGGTGGGTGCTGGAGGGAATGGAAACCCCATCAGAAATTTGGGAATTCTCACCTGGGTGAAAGCTTCCTTCTGCCTGCTGCTCCTCTGCTGGGCCAGGTACCGGATCAGGGAGTTGTTTTCTGGTGATCCCCTCAAGCCAATGGTTGATCTTCTCCTAAATTTTAGTGAAGCTGGGGAAGTGCCTGGAAAGGGGACAAGAGGGGAGGTTAAAAAGAAAAACAAAGCACAAAACTACAAAAAGTGTTTTGTACTACCTAAAGCTTTAAAATGGTCATTTGGAATCTTTTTTAAGGTTGATTAATGCTACTTATTCTGATACAAAATTACCTGCTCAGCCCTAGAAACACCCCTGAGCAAATCAAATTAAGTGCCTAGAAGCAAATTAGCACAAACCAAGCTTGCCTTTCAGCTTTCAACTGTTTGTTCTGCAACACTTGCAGAATTTGTCTTGCAATTCCCTTGTGAAACTCAAGGCACTTCATTAATTGAAGAGAGACAAACACAGAGCATTTATCTGTAGTTAAAGGGGATAATTAAGGATATAGGAATGTTGGGATATTGCAGCAACAGCCTCTCAGAGTGTGCTCCTGGGCACATTCAAACCCTGATCACCTCAATCTGCCCCAAATTAGAGCCTTTGGCACTAAAGGTTGGACTAAAACTGGAGAAGCCCCTGAGAGAAGGACAAAAGTCATTTGTCAGGCCAGGCTCACCCGTGGGTTGTTTGCCAAAACTTTCCTGAGCGATCCCAAACTCTGCACTTATCCCAGCAGCAAAATCAGCTTTGTTCCTCTGTTCAGACAGTCCAAAATCAGGTTTTCCTTCCACTCTGTCCCTCTCAGGAGTGGTGAAGTCATTTCCCAAGGGAGCAGCTGGGCTGCTGGAAAAATCCTTCTTGGTGTGCAAAGGGGGTTCACTGAGCACATCCCCCCTGAGCACCCCAAAAGAGCTCCCACCCAAATTCTGCTTGGGGCTTTTGGGGCATGGCAGGGCACGTTTTGGTGGCTGGGGCTGGTTCCCATCAGTGAAATTCTCCTTTTTGGATGGTCTGATGATTTTGGATTTGGTCACTTTGCAGCTCTTCTGGTCTCTTGAGGCCTTTTCCTTCTGATCAGGACAGCCATTCTCATTTTCTTTAACTTTCAGGGGAGTTTTAGGTCCTCTGAGCATTGTTTGGGACTTATTTGAAGGAACATTCACTCAGCCTTTGCTCCTGTAATTACAGGTTCATATTAAAAAGAAAAAAAGAAATTATTACTTGCTAAGAGCAAGAGCTCACTACCACACTCAAGCTTCCCCCAAATCCATTTTTTTCTTGGACAAGGTGTTTAACAATGGGGTGGAAAGGGAAATTTATCCCCAAAAACTGCAGGGAAAGGACACAAGGGGCGGGAACCAGAAAGAAAAACACAGAGCAATAAAAACTTGCATCATCATTATTATTATTAACCATCGTTTTGCATTATAAACACACACAAGAGTGGCTCAGGGTAAGGAGCCACGAGGCTGTGATTTCACACTGTCAAACTTCACATTAATACAAAATATGTGAAAAAAAGACATTAACCACAATCACACTGCTTTGCTCCAAATGTCACAATAAACATCAGCAGTTTAATACCACTTTTAGTAACACTAATTAGTAACAGCAGAAAGAGAAGACAAGTCTTGGAAATAAATCAGCAGAAGAAACAACACTAGTAATATATATTTCTGAAATACCACTAGCTTTTAAGTAGAAACTTTAAAAGGCTAGTTTCCTTGCAGTTATTTTCTTTGCTGCTAATTTCATGAAGTTAATGACATACAACTCATGACTCTCAAATTCCGCTTCTACAAACACGCTCATTTCACAACCAAAATTACCGAAACGAAGCTGCTTCACAAGGCCTGGACAGAACCTTTTTCTTTCTTATTTATTTTTTTTTTTTTCCTTTTTCTGCTCTCAGGCTGCAGCAGAGGCCGATGGCCACAACCACAGCCACCAGAGGAGGGAAGAATATCCAACCTGGTGTGTGGCTCCCTTTGGGGACTTTCAGCCCGGGTATCCCCACACCTTCCCGGGTATCCCTGAGGGTTTTCCCGGTGTGTGGCTCCCTTTCGGGACTCTCACCCCGGGTACCCCCCGCACCCTCCCGGCCACCCCCGAGCTCTCCCCGCTCCCGTCCCCAGCCCCGCCGCCCTCACCTCAGCCCCGCGCCGGTCCCGCCTCACACTTTCAAACCTCGCCCCGCCCCTGCGGATCCCTCCGCGCTCCCTCCCCTTCTCCCATCGCCAGCGCCCTCCGCAGCCACCCGCACCGCGGGCAGCACCGCAGGGAGGGCGGGTCGTGGGGGTGACCCCTCAGCGCTGCTCTGGCCCGGGGGTGCGCGAGGCTTGGCGGGGACAGGGGGGACTCTTTGAGCTGGCGGAGTGATTGCGGGCCGTTGGGTTGCAGCACCGCTTTGGCACGGGGGAGTAAAAAAATTAAAAGCGATTAAATGAATTCATTCAACGGCCCGCGCGCACGTGACGGGCGACGACCAATCACAGAGGGTTTATGAAAATATTGGCGCGTCTTCCGGCAGCGATTGGCTGCCCCTCCGATTTGCCCCGCCCTCTCGCTGCCCATTGGGCGGACACGCGGAGCAGCGCGGCGCTGATTGGCCCAGGCGCCTGCCCGTCAGTGCCCGCCCCTTCCGGGTGTCGGCGCGGCGGCGGGCGCAGCATGAGGCGGGTGACGCTGTTCGTCAACGGCAGCGCCCGCAACGGGAAGGTGAGGCCGCAGCGGGGCCGGGGCTGGGCTGAGGCCGCTCCCCGCGGGGCCCTGCCCGGCCCTGCCCTCCCCGCAGCCTCTCGGGGCAGCCGGGCCTGCGTCCCCAGCGGGGCTCGGGGTTCCCCCTCACTGCGTGTGGAGGGAATCGCGACAGGCGGCGATTTGTCGCGGGTGGAGGCGCTCGGTGGCTTTAGGGGGCGCGTCCGGCTGTGTCAGGCACAGCTGTGGGATGAGGGCTCTGCGGGGGGGAGACTGACCCTGCATGGGGGTACTTTAGCAATAATCGCGTTTAATTGTTTAAAACCTCGCTAAAATCGTCTCAAGACTGAAAATAGTGATCTTTAGGCCCAAGCAGTGCTTGTCCAGCAGAGGGAAAGGCGCTGGGATGCGGTTCCACAGAGAGTCCGTGATGTTGATGTTTCCATCCGCATTTTGAGTGTAGAGGTTGACGTGACTGTGCGTTAATGTGTAATTCCATTTAATGTGTAATTCTATCAATTCTGGCCGTGATGCCGCTCTTTCCACCCGGGTCTGGAGTCAGGAGTTCATGGGACTGCATTTCAGCCTTGCAGTTCTGCTAAATTGTGCCTGTGTTCCTGATTTTCCCATCCTCATTCCTTGTGCAGGCGGTTCATGTGCCTGTCCTTCGATCCTTGGTTTTAGGGAGGGAGAGGCTTGGAACAGAACAAGTAACAACATTTCTTTAGAGAAATAAATAACTGAGTTACATTCTTACAGCACCAATTTTATTCCCTCGCTGCTGTTGCAGTGAGTTTTGCTGGGAGCTGTCCAGAAATCACCCTGTTTTTGTGTTCCAGCACCAAAGCTGGTCTTTTCCCTCCTTTCTTGGTCAAGATCCAAACGGATTTTGCTCCTGCTGACATCCCCGATAAATTGAAGTGGCAGAACTTTTGGAGTTGCATGGGTTTGTTTTTATTCACAGCCTCCTCCCTTCTCTCCTCCCCCAGGTCGTGGCTGTGTATGGGACTCTCTCAGATTTGCTCTCTGTGGCCAGCAACAAGCTTGGGATAAAAGCCACCAGCGTTTACAACGGGAAGGGAGGGCTCATTGATGATATTGCTTTGATCAGGTGAGGATCAGCCAAGAAAAGGCAAATCAGGATTGAGAGACTGACCTGTTAATCCTCCTGAATCAATACCCTAAAACCAGATGTGATCGTTTCCAGCCAGGATGCCCAAAGGTCCTTTTGTGTCTTTGAACTTCAAAGCATTTATTGATTCAGAACTTGATACAAGCTGTGTTTGAGGCCTTCTCACCTCCTCCTGAGTTCATTCCCTGTCAATGTTTGTGCCATGAAATCCCCACTGTTCCAGTCAGCCTGGGAATGGGGGGTTTTCTGTAAAGGAGACAAATTCTGTCACTGCTTTGGCTTCACAGAACAATCCCAGACTGGGGAGAAAAGCAATTATTTTGTAAGAATTAATTGATTACAGAAGTGGTCCCTACCTGGCTGCTGCAGGTAGAATCTCTGGTGAAGTCAGTCCATTCCAATATAGTAGAACCTGCAAAATACTGATAAAAATCACATCCAGAAGTTCCAGCTCATGGCCACTGGTCATAATTTACCTGAAAATAATCAGGAGAGGTTCCACTGTCAATTAGATGAACAATAAATTATGATTAACCTTTTTTTTTCTCTTCCCTCTGCCCCCTCCTGTCTCAGGGATGATGATGTTTTGTTTGTCTGTGAAGGGGAGCCCTTCATTGGTGAGTTTGTAATTCTTTTTATTTAATTTTGTAACTTTTTAATTAATTTTATAACATTTTATTTAGCAGAGTTTATTTTGCTTTCATAAAAACTCAAGATTTTATTTTGTGGTGTTTTCAGAAGATACCTCTTTGTAATTAAAGAATACTCACAATTTTTGCAGTAATTCCTTTGTTTCTTCTCTGCAGATCCTCAGGCTGATGGGAGAGCTCAGGAGGAGCTGACAGGGTCCCACACAGACTGGCTGACTCTCAATGTGGGAGGCAGATATTTCACCACCACCCGGTAAAAAAACTTCCAAAACTTCATTTCAATAAAATCAAAGACCTTAAAAAGTTTTAACTTACTCTGAAGCAGGAGATCTTTGACTCCTGCAGCTTTCTCTGGTTTTTATCACCACAGTTTTGCAAGATATTAATTCTGAAACATTTACAGGGGAAGGAGAAGTAAAGTTTGGCTGCTTTTGTTTTCTAGGAGCACTTTGGTTAACAAAGAACCTGACAGTATGTTAGCACACATGTTCAAAGACAAAGGTGAGTATATTGAGATAAACTTTATTAAAAGTAATAAATGAGCAAAGTAGGTAAAAGTCACTGTCAAGCTGAGGCTCTTGTTCATAAAGTAAAATATCCAAAGTATGTTAAAGTGTCAGAGCAGAACAGATAATTATTTTTAATAACTTTATTTCTCTCTGTTAATCATCTCACCACCTAATGTTAATCATCTCACAAACTGCAAATACAGCTCCCATCCATTGTGAGTAGTTTGGGTCCTTTTTTTGTTTATTTGATTTGAGGTTTTCATCTGGTTGCATCTTCCTCAGTTTTGTCAGCAGAGCCAGTGAACAAACCCTGCACGAGGCAGCCTTGGGGAGACAATCACTCAAATTTCAGTGCTGCTTTTATCCTAGCCCTGGTTCTTCTTTTATGTGGTAAAAATTCAGTTAGAGCAGGAACAAGTTCATTTTTAGCTGGTGTTTCCCCCCCCACTCCTCTTTTCTTTCCTTCTTTCTCCGAACCGCCCTTCCAAGTGGAATGTTTGCTATTCCAGTCCCCTTTGGTAATGAAAAAAACTCTGAAAACTGAAGCAAATGCTCTTCTATCACTACATCAAAAGTAATTATATATATATATATGTTGTGGAAACAGATGCTTGGGGGAATAAGCAAGATCCTAGAGGAGCTTTCCTCATTGACCGCAGTCCTGAGTATTTTGAGCCCATTTTGAACTATTTGCGTCACGGACAGCTCATTGTAAATGATGGCATTAATTTGCTAGGTAGGTATTACCTGTCTGACATCTCCTAAATTATTCCTCCTTGGAATTCTGGCTTTGCCCTCAGGTGCCCGTGGTGAGGCCAGGGGGAGCTTTGTGTGCTCATCCCCGTGGTTGGGAGTTTGCCTTTGGTGGATTGATTCTCAGCAGTGCAGCTCCATGTGCTTGCTTTAATGAGGATAGGCTGGTTATTTCTCTTTGGAGCATTAAAAATCCATACTGGATTAATACCTGCAATTCTGGAGTTGATCTCTTTAACCTAATGCTGCTGTTGGAAATGTTGTGTCTGAGTTACGTTTTTCCTTTTAGCTGCAAGCAAACTTTTTCCTCTCTGAACTTTTCCTCTCTGCCCAGTTACATCCAGTAGAATGTGTGTGTGTTCTCCAGTAAGGGGAGAGAAGGGTCTGAGACCCCTGAGAATTGCTCTGGACCAGCAATTCCCTGCAATAACCAGCTCTGCTTTGTTTGTAGGGGTTTTGGAAGAAGCCAGGTTTTTTGGCATCGACTCCCTCATTGAACACCTGGAAGTTGCTATTAAGGTAGCTTGCTGTGTGTGAGCCCTGGGTGCTGCTGTGCCAGGGAGTCACTCAGTGGCTCAGTGCTGTCCCTGTTGCTGCTGTCCCCAGAATTCCCAGCCAGCTGAGGATCACTCTCCCATCTCTCGGAAGGAGTTTGTGCGGTTCCTGCTGGCCACGCCCACCAAGTCCGAGCTGCGCTGCCAGGTCAGGGAGCTCAGCCTTTGTCTTTGCAGCCAAACTGCAGGAGTTGCTTCCTAAACCCTGCTCCTCCAGCCCTGCCCTCCCACAGTTTAAAACCACTGCCTGTGTTAAGGAAATAGCCAAATCTGGAGAGCTTTGCATTTCCCTTTTGTGGTGTTATGTGATGGAAGAAATGATCTTGTGAGTGCATGTTTATACCGAGCCATGGAATGGTTTGGGCTTGGAAGGGACCTTAAGGATAATCTTGTTCCAGTCTTCCATGGGCAGGAACACCTTCCACCATCCCAGGCTGCTCCAGCCTGGCCTTGGCCACTTCCAGGGATCCAGGGGCAGCCCCAGCTCCTCTGGGAATTCCATCCCAGCCCCTCCCCACCCTCACGGGGAAGGAATTCATTAAAAACCCAAATTATATATTTCTTCCCAACCTAAACCTCCTCTCTTGTGAGTTTAAACCCATTCCCTCTTGTCCCTGTCACTCCAGGCCCTTCCCAATATTTCATCTAAACCTGATCCCCAAATCCATTGCGCCTTGTCCTGGCACTCTCTGTCCATGTAAAAATCCTCTCCCATCTTTGTATCAGCCCCTTTAAGGTACTGGCAGTGTTTCAGTCCATCTGTTTGTCTGGATAGATTTATACACACAACTACCCAGCTGTGTTTCTTTGAATTCTTTTATGCCCAGGCCTCCCCCTTCCCCTGTGTGACCATTTTGGGGCTGTTGACTGGCTTTTCCAGGGTCTGAATTTCAGTGGGGCCGACCTTTCCCGCCTGGATCTTCGCTACATCAACTTCAAGATGGCAAATCTGAGCCGCTGCAACCTGGCCCATGCCAACCTGTGCTGTGCCAACCTGGAGAGGGCTGACCTGTCAGGATCTGTGCTGGATGTAAGGATGCTGCACTCTGAGCACTGCACTTGGGCCCTGGTTTGGAGGACAGGTGTCTGCCGAGAAAGGCAGGAGCTTCTCTTTGAAATGGAGAATGTAAACCCCCTCCCTCCAAATTATTGTAGTTTTGAAACCAAGGGGCTCTCAGGCAAAGATCTGGGAAGTAGGAATAACAGTTCTTTACTAGGAAAATTAAAATAGAAATGCAGTATTACAAAGAACAATCCCAAAGCACTGCCAG
>JANRGV010000058.1:2035966-2049260 GCA_024734035.1 Alethe castanea | reverse complement strand
CTTTCCTTTCCTTTCCTTTCCTTTCCTTTCCTTTCCTTTCCTTTCCTTTCCTTTCCTTTCCCCCTTTTTTTTTTCCCCTTTCCCCTTTTTTTCCCCTTTTCCTTCCCAACAAACCATTTGGCCAAGATAAAACCCACATCAAGTGAGTGACCTGTAGATGGCTGTGTTGCTCCATGCTGCCTCAAGAGCTGATTTTTGCAAGAGATTTTCTCTGAAATTCTGCAATTCCAACTGCACAGAGGAAAAAGAGCTCACCTTGGCTCCCCAAACTGAATCCCAAACCTCCTGCTGGGTTTTGGTACAGGAACAACACAACTCCAGGCCCTTCCCCAGCTGCTATTTCAATAAACAGCTCCTTCCCAATTGCAAAATAAGGAATTAAAGGGACAAAACAGCTCCAGCAGTTCTTGTGTTGTGCAGATGTCTTGCTAAAATATTAGTTTGGGCCACTTTTGGGGGAGTCTGGGGGGAAATCTGCTGATTTTAAGGAGAAAAACCCCTCAGAAATGTGATGTTTCACCTGGTTTCATAGCCAGAGTTTTTGGGAATGTGAATTTTTAATATTTTGGGAACTTTCGGCATTGCTGCCACTAAAGCAAGATTCAGGCATTTAATTAAACTTCAGAGGAGGAGAAAGAATTAGATAAAGACAAAGTGAGAGCCAGACAAGGGGAAATGCTTTTCCTCTCCATCTTCATTCCCTCTTCTGGCTCCTGACTCAAATCAAACATTTTTTTTTACCCATTAAAAATGTTTTTCCTCAATGCCCCAAATGCTGCTCTTGGGCTCTGCACAGTCAGGAACCCACCCAATGCTCAGCAAGGGTGACACAAATAAATTTAAATTTAATAATAAATAAATAAATAAATTTGAATTCCCAGAAATTTTGGCCCCAGGAGCCACTGCTGAGGGTTTGATCAGCCCAAAGCCAGCACAGAAATGACCCTGCAGAGCAGGGTGTGCTGATGCTGAGGTCATTTCCCAGCCTGGCTGACTTACAATGATGTCCTGCTTGGTTTTGAAAGTGTTGATGTAATGGCTGTAATGGAAATCCTCCATCTGCCTCAGGATTGCTGTCATGCAGGCCACAAAAATTGCCTGGAATGGGAAAAACACAAAATATTGGGTTATTTTCCTGGGTTAAGCACTGTGACTTCCAAGTGTGGCACGTCAGCGTGACCTAATCAAATATCACTGCTCAGAATCCTCCTCATCTGTGTCCTGACATCAACCTGAGACTGTTTGTTCCTCTAGATGAGTCAAGAATTCCTAAAATTCAAGTTTGAAATCTGAGTGCTGCTTTCTTTCTCCCCCCATGGATCACAAGAGAAACTGATCCTCCAAACACAGGATTTTATTTTATATCTATTGATCCACTCCATCAGATCTTCAAGGCCTTTTGCAAGCTGGCTCTGTGCAAAATAAATCTCTGGTTTTCAGATTCAGCAGAGTCAGCTGCAGTTCTCATGGGTGGCACATTAAAGTGACCCCAGAGTTATCAAAAATCAGGTAAACCTCCAGCTCCTGGCTCTCCCATCCTTCTGTACACGAAATTGAGGGGGAATTAAAACACAGGAATGCCCTGAGGGCTCTCATCCCTCAGCATTTTATCCTTTTGAGCCCAGGTGACAAAATGCAGCAGAGGTGCCCTGTCAGGCACTGCACAAAGGAAATGAAATCATCCCCAGTGACTCAGCTCAAACTGAAGCAGGGTAACAGGAATCCTAATCCTCAAAAAAAAAAAAAAAGCCCAAAACAAACCATTAGGAGCCACGGCTGGGTGGCACAGAAGCCCTGCAGGGAAGGGAGAGCTGAGTTCATCAGGCACTGCAGAGACAGCAATCCACTGGCAGGGGTGATGGGGAGGACATCAACCCCATGGTTAAAGATTTTGGGAAGGTAAAGAAGGCAGGGAGGGCTCCCAGGGACATGAATCCCACTATAAAGGTGCTGGGGAGGCAGGGAAGGGCTCCCAGGGACAGGAACTCCACTGATAAAAGTGCAGGGAGGGCAGGGAAGGGCTGTAAGGGAATGAATCCCACTGTTAAAGGTGCAGGAAAGGCAGGGAGGGCTCCCAGGGATATGAATCCCACAGTTAAAGGCTCTGGGGAGGCAGAGCAGCACTCCCAGGGGATTGAACCCCACTGATAAAGGTCCTGAGAAGGCAGGGAGGGCAGGGAAGGGTTCTCAGGGACATGAACCACACTGTGAAGGGTGCTGGGGAGGCAGGGGAGGGCTTCAGAGACATGAATCCCACTGTTAAAGGTGCAGGGAAGGCAGAGAAGGCAGAGAAGGGCTGTAAGGGAATGAATCCCACTGTTGAAGGTGCTGGGGAAGGAGGAAAGGGCTCCCAGGGGAATGAACCCCAGTGTTAAAGGTGCAGGGAAGGCAGGGGAGGGCTCCCAGGGGAATGAATCCCACTGTTAAAGGTGCAGGGAAGGCAGAGAAGGCTCCCAGGAGTATGAATCCTACTACTAAAGGTTCTTGGCAAGGAAGGGAGGTAGGGAGGGCTCTCAGGGACATGAACCACACTGTTAAAGGTGCAGGGAGGGCTCTAAGGGAATGAACCCCACTGTTAAAGGTGCAGGGAAGGCAGGGATTGCAGGGATGACTCTCAGGGGATTGAACCCCACTATAAAGGTGCAGGGATTGCAGGGAGGCCAGGGGAGGCTCTCAGGGGAATGAATCCCACTATAAAGGTGCAGGAATTGCAGGGATTGCAGGGATGACTCTCAGGGGATTGAACCCCACTATTAAAGGTGCAGGGAGGGCAGGGATTGCAGGGATGACTCTCAGGGAACTGAACCCCACTGATAAAGGTGCAGGGAGGGCAGGGATGGCTCTCAGGGGATTGAACCCCACTGATAAAGGTGCAGGGATTGCAGGGATTGCAGGGGGGCTCTCACCATGTGCGGGCTCTGCCGGCCCATCGCGATCACCGTGCGGTTGATCCGGCGCAGCAGCCGCTCCATCATCAGCTGGATGTGCAGAGCTGTGGCACCCTGGGGACAGCAAGGGACACTGCAAGGGACATTCCCGAGGCACAGCCTGCCAGGGGCAGCTCCCTGCGGGGCAGGACTGCCCTGGTGGTGCTCAATTGTCATTAGGGGAAGGGGAAAAAGGAGATTTAAATGCACGAAAGATCAACTCAAACACTCTGGGATTCACTCGGTGGAGAATTCCCTTAATGGAGCTGTCCCAGCTGCATCAGCCCATCCTGGGGTTTGGGTTTGTTTTCTCTGAACAGTTCAAACCACTCTGTTCACAGGCACTCAGAACAATTCCCATGGCCAGAGTGGGAAGTGCATTTTTCTGGCTGAGCAGTGAGTGTTGTCCCTATTCCATAACAGAGAATCAGCAACCTCTTCATTTCTATACCATTTAATACTTCTTTGACCTGCTCCAAATTTCTAAACAAGCCACCAAAGCAGCTGGGATGACAGTTTGGTGTCTGGAAAGGGAAGTAAATGCTCCTAGTACTGATAACAACTAATTCAACCCTTCCTGGCTCCTTTTCAGACGGAGCCACTACAAAGAACTGCACAGCAAGGCATCACAGTTTGTATAAACACCATAATTCTGACTCATCAAAGCACAAGCTGAGGATGTTTCTTTGCTGTAAGTTCTCAGAAGGAGAGCTGGGCTGGACTGGCAGCCCTGAGAGCTCGTGCTCACCACATCCTTGCGGTCCAGGACCTCCAGCACGCTGCTCAGGAGCTGGGAGCTGGCCTCCAGGTCGGGCTTGCTGGAGTTGTCATCCAGCTGCCCACTGAGCTGGTCGATGAGCAGGGGCAGGAGGGCATCTCTGCACTCTGCAAAGGACACAGGGACAGGGCAAGGCCTGAGCACGGGCACCCCACAGGAGGGGCAGTGTCTGACCCAGCTGGGACACCAGAGCTTGTTAAAGCTGCTGGAGTTACAACAGACCCACTGCAGAGAGTCAGGAATGATCTCTGATTTGAGTCATGGCATCCCAGGATGGGCTGGGTTGGGTTGGGAGGGACCAAAAAGATCCTCTCATCCCACCCCTGCCATGGCAGGGACAGCTCCCACTGTCCCAGGGGGCTCCAGCCTGGCCTTGGGCACTGCCAGGGATGGAGCAGCCCCAGCAAATCTGGGAATTCCATCCCATCCCAGACAGGAATTCCATCCCAATATCCCACCTAACCCCACCCTTTCGTTTATAAATCCTGTCTATCCCATCAAACAGCACACTCAACTTCTCCCTCCTCCTACATCACCACCCTGGCTCAGGATCCCACATTGTGCACGTCGCATAAAGACTGAGCAGCAAAAAAACAAAACAAAACAAAACAAAACAAAAACTCTTTCAGTTCTTCCAGCACAATAAATGTTTCTAGAGTTTGATTTAGTGGTGGATTTAATGGTGACTGACAGGGGAACTTGTTTGGAGGGCAGAGCCCCCAGTGCCACTCACCAGCCTGCTTGAACAGGTCACTCTCCACGATCTTGGTCAGGCAGTTCAGCTTCTGCCGGACCAGCTGGTTGTCAGGGATGCTCTGGATGAACTTGCTGAAGAGGACACTGCGTGCAGCCCAGGGGGAGCAGAGGGTCAGCACTGCCAGCCAGCACCTCCCACCCACCCCACAGGGACACTGCCCTGCACTGGGCTGGGCATGGAGCCAGCACCCCGTGATGGGATGGACTGGAAGGGATTTGAAGCTCATCAGCTGCAGCCCTGCCACGGCAGGGACAGTTCTCACTACCCCAGGGGGCTCCAGCCTGGCCTTGGGCACTTCCAGGGATCCAGGAACAGCCCCAGCTCCTCTGGGAATTCCATCCAACAGGCAAATTGCTACAGAGCCCTGACTTATTTGCAACAAACTGAGCACAGGATTTGAAGTAAAACCGAGCAGTGCTCAGGAACTGCAGGCTTGAACCTCTTGAAATGAGACTTTTATTTATTCCAGGACACAGCAGGTCCATCACAAACCCTCCAAACAGGCACTGCTCTGTCCCTCCAGTGCCAGCACAGGGTAATCACCCTGCCTGTCACAGCCAGGGAAAGCAAGAGTTGGGAAATATTCATTTTGACTTCATTTTGAAACCTGGCACAGCCACAGCAGCCAAGGCACGTCCTCCTTCCAGATGCCCCTTTCACCAGCAGCGATGACTCACTCCAACCCAAGATCCCCCTAAATTAAATTCCATGGGCATTTGCTGCCTGTCTGCTGCTCCCCAGCAAATCACTTGTGTCAGGACAAGGAGACAGGGCTGGGCAGCTCTGGGCAAAGCTCTGAGCACAGAGGAACCCACAGGGCTGAGAATTCCCTGCATCAACACGACTTTTGGTTTCCCAGCCAAGGCTCTGCCTTTGCCACACTTTTCAGGAGCATTCATGGAGAGCTGGTGGAAACTTGCACAAGATTTCAGCACTTCACTGCCCTCAGATTTTGCTTTTCAGTAAAACCTCAAGGTGGTTGTAAGGATCCCAGAATCCTTGAATGATTTGGGTAGGATGGGACTTTAAAATCATCCATGGTAGGGACACATCCCACAGTCCCAGGTCACTCCAATCCCTGTCCAACCTTGCCTTGGATACTCCCAAAATGAAAAATTGGGATGTAGAGAATCTTTTGGACTCCACTGACTTCCTCAAGCCCATGCACAGGATCTGCACCACCAGACCATGACCAGAGGAGCTGTTTTCAGCCAAGTTTCCAACATTCCCCCCACCAGATCAGCTGGATTTAGAGGACAAACAAAACATTTACCTGAGCTCAACGGGGTCAAACACCAGCTTGACATCATTGATGATGCTTGGCAAATACTTCAGAGCTGCCCCCTGAAAGAAGGAAGCAAGCAAGGACATGAAATGCACATGGGAAATCCAGTTCTTGTCAAAAGCAAATATGGGGACAACTGCAGAGAACTGGTTTTAAATCACATTTATGCATCCACAAAGCCTCCAGCCAGCCCAGATCTGCAGAGCAGAGTGGGGAAGGTGGAGGAGAAAGAATTCATGGATAATTCTCTCATTCCTTTTCCTGGCCCAGCCCCTTAACAAGTGCACCAGTTGATCAAATTAAAGATTTTTACTTTTCCCTGGAAATTCTGCTCACCTTTATCTTGACAGCCTCCTCCAGGGGCCGGTCCATGAGGACGTTGAAGGAGAGGAAGAGCTGGCGAATTGCATCATTGAATTCATTCCCATCCTCACTCTTCCCATAAACACTGCAAAGAACAGGCCAGTTACACTCAAAATCCAGCAGCTGAAACAGGATTTCATCCCCTGGAACAACACCTTAATGCCATCTCCTTCTACAAAGATATGGGGGTAAAAATGAGGAATTGGAGATTTTGCAGCCATTTCCTGCTGGGATCTGTTATAGGGGAAAAACTGCATTTTTTAGGCTGCCACTGCAGCAAATTCTGCTTGGGTTCCAAGTATGAAACAGGGAAAAAAACAGAATGGACATAAAGAAAGGGTTTCAAACCCTCACTGGGAATATCTGGAAAGATGTTTTGAAGCTGCAATGAAACCACTGTCATTGATTTTACCCCAACTGGAGAATGTGTCATCCTCCACCTCACCTAATAATCTAAATATCTGTGTATTTGTTTCTAAAAGTTTCTGAAAATGAGGAGGAAATTCCATGTTTTACTTTATAAAAATAAACACTGGGTTCTTTTTCAGCTCTACTGTGTGCTGCTTAGGGAGGACTAAAAGGTTTGTCTCCCTTCTAATGTGATATTTTAATTTTTGCTCAGTTTATTTGTTCCAGCCACAAACAAAGGGCAGAAAGACCCTGTTAATCAGTCAGTGATAGAGGATTTGGTGAAGAATATTCAGTGATAGTCACTGGAAGGAACTCCAGTGGGGCTCCCAGGGAGGGAATGGACCCACCTCAGGTACAGCACCCGGGACTGCACGATGAACCTGAACAGGTATTTCAGGGCTTTCAGGGCTGCAAAGAGCAGCTCTGTCTTGCTGGAGTCCTCAGCATTCCCCACGTAGCAGTTCAGCACTTTGGTGAGCTTCCTTTGGAAAGAAAACCAGAAAGAGGAACCAGTGCAGGCAGGGCTCAGTTCCTGTGCTCATCCCAGAGAGGAACTGCAGGCTCACAAACAGCTCAGAGCCCATTTCCTCCTGAAATCTTGGGCTGAAATCTGCAGGTGCCACCCCCTTGCTCTAAAAGGAGCTGCAAATCCCAATCCCAAGGGAAGGGACTGAATTCTCCCCATGTGAGAATTCCCAAGTGTGGAGCAGCAGGAGAAAATGAAATCTTGTGTGGCAGGGAAGGAGGAATTCCAGGAGAAGGGGATTTAAAATTGTGTTTTCTTTGGGGTGACAGCCAGAAATCCATCCATGGGGAATTGTGTTTCCTTCGGGGTGTTCCCCTAAATCGTGTTTCCTTTAGGGTGACAGCCAGGAGTTCATGGATCAGTAAAAATTAAGCAGAGATTTTCTCAGAAGAAAAGCAGTTTGGTTTCTGCTTTTGCCCTCCCTGTTGGCCTCAGTTTTAACTTTTCACTTCTGTTACCACAAGGGTGATGACCTTTGGTTGATCAAGGGGCTGGAAAGCCAAGATCCATGACAGAAGTGTCTTTTCTGTCTGTTCTGACAGAAAAAAAAAAATAAATAAATCCCACAACCGAATTATTTACAGGGCAAAAAGAGCAATAAGAATAATTCTTCCTCTCCTGAACGCAGAGAAGGGATGGAACTCTGCTCTCTGCTGCCCTTATCTCATTAACATCATCAAAAATGACCTAATCAAACACATCCCCAAGAGCTGAGCCCACCCCCAGGGGCACTGCTGGTGACACCCAGGGTTTGCAGCTCCTATGTGGAAGCTCAGGAGACAGCAAGAGATGCTCCCAAAAAAGGCAGGAATTCTCTAAATCAGAGAGGAATTCCCCTAAATCAGAGAGGAATTAATCTAAATCAGAGAGAAATTAATCTAAATCAGAGAGGAATTAATCTAAATTGGAGGAATTTCTCTAAGCCAGGCAGGAATTCCTCTAAATCAGGGAGAAATTCCTCTAAATCAGGAATCCCTCTAAATCAGGCAGGAAATCCTCTAAATCAGGCAGGAATTAGGAATTCCTCTCAGTCAGGCAGGAATTCCTCAAAATCAGAGAGGAATTTCTCTAAATCAGGGAACACAATACTCACACATAGGCCAGGGTGGCACTGAAGTGTTTGTAAATGTAGGTCTCAAGCACAGCGTTGAAATGCTGGAATTTGATGTCTCCAATCAAAGAAATAATAAACACCTGCCATAAATCCAGAAGGAAACAGATGCACAGAGCTGCACAGTAACAGAACAGAGCAGTCCCTAATTCTATTTATTTTGCTGGGTTATAATTTTTGTTCTATCAACAGCATTACTGCTACAGAGAGTGTTATTCATGTTCTAACAGTCACTAAATACTGTGTGTGTGCAATGTATTACTCTTTTCACTGTGGCTACTAAAAACCTGAGGAGTGTTTCAGATCTGGCTCTTGAAAAAGCCTTGAGAAGTGTTTCATATCATATCATAAATACATGATATGAATATCATTTATTAAATTTATTATAAATATTTATTATGATAAATTAAATTATTAAATGATATTCATAAGAACTAAAATATCACATATTATCAATCAGTAATATCAATATTCGTATTAAATAAATATCATTTCTTTCTAGAGCAAAATACCAACTGCTCACTGGAATCACCAGGAACAGAGTGGAAATGTGGCTGAAAACAAACTCTGAACCCACAGAAGCTTCACTCACCAGGGCATCAAAGACCAGGAAATCATAGGTTTCATTTTCTGACATTTCCATCATAATGTTGAAAAGTGCATCGAGGGTGTCAGGCAAAAACTGGAGGAGAAAAGGAACAGTAAAAGGGTGGGGAAAGGAATCCCAGGTGTGGGAGATAAGGACTTATGGATAGTAAATTAATATGATTGTGCAGAAGTTGATTTATTGCTCACTTTTAGTTTTAGTTATACATTTTAAGACTACTGTTCATGTGATTATGTATTTTTTGATTGGTGTTTTTATGGTGTTCACGTGCTTTGCACGAGCTTTTTAGGTGTGGTGATTGGTTGTTGTTTAGAACTTTATTGTTTACTTTTAGCTTGGGTTTTTTGATTTTGGTATTTTGTTTTTTAGTCGGTGTTTTTTTTAAATTTAGTATAATTTATGTTTTAGCAATTTTGAAGAGTTCTAACAAGTTAGGTTGTAGAAAAACATTGAAAAAAGGTTTATTTAGTGTACTTGTTATAAATATTGGCTTAAACTAATAAACATGCAGAAAAACAGCTAAATATAGTTTGGCTGGTGCATTTGATACAGATTATGGCCCAGACTGTTCAGATACATTGCTACACACATGATTGTCATGATCATCTCTGTAGCAAGGAAGATCTGCAGTAAGACTTAATCTAAATCCTTCAGCAGAGGAGAAAATTCCTGATTTCTGGGAATTCTCCCCATTTCAGGTCCATTCCTCACAGCACTCCATGAGATCTCTGCTCCCAGATTCACAGCAACTCCCTCCTCATTCACAAAGGAGTTGAAAATTAAAACCTAGGCTTTGGATGTATCTCCTATTTCATAAGGGGAAAATAAAGCCACAACGCTCTCCCTGATGCCTGTAGTATTTAATTCTGTAATATTTAACTTCTCTAACTCTGGTGAATTCCTCTAATGAGAGGTGGAGCACAGGCTGCCAGAGGAGCTGGGGCTGCTCCTGATCCCTGGAAGTGTCCAAGGCCAGGCTGGAGCACCCTGGGATGGTGGAACCTGTCCCTGCCCACGCAGGGGGTGGAAAAAACTGATTTTAAGGTGCTTTCCAAACCAAACCACTTTAGGATTTGATGATCCTCCCACTGCTCAGCACCCAGAACTGCCCTCCCAGCCCACCCAGACACCTTCTGGGTCCAACACCAGGCTGACACACGAGAGCCTGTGCCCCAAGGAGGCTCCAGTCCCTGGGAATACCTTCACAATTTCTCCTCCTTCCACCTCCATGAGCTTCCTGAGGTTGTGGGCGATGCTGTGGGGGCTGGAGCGCCAGTTCAGCAAACCCAGCAGGTCAACTGCAAGGACACAGAGCAGCATCAGCAACCCCAGCCCAGGGCTGGCTGCACAACCCACAGCAAGGCTGGGGACTGTTCTTAGAGCCAGTGCACAAGGAAAAGTCACCCTGAGGTACAGAACGTTACCTGGAGGGCTGCTTTTGTCTTGGCAAGACAGCCAAGCTCTGCTATAAATGGAAACCTGACAACACATTTGGAGAGAAACCATTCTGCAGGGTTTTTGATGGAATTTTATTAAAGTGCACGACTTAGCCCAGGGGCCTTCCAGAGGCAGAGGAAGTCTCCCATCATTTACCAGCACTCATTCACACATCACTCTTCATTCTGGTCCCTTTGGCAGAGTTAATTCACATCATCACCCTGGGGAGCCCAGCCCCAACTGCTGCTCTCTGAACAGGCAGAGGGAAGAAGGCAGTTAACCTGAAATATTTAAAATTCTGGCACAGCACACACACTGCCACTGGCAGGTGACGTTTCCACACGTGCCAACAAAACTGTTGGGTTTAACACTGGGATATTTGTGTGAAAGGGTTTCTAGGGGCTGCACAAACATTCTGGGAGTTTGTCCTGGCACAGGGTTGCCACTGAGGAGCAAAATGAAAGCTGAAGCTCGCTGCCCACCCAGAAAAACCTGCCTGAAGAAAACGCCCTCTGCACTTCAGGGCCCCAGCACGAGCCCTACCGTTCTGGGTGAGCTTGGTGGAGCAGATGACAGTGGCAATCTGGAAGCTGTCCTTGGTGCTGTCCTTCGTGGGGGTGAAGCTGCCCAGAGGGTTCAGGTTTTTCCCTGAGGGAGCCTCCTTCTCCTCCATCTCCATTTTGGTGCAAGGAAGACTCAAATAACTCTTGGCATCCTCCATTTTTTTGTTGTCACCCTGTTGTGACAACAGAGAGAAGGGTCACGTCCCACAGTGACAGCCAGAATGGGTTTGAAACACTTTTTCATCTCTACCATTGTTTGAGTTTCTAATTTCAGTGATAAGTTGCCCATACTGCAAATAAACTGAGGTATTTCCAAAGCCACAGAGTTTAGGAGGACTTCCCACCCTACACACACATCTTTTAGCTTTCCACTGCTTGGAAAATCAGCCAGGAGAGAGTTTTGATGATTTGAACACGAGCCAAGGCTGGAAATGCCCAGGTTACCTTGTAAACAATCAAATTGTGTTTGCCATCCTGCAGCGTGGTCCCATCTGCATTCATCAGCTTCACAAAGCCCATGCCAAAAGCTCTCTCAGACCTGTCCCTGGCTGCAAACAGGAGAAATCTTCATCAGCAATTGTATTTTTCATGTCCACACAATCCAAAATGCAGCCCTCTGACCTCATCAGCAGCTTTATTTAATAGGTAACTACACAAACACATCCTCCTGGAGCACCTCCCACACACAACTGCAGTGGTTTCTGTGCTGATTTATGGCTGGACTCCTTCATCTTCCAGCTCTTTTCTAATCTTAACAATTCAGTGATCCTCTGATATATAATTCTATATAATTCTATTGATACTTTGTCCTCTGATATAGAATCCTATTGATATTTTGTCCTCTGATATAGAATCCTATTGATATTTTGTCCTCTGATATACAATCCTATTGATATTTTGTCCTCTGATACATAATTCTATTGATATTTTGTCCTCTGATATACAATCCTATTGATATTTTGTCCTCTGATATACAATCCTATTGATATTTTGGTTGGGGTTTTGGTTTGTGAGCTGAGGATTTTGAAGGATGTCACTGCCTTTGAGAGCCTTTCAAAGGCTGAGCCTCACATTATTGATCTCATTTCAGAGCTCTGCAGTGATTCCATGGAACTTCTGGCTCTAACTCTCTCATTAGCCTTTCATTAGCCTAATTAGAAATCCTCCTATAGGAAGATCATTAGAAGCCCACCAGGCCTCACAGTGAATTTTGTGAAATAAATCAAAAGCAACACTCTACACTGAGAAGCCAGAGCAGTAACAAACATTGATAATTGTCTTTTGGGGGAGATAAAATATTGCCCCATATCAGCCTCAGGACAAAACCAACACCAAACTTCGGGCGCAAAAAATCAGAATGATTTTTGGCTTTTTGCTCGCCACAAAACTGGGAATAAGTAAAAAAAAAAAAAAAAATCTGTAACAGTGTGAATAAACAGAAATGCAGGTTCTACACTAAGAGGGAGCCCAGAAGGGCTGCAGGTGTCCCTTCCTGGTACTCACACTCCTGGGACGAGCGGTGCCGGAACGTGAACCTCAGGTGGCAGCGGCTGACTTCTTCTATGGCAATGGCCACCTGGAATTCAGCATAAAAACACAATATTTTGGATGAAAACACAATATTTTGGATGAAAACACAATATTTTGGATGAAAACACTGCATTTTCAGCATTTTCCCCGTGCCCAGCCACTCCCCAGCACATCCTGGTGCTGGTTTTACATCAGCCCTTGTATTTTTTGTATGTTTTCGTTTGTATGTTTTGATATTTATTAATTTTTATTCACACTGCAGTCTCACAAACGGTGAGTTTTACAGCACTTAAGGATAATAAACTAAAAATTTTTTCTGAATTTTTCTTTTTACAAGGCCTCTTAAGGGCAAATTGTAATTAAGAAATGACACTTAAATTATTTTTATTTTTAACCTAATAACTAACTACCCATGGCTCGCTATGCGGACTTTTTTATTTAATTACAAAATATTACTTAAACCTATGAAAAAGGAGGTGAAGAAGAAGGACAAATTTCTGCCTTAAAACTTTTATTTTGGTGGGGTTTTTTTGTATATTACTATATTTTAAAACTTTAAATTCTAAGTTCTCTACCATGTGAAATCACACACTTCTATTTAAACTATACAGTTGTAATTTTAGTTTTATTATTTAATTTCTGAATTTATTTATTATTTAATTTCTTCAGGTTAAATGTGGTGGTCTTTTGGGGGTCAGTGCCTGTTAGCACAGAAAGTTTAAAATTTTCAGTGACCAGGGTTTCAACACACAGTGAATGACAGAGCTGTACTGAATCATGATTTTCAAGAGTTAAGATTTTACCTAAGGGTTAGAAGCAATTCATATTGATCAGGGTGGAAGTCAGATAAACAAATGAGAGGTTAATAATTATTAGATGCTTCAGCTAGAGCTAACATTATTACATATTATTATAATACATATTATATACATATATATACACATATTATATATATTATTATTATATATTATATCATATATACATAATATATAATATAAT
>JANRGV010000058.1:2006356-2020186 GCA_024734035.1 Alethe castanea | reverse complement strand
CAGACTCTGGGCCAAGCCTGGCTCTGGGGCTAAGCCTGCCTCTGAGCTAAGCCTGGCTCTGGGGCTAAGCCTGGCTCTGGGGCTAAGCCTGCCTCTGGGCTAAGCCCGACTCTGGGGCTAAGCCTGCCTCTGGGCTAAGCCTGGCTCTGGGGCTAAGCCTGGCTCTGGGGCTAAGCCTGGCTCTGGGCCAGGCCTGGCTCTGGGGCTAAGCCTGGCTCTGGGGCTAAGCCCGGCTCTGGGCCAAGCCTGGCTCTGGGGCTAAGCCAGACTCTGGGCCAAGCCCGGCTCTGGGGCTAAGCCTGCCTCTGGGCTAAGCCCGGCTCTGGGGCTAAGCCTGGCTCTGGGGCTAAGCCCGGCTCTGGGCTAAGCCTGGCTCTGGGGCTAAGCCTGCCTCTGGGCTAAGCCCGGCTCTGGGGCTAAGCCTGGCTCTGGGCTAAGCCTAGCTCTGGGCCCAGCCTAGCTCTGGGCCTGGCCTGGCTCAGGGCAGGGCTGCACTCACCACGTAGAGCCGGTGCCAGATCACCGCCCACTCGCGCAGCGTGGCCGTCAGCTCCTGGCCCAGGGGCAGCTCGCTGGGAATCACCGTCTCGTGCTGCCTGCACACAGAAAGCACAAAACCACAGAGAGGTGCCACACTCACGGCTAAAACCGAATGGAAAACACCCTTTTTTTGATTAATGTATAAATGGAAATTGCAGAGGAGTTGATTTTCACACAATTCACCATGTCAAGACCCTTAAGCTGTTCTCAACGCACATCCACATCCATCATCCATTTTTCATGCGAAATGCTTCAAGCTCCTTTCACTCCTCTTGTGTGGATCCATCCCAAACCCAGGATAAAGAGAGAGAAATTCAGTTTGGAAGAATCCCCACTCACAATGGCAACAGCCACTTGAAAACAAGGGTTTTTTAAGAAAGTGTTTTACGAAATTCCTTCTCTGTTTTGCTCACACTTAACGAGCTCGAGGAATCCAAGGAGGAGTCATTTCCTCAGTGTTTTCCAGGACAGGAAGGAATCCGTGCTCCTGCTGGGCCTTGGCTGCCAGCACGAGTCTGTTCTGACTTGCAGGAGTCCCCAGAGGAGCTGGGCTGGCTTCTGGTCCAGCAGAATTTCCTTAATTCTGCAAATCATCTCCTGCCGTCCCTACCTCTGACTGCTCTGAGGAATGGAATTCTGCAGGGCTGGCCCAGCTCAGGAGGGACCCTGGGTTTGTGACAACCACTCTGAGCTCCTCAGAGACAGAAAAATAAATCTGCAGTGAAAGCTGAAAAACATCATCCTAGACATCAGTGTAGAAAACAAGTCTTAAAAACAAGTCTCTGTGAAAATGTAGTTTTAAACGTAATAAAAATATGGCGAAAATATTGCTTATATTTTTTAGCTAGAACAGATATACTATATACATAGTTTATATGTAAACTAGCGTGCTAAGAAACTAAAATTCTAATGGATCAAGAAAAAATGATTCAAATTTGTGGTTTTAATTGAATAATGAAATTACTGAATAATCTGTGCATAAAAATCTAAACATTGAAGAAAAGCGCTGATTCAAATTCATGTTTTTAACTTATTGAATAATCTGTGTATAAAAATCTAAACATTGAAGAAAAACACTCTCATTCTCTCTTTCTTCTCTCTCCTCACCACTATCATCATCCTGGGGCCTCACAACAAACTGGCTTCTACTTCTAATTAAAACTTTGCTTCTATTAAAACTCTGTATTAAAATCTTTTAACGTGAACTTTAACACTTGAAACTTTTTACCTTTCAAAACTAATGTACCTTTACAATAAATAACTCTATAACAACTAATAACTACTCAAATTTAAAAAAAAATACATACAACTACTCGACAAACCACAGTTACTTAAAATTGGCTCTTTTTGGGTTTAAATGGAATTAAATTCTCTGGGTTTTGCTGCCAAAGAAATGCCAACCTACCCCCGGTCCTTCACGATGGCCTCTTTTAAATGGATGTAAGTTTCTGGGAAAATGCCCTAAAAATAAAAAGAGAAATGAAATAAATCAATCCTACTGTGGGATAGGAAGGGACAAGAAGATATTTAAGAAAAAAACAGGGGAAAGGAGTAAGAAATGTCCCAGCATGCCAGGAGAAAAGGACAGGGAGGAGCAGCAGGTTCCAGATTGGCAACTCAGAGAAACTGATTCCTTGTTGACTTTAATGACCTTAATCTTCCTGCAGGAAATGCTGGAAATTCCTGAAAATTATCAGTCATTGCCAGGAGATATTGCTGGAGTGCTCTGCCAGGCTACCCTGTGCTCCCACCACCAGCATCTGCAGAAATTCCCAAATTTTTGTTGCTACAGAGAAACCTTCTGGAAATGCTGGAATCTTTTTCTGCTCCCTTTTCTCTCTTCTTTACCCCTAAAAGCAGAGGCTGTGGGGGATGCTGCCATTCCTGGGGGAACCCAAATTTCCAGGCAGCTTGGCTGAGAGCCAGGGATGTGTCATTTCTGGGATGTTTTCCAGTCAAAACTCTGAAATTCCCATTAAGCAGAATCAATGCTGGATGTGCACAGATCCCAGAGCATCACAACAAAGCAATAAACTCCAGTATGGAGATGGGAACGGGAAATTTTGGATTTCCAACTGCATTCCTCAGTGGAGGAATACCCAACACACAGCTCTGAATTTTCAGCTCAGGGTCGTTGATTTCTGCCACCGTGGCCAAGAGTCCTGCCTGATGTTAAGACAAAAAAATTCAGGAGTTTTCAGCACCAGGTGGGGCCTGGCAAGGTGTGAAATTCAAAATTGAGGCCGTACCTTCTTGCACTTATTTCGGAGCGTGTATCCTCGGTACCAGCCTGCCAAAGCAAACACAGACATTCACATTTCATTATTAATTATCATTTATTTATATCAAATACACATTGCAATCCTCACCACCTGTCCACAACAGCAATTTATTGATCTTCTCATTTGGGATCCACTCCTGGGAAGACACCTCTGCTTGCAGGAGCTGAGCTGTGCCCTGGCACAAATCCTCTTTGTCAATCTTGCTTTGGAAAGATTGATAAATTTTAAGACAGAAACGTGTCTGAGAGAACTTTTATCTTCTCTTTGGCACCTGGGGTTTAACCAGGATTTTCATGGAATGGTTTGGGTTAGGAGGGACATTAAACCCATCCAAGGAGATTAAGTCAAGCTCAGTGGCAGCATCAAGGAGGCAAAAGGGTTTAAGGGAATAATCAGGCAAAGAAGAGAGGAGGGGAGAATTGTTTCTTTAGGTTTATTTTTAAATTTTTTTGGTGGTTTTATTGTTGGTCCCCTCAGATTGCTGTATTTATCAAAGAAGGTTCCATAATGAACCATGGATCTGACACTCCTCAGCCATAAATTAGAGCTCAGAATGGTTTAACTCGTGTTTTATTGAGGATTTTTATGTGCATGTGGTTGTATTTCCATTTATTTATTTTCTGAAATGCAGTTTCTGGCCTTCCTCCAGCAATGGGGAGGTGCCTCCCCCTCAGAAACTCCAATATTCCAGTAATAAATTCGGAGGAAAGAAGAAATTCCATTTCTTTCCACAGGAGGAAAACAAGATTATCCATTGCTCATGGAGCCATGGATGAGGTCCTGGATTAAGGATGAGAAGATTTAGGTTCTATTTTAATCTAAGTTGTCATTAATTGAAGGGGAAAGCACAAATTCCTCAGGGTGGGAGACAGAGCTGAATTTACCAGGAGGGATTTGGATCCCATCTGACACTCAACAGCACAACTTCCTCCTTTTGCAGAGGCCCCTGGGCCTTCCCCCCACTCCTGTAAAATATTTTGCAATCATTGCATAAAAGCATTTTGGGCCTGATTGTGCAAAGCTGTTTCTTGCAAGCACCTCGTGCAACTTCTGTGGGAATTCTGCTCCATCACTTGAACAACAACACCAATCTTTGGGCAGCGGTTAATTAATTACATGATTATTTTATTTAAAAAAAAACCTCCAAAATCTGCTTAAATCTTCAGAGGAATGAGAGATGTTTAAGTGTTTGAGATGGGCTGAAAACGGAGGAAGGTTTTGCAGTTGACGATGACATGGGAAATTTCAGACTGAAATCTGAGTGAAACCAAAAAATAAGCAGAGCTGCAAAGAAATGTCTAAAAAATTGGAGTTGTGGGATATTTTTTTTTGTTTTTTGTTGTTTTTTTTAAAGAGATCAAGTCCTCAATTTTACCCCTCATTAAGCGGATTTTATGCAGTATGGAAAAGAAAATTTTTTTCCAGTAGTCCAGGGATGATAAAGCTCTCCCTGGTGATGCAAGGCCAGGTCACATGTGGGAGCACAAGGTCCCTGCTCCTCCTCCTGAGGGGCCCTGCCCATCCCACAGCACCCAGGGCATTGCTTCACCCTCCTCAGGGGTGGCTGAAACCACAACAAATTCAAGGTAAACTTCTTTTCAGCAGGAGCAGAACCTGCCAGGGGTCACAGGGAACACATTCCTTCCACCCACAGCCTGGCTTTTCCCAGAGCTCCCCTAAAACACTGCAATTAACAAAAATAATGGATAAATCCTGCAGATTAGGAGAGATCTCCCTCAATAGCAAAGTGTGCTCCCAGCTCCCTGCTCAAGGAGAGGCTCCAAAATCCTGGAGGCAGCGATTTTCCCTTTTTTGTTCTGGGATTCTGCAGATCCTTGGCAGGCAGGAGGAGCAGGCACTGCTCTTCTCATCAGGGGAAGGAGAAATCCTGCACAGAGAGCTCGTGCCCTTCTGCAGGCAGAGAGGAGGGGAAATAAAATCTTGCTGGGCAGGGTGGGACCCGAAGTGACAGCCCTGGGCTCTGCTTGCTCAAAAGGGAAAGGGATCCAAGAGAAGAGATCTGAGAGCTCTCAGGGGTCCTGCAGAGAGAAGCATCTCTGAAAGTGTCTCCATCCCTGGATGGGTCTCCATCCCTGAAGTGTCTCCATCCCTGGAAGAGTCTCCATCCCTGGAGGTGTCTCCATCCCTGGAGGTGTCTCCATCCCTGGAAGTGTCTCCATCCCTGAAGTGTCTCCATCCCTGGAGGTGTCTCCATCCCTGGAGGTGTCTCCATCCCTGGAGGTGTCTCCATCCCTGAAGTGTCTCCATCCCTGGAAGTGTCTCCATCCCTGGAGGTTTCTCCATCCCTGGAGGTGTCTCCATCCCTGAAGTGTCTCCATCCCTGGAAGTGTCTCCATCCCTGGAAGTGTCTCCATCCCTGAAGTGTCTCCATCCCTGGAAGTGTCTCCATCCCTGCAAGTCTCTCCATCCCTGCAAGTCTCTCCATCCCTGCTCCACAGAGCATCTTCAGCTCAAAAAAATTACATCACAGGCCATGTCTCAACCCCAAAAAATGACTTTATGGTCTCCATAGTCCCCAGACCCAAAAAATGATCTTCCAACCCCCAAAAATGACTCCACAAGGCATCTCCAGCTCAAAAAAATGACTCCAACCCCCAATTAATGATTTAATGGGGAATTTCCCAGCCCCAAGAAATGGCTCCACAGGGCATTTCCAGCTCAAAAAAATGACTCCACAGGGCATGTCCCAACCCTACAAAAAATGATTTCATGGGGAATCTCCCAGCCCCAAAAAATGACTCTGCAGGGCATCTCCAGCTTTTCCTCCCACAGAGCCCTCGCCCTGGTTCCATGGAAACTTTTCCTAAGTCGAGACTTGTGTGTCCAGATAAGAGCAGTGATTAGAGAACAAAACCTGGTTTTATCACTTGGCCTGCATTAGCATGAAAAGGAGCAGAAAAAAACCCTCTTGTGAGAAGATTTATCCTCAAAACCAGACCCACGGAGAGCTGGGAACACTCTGAGAGATGAAATCCCAAAAAAAAAGAGATTTGTGAAGACACCAGGCAGGCAGAATATCAGAGCTGGGAGGGTTTGAGGTGAATTTATGGGAAATCAGACCCACAGCAGAGTCACCATCTCCTCCTGCACACTCACAACTGTCTGGCCTGGATTTTTGGCTGCTCCTTCTGGGAAAAGGGATTTTTTGAGGGATTTTTGTTGCCCTGCAGGAATTCTGAGGTGCCTCAGCCACAGATTTGTGTTTCCCACTGGTGGCTCAGCACATGAGAACAATCACTTTCCCTGTCACACATGAAAACATCCACGTCCTTCCCAAACTATTCACAGGCAATTTTCTCCTGACAAAGCTCCAAACTGGGAGATTTCAGGCCAAAAAAAAAAAATAATAAAAAAAAAAGCCATTTATGTACTCATTCCCTATTCCTGTTGAGCTGGTTACAAGAAATAGGAATTAGAAATACTAAACAATGATAAAAATATTAAAAATAAGGAGAAAGAAGCAAATCCCCCCCAAATTTTGGGAAGCACAAGATGCCTCCTCTTCCCCAGGGAGTTTTCCTCCCTCTTCCCTGTGTCTTTTTGCAGAACCAGGCCACAAATCAGTGATTTCCACCAGGATATTTCCCTTTTTCCCCTCTCTCCCCAAAACACAACAGAATCTGCCAGGACTGGGAGCTGCTCCCAGGTCCAGAGGATGGAAAAGGAATCAAGAACAAATTGCTGAAGAAGCAGCTCCCAGTTCCCAGGCACAGAATTTTCCTTCAAATTGATGCTGCTTGTGAAAATAACTGGATTTATATTTTACCTTGAAGTTTTGGAGAGAAAACCAGTGACCAGAGCATTCCTTAAAGTGATTAAATGGCTCTGATCCAGCCTTAATATTGAAATCTTCGTGAAAGAGTCAGATTTTATAGGGAGATTTGAAACACTCAAGTGTCATTTTAATCTTTAAAAGGAGAATTTTGTTTTCTTTGTGGTTTACATGAAGGTATTATAAAAAAATGTCCACATGAAGGACTGGGAGAAACAGCCTAAAAAGGGCATGGAAACTTCATTTTAAGAACATTTAATACCAGTTCGTGATATTACAACTCAAAACAACATTAATTACAAACTAATCAGCCCTTCCCTTTCATTTTCTGTCATCCACTCAGATAAAAAATAACTCGGGTTAAAAGTTAGGGGTATTTTTAAATGATTATTCTTATTTTCCAGCAGGGTCAGTTGATCCCATGAGCACAGTGCCTGACCAGGCCCAAAGAGGTGTGGGGTAAAAACAGCAATTAAAGATTTAAAATTAAAACCAGAACTAAAGGTTTCTTTCTCTTTTAGAGCTGCCTTGAGATATTGGTGAAACCTTACCTTGATAAACTGCCTGGACCAGCACAGAGATGAGAAACCCTCTGCATTTCTGCATTCTTAACATTTTAAAAATAATAATTTTTAATATTTTAAAAATCAAGGGGCTACAGCAACCACTACACACTGAATCTGTACTTTGGGCTGTAAAAGAAGTTGAAAATACAGGCCTAAAATTTGAAAAATAATCTTGATTTGCACCTACCTTCGTACATCTCCAGGATGTGAACGGTGTCCCCCACCTGCAGGGACAGCTCCACCTCCTGCGTGGCCTCATAGTTGTAGATGGCTGAAAAATGGGGAGAAAAGGGAAAAAAAAGAGAAAAAAAAATGAGGGAATCAGGTTTGGGAATGGGTTCTCCAAAGGCAGGGCCATGAGGGAGGGTTTGGGAAAAGGAATAAAGTGATTAAGTCATCGTGGGAAAGGATATAATGGATCTATTTCCAGATTTTATCATGAAGAAATACTATTACAAATATTATATAGAAGTATTAATAGATAATAGAAATTATTATTTAAATAGTAAATTAAATAGGAATATTAATATATGATAGAAATATTATTATAACAGACAAAGGTGGGGTTTTGCCTTCCAGACAGGCCTGTGACACTTTCTGGAGGAGCTGCCCATTCCTTCTTTGCCAAAATCCTGCCCAAGAGGTCACCACCACCTCAGGCACATCAATCCCACAATTATCATTTCTTAGTCTTTACTTGCAGGAGTAACTCCAGCACCAGGAAATATCAGAAATGGGATGTCCTAATAAAACCCAGCCCAACTCCAGACTAAACCATGCTCATTTCCAAACCAAATTCTGACTCTGTCAGTGATTTGTTTGTTTGGTTTTTTTTTTCTTTTGTACTATTGCATGAATTTTATTTTTCTCTTTCTTCCTATTAAATTGTATTTCTGACTCGGAATCTCTCACTGGTTTTGCTTTGAAAACCATTACACACTTACCTGCTGCTAAAGGCTCTTCCCAGCCAAGAACCAATTTTAGCACCAAAACTTGGGATTCTGTGCCAGTTTAATCCATCCCAAAGACAAAGTTAAGCTGGGTAATTATGGGATTTCCAGGGGGAATAGGATTAAGTGCACGAGCTAAAGTCCTGGAGTCCTTTTCCCTGGGACTTCACTGGGCAAAGCAGAGCCCTCCCCAGGACCAGATGAGAAAATTTAAACCAAATTTGCTTTTAAACTGAGTAAAAAAAACTTAAAATCAGTGAAATGCTTAGCTGTGGTTCAAAGAATTGATCAGCAAAGTCAGAGCAAACCAAACCCAGACCACCTGATTTATTTGAAAAATTTTGAATACATTTATTTGAATGATTTAAGAACGGATCACATCCTAAATGCAGCAATGAAATCTTCCCAAGCACAAAATTCCCATATTTATGTATCCTTGAGCAAATCCAGGAATAACCACATTTGAGGAATAACCACATTTGTTTTTTAAGAAAGCAAAAAAAAAAAAAAAAATCACCCAAATAATTTTCAGAGAACAACTCTTGGGACTTCCCAAGGTTTGTGTTTGAGGAGCTCTGGACTGGAAATGAAATAAATAAATAAAAAATCCGAGCTCTCCTGCCAGGAAATTCCCATGAAATGCCTCCCATTCCAGCTGGGATGAGGTGCTCTGGCTCCTGGCCTGGCTCCAGCACAGCCTGGAGGTTTCACCACCGGAAATTCTCTCTCAAATCTGAGTTTTCCTCACAATACTGTGGCTATAAATACCCAGCAGGAGCAGGGTATGTGAATCCCTGCAGGATCCCTGATCCCAAACCTTCCTGTGCTGCAGGGCAGCCTTTGCTCCCACAAACTTCCCACTTCATGCCACAGACACTGAATCCATGATTTCCACAGGAATTGTACTGCATTTCTGCTCCGTAAAACTTACAGGAGTTTTACATATTCCTGTAAAATCAGGATTTTAAAGCTGGCTGGTGAGCTGGGTGTGAAGCTTAAGACACCTTAAGGAGCCCAGAATTAAAAATTCCCCAGAAGTAAAAATTCCATTTACATTCTAACAGAAAAACCAGGATAATGTTCATGGCCAAGGCTGAATGTGAAGAGTGGAAAGGTTTTGGCTGGGATTTAAATCTCACCCAGTGCCACCCCTGGCATGGGGACACCTCCCACTGTCCCTGGGTGCTCCAAACTGGTTTTGGGCACTCCCAGGGATCCAGGGGCAGCCACAGCTCCTCTGGGAATTCCAGCCCAGCCAGGAATTCCCTCCCAAAATCCCATCCAAACCAGCACATGGAGTCCTGGAATGATTTGGGTTGGAGGGGATCCCAAAGTTTATTTGGTCCCACCATGGGTTCCACATCTCCCACTAATCCAGGGTGCTCCAACCTGGTTTTGGGCACTCCCAGGGATCCAGGGGCAGCCACAGCTGCTCTGGGAATTCCATCCCAGAGAAGGATTTCTTCCCAATATCCCATCTAACCCTGCCCCCTTTCATTTCAAACCATTCCCACCCATCCTGTCCCTCCCTTACCCCAAATCTCCAACACAGCTTTGCCTCCCATGGTTTAACCTGGACTGGTTTGGGTGGGAACTTTAATCCCATCCCCAGGGACAGCTCCCACTGTCCCAGGCCGCTCCAACTTCTCCTTGGGCACTCCCAGGGATCCAGGGGCAGCCACAGCTCCTCTGGGAATCCCATCCCAGCCTCTCCCCACCCTACCAGCCGGGAATTCCTCCCCAAATCCCACCTAACCCTGATCTGTTAAACAGCAGAACTGCGATCATCCAGCAGTGCCTCAGTCCAGACTGTGCCACCAGCACTGGCAGTCCAGGAGGGCAACTGAGGCCACCAGAAATTCCTAAAAATACGAGGAGAGACACCAGAAGCTGTGGCCGCCCCATTCCTGGGAGTGTCCAAGGCCACCCTGGGGTGCTGGGAGCTGTCCCCGCCCGGCAGGGCTGGGATGGGATGAGCTGTACCGTCCTTTCCAAGCCAAACCTTCCCAGGATTTTCTGACTCTCCGTGCGCAGCAGCCCGCGCTGAGGATCCCCCGCGAGTCTCCCCCTCCGCGGGGCACAGCAATCCCCAAATCCCCTCCCCAGAGCCGGGCTCCGGGCTGCGACCGGCACGGGAGCGAGCCCATTCCTCCCAATAGATGGCAGCAATGCCTGGGGGAGACCGGCACGGGCGAGCCCCGGCCCTCGGAGCATCCCTGGGATGCAGTGAGGGTTGGGATGCGCTGCCCGAGGCCTTTGGAGCATCCCTGGGATACAGCGAGGGCCGGGATGCGCTGCCCGAGGCCTTTGGAGCATCCCTGGGATGCAGCGAGGGCCGGGATGCGCTGCCCGAGGCCTTTGGAGCATCCCTGGGATGCGGTGAGGGTTGGAATGTGCTGCCTGCGGTTTTTGGAGCATCCCTGGGATGCAGAGAGGATCAGGATGCGCTGCCCACAGCTCTTGGAGCATCCCTGGGATACAGCGAGGGCCGGGATGCGCTGCCCACAACCTTTGGAGCATCCCTGGGATACAGCGAGGGCCGAGATGCGCTGCCTGCTGCTCTTGGACCATCCCAGGGATGCAGTGAGGGTTGGGATGTGCTGCCCGCGGTTTTTGGATCATCCCTGGGATGAAGAGAGGATCAGGATGCGCTGCCCGCAGCTCTTGGAGCATCCCTGGGATGCAGCGAGGGCCGGGATGCGCTGCCCACAACCTTTGGAGCATCCCAGAATTACAGCAAAGGTCAGGATGCGCTGCCTGTGGATTTTGGAGCATCCCAGGGATACAGAACAGGCCGGGATGCGCTGCCCATGGCTCTTGGAGCATCCCAGAATTACAGCAAGGCCCGAGATGCGCTGCCCGCGGTGTTTAGATCATCTCAGGATTGCAGTGAGGGCCAGGATGCGCTACCCACGACTTTTGGATCATCCCTGGGATGCAGAGAGGGTCAGGATGCGTTGCCCATGGCCTTTGGAGAATCATTGGGATGCAGCGAGGGTTGGGATGCACTGCCCGTAGTTTTTGGAGCATCCCTGGGATACAGAACAGGCCGGGATGTTCTGCCCGTGGTTTTTGGAGCATCCCAGGGCTGCAGCATCCATCCCCGCCTCCTGCCCTCCTCCCTGCCCCGTTATCCGAGCCCTGCAAAGCCGCAGCTCCTTCCCCGAGCTCCCCGCTCGCTCCGGATTTGTCGGGAGTGGCGGCACCGCCTGCCCCCGCCGAGGAGAGGAGGTTTTGTTCCTCCGTGTCCCAAACCGAACTTTTCGGGACCTCATCACGCTTTTGGCAGCGGCGTGAGAAAAGCAGGGATGAATCAAGTGATTGTGTTTTCACCCTGCTATTGTGGGGCGCGACCCCGCCGAAATCCCAGCTCCTCCCGCTCTCCAAAAGCACTTTTAATTTTGGGAAAGGCAGCTTTGCTTAAGCTGTTTAATGATTCAGAATGGTTTAAAAACCTCACCCAAATGGTTAAATCCTCACAGAAGGAGAAAGGGGAGACGGGAAGGGTTCAGACATGTTGGGAAACCGGGAAAAAAAAACCAAAAAAACAAAAAAAACCCAGCGAGAAGTGGTTTTCCAAATCCAGGCCTCCTGCTTTGTGAACACTTTTAAGTAATGTTAATTGCAGTGCACCGCGGGATAAAGAGCCATTTGTAATTGATTAATCTATGTTTGCCATTTCCTAATTAAAGAGAAAAGAAACCCTAATTATCCCGCTCTGCCCCAGCCATTACGGAATGAGCAATTTTCCCTCCTCGCACACTGGGCTCCCCTTTTCTCCCACTTTACATAAAACCCTCGGCACACACAGGGCTGGGCTCAGCTCGTTAGGCACGGCCAGAGCCGGGCTCAGCAGCCCTGGGTGGGAGCAAAGCTCAGCCCCAGCCCCAAACCTGCACAGGATCACTGGGGGAGCTTTCCCAGCATCTTCTGGGGAATAGGATTGGAGAAAAAGGTGAATTTTGGGGTTTAATGATGTCCCTGGGTCTGTAAGGATCCATCTGTGGGAGCAGGGCTGCAGGGCTCAGCTCCAAATCTGCACAGGATCACTGGGAGAGGTTTCCCAGCATCTCCCAGAAAACAGGATTGGTAACAAGGTGAATTTTGGGGTGTAATGATGTCCCTGTGCCAGCTTTGATAAGAGCTCTGTGCAATCAGTGCAGCTCCACTGTTCCTGCTCCAGCGCTGGATGATTTCCTCCTGCAGCTTCTTCATTCCTGTTTATAATTAAAGCAGAACTCCTGGCCATGCCAAGGGCTGGAGAAAAGGAAGGAATAAGGAATAATAAGGAATAAGGAATAAGGATAAGGAATAAGGAATAAGGAATAAGGAATAAGGAATACAGCACTCGCTGCTGCTGCTTGGGTTTGTGCAACACCAGAATCCAGCATTAGGGTTTTGGTTTTGGATTGAAATATTTGCACTTACAGGAGGATGCAGCAGAAGGGGGGAGGAAAGTGCTTGGGATTATTGGATAATTAGGTTTTATATTAAAAAAAAAAAGGGTTGAATTATCCTGTGTTTCTTCATACTGCAGTCAGAGGCAGGGCAGGTGTGAGGAGCTCAACCCCGAGTCAGCCTTGTTCCATCCCTGGGATTATTTGTGTTAATTAGCCCTGGGATAATTAACGGGAGCGCTCTGGAAATGGGGCCCCTTTGTGTAAACAGCCACGGTGCCCCCAGAGCGTCACCTTTCACTGGACAATGGGACAGACAATGAGAAACCAGCCCAGCCCCACCAGCTCAGGGACAGCCACGTCCCACCCTGACTTCCCATGCTCCAGGACAAACTGTTCCCTTCCCCAGCCCACGAGGGAAGAGAGCGTCAGAATTCCCAATTTCCCTCCCAGAGTGATCCAAACCCTCATTTCAGAATTCCCAATCTGTCCCAGAGAGCTCCAAACCCTCACTCCAGAATTCCCAAAGCTTCACTTCAGGATTCCCAATTTCCCTTCCAGACTGATCCAAACCCTCACTTCAGGATCCCAAATTTGCCTCAGACTGATCCAAATCCTCACTTCAGCATCCCAAATTTGCCCCAGACTGATCCAAAGCCTCACTCCAGGATTCCCAATCTCCCTCCCAGTGCCACCAGCTGCTGTCCCCAAGGCAAAGGGACACAGGGACAGGTCCCTGCTGTTCCTGGGTTTCATTTCCCTGCTGTGCCCCCCAAACCACGGCTCTCTGCTGTGTGTGGGAGGGGGATTTCCTTCCCAGCCACGCCCCTTTTTGGGGGTAAACCTGATGTTGGGGTTTATTCCTTGTTCCAAATTGATTGGTGGATGCAGCAGGAGGCTGGGACTGCAGACACCCTAAAAATGCAGTTCTGGAGGGAATGCAGACACCCTAAAAATGCAGTTCTGGAGGGACTGCAGGCACCCTAAAAATGCAGTTCTGGAGGGAATGCAGACACCCTAAAAAAGATCTTCTGAAGGTGCTGCTGCTGCCTGGAAAGGCTGAGCTGGAACAGAGACTGGGCAGAGCAAAAGGGATAAAATCAGAATTTATTGAAAGGATTCACCTTGGGCAGCGCAAGAGCCCGGCCAGGGCTGCACCCAAATCAAATCCAAGGTGGATCCTGGTCATGAGTTTTACACTTTTATAAATTTTGGCTCATCTTGGATTTATTAAGAATTGACATCTTTATTAATTTCTATGTCCCACTTTCTGCTGGTACTGTTCTTTCTCAGATATGCTGA
>JANRGV010000058.1:1984751-1997369 GCA_024734035.1 Alethe castanea | reverse complement strand
TTAAGCCCCCGTGGAGAATGTAAGTGCTGCAATAATCAGGTGATAAAAAACCTAAAAAAAAGGAAAAAAAAGCTAAAAAAGCAAAAAAAAAAAAAAACCCACCAAAGAAAGCACTTTTCCAGAACCAACTGGCCACTGCTTGCCCCTGACATTCTGAGCCACTCTCAGAACTTCAGAGCTGAAGCCATAAATGGTTTTATTGCCATGGAGGATCAAAGTTCCAGACTTCCCAAGAGCAAGAATCGTTATCTCCACTGCCCCTTAATGAACTTTTGGCTCAGCCTCTGCACCTGCCAGGATGAGGAGCACCTGGATTGCACCAAAACCTCCCAAAAATTCTGTCAGTGAGCAGAGAACCCTCCCCAGAGCACAGGCCCTGCTGGGTTTGTGCCAGACATTAATTCAGAATTAATCTGAATTCATCCTTTCAGTGGTGCTTCCCCCTCTGTTCCAGGGAGATCTCCCTGGGAAGAACAGCCTGTACTGCACCAAAAAAACTTTTTTTTTTATCATTTTAGCAACTCCTCCAACTAAAACTTTGCAACATCATCACTTTGTGAAGGCAACCACGGCCTGCCAGCCCAAAAAGCTGTTTAAACTCGGATTTATGGGTTTTATTAGCACAGGTTTGCTGGCAAATGCACCCAAACCCACTGCAGGGTTTCAGGAATTCACAGTTAAATGCACTCAGCTCCAACAAAGGGGGAAAAATGTGTTTATGGCTTTGGGCTGGCATGGTTTAAAGCCTGGCCGTGGTTGTGTCTTTAATGTCCTGGCAGAAATAGGACTTTTTTATTTTTTTTTTTTCCTTTGAAAGTTGAGAGAAATGTCCTACCAGTCAAGTGAGGTGCAAGTTGAAGAGCAAAAAATGCAGATTTTCACTTAAAGGTTGCAGGTAGAAGGGGTGTGCATTTTTTAACAGCTGAATGATAAAAACTATTGCACATTATGATAAAGAACATCACACATTAATACAATCACTGTTTCTTCACCAATATATTTAAGTTTTCCTCAGTTCATGAGTGTTTATTTTGCTTTTCCTCCCCCTAACTCCCATTTGCAGTTGTGCTGGCAAACACAATCCCTGTGCCAGAGGAAGAACCACCAGAACAATCAAGAATTGATGTGAAATTCAGCACTGGGGGAAGTTGGTTCCTATGAGATCAGAACAATAAATCCACATTTAATCAGCTCAGCCCAAGCTCCAGGAGCACCCAGCAGCTCTGGAAGCCTCTCTAGAACCTCCAGAAAGGGATTTAACTGTTCAAAAGATGAACTGTGGGACAGTTCCTGCACACCCAGGAACTTCAGTCACAAACTGAAGCACCCACAAGTCACAAAACACCTGGGGAAATATTTCTTTTCAAAGGAACAGCAAGATAAGGAACATTTACAAGTCTTGTTCATGGCAGTGAGATGCCTTTGAAGTCCACAGGATTAATTTCACAGGGAATGACTTAAAGAATGGAGTAGAAATCACCAGAAAATAAGAGAAGACAGGCCCTGACTAATATGGATTTAAAAAAAAATAGAAAGAACTTTGGAATCAAGAAGCAGCACCAAATTTCACATCAAATCAACTGCAGACACAGCAATAAATTTGGGAACCTAAATCACAAATGAAGTGTCATCTGCTGGGAAGATCCAATTCTTTGCTGTTAATGCCAAGGTTTTGCTTTTCCCCACTGGGAATTTTGCTGGCATTGCCATCAGAGAATTTTTAGCCATAAATGCTGATAAAGCAGAAGTGAGCAGTGTTTGCATGCACAGGAAGGAGGGGGCTCAAATCTCTCAGGTTTGGCTTTTCCATCCTTCTGGAGCCCCTGAGGAACCAGAGGCACCACAGGGGATGTGGGTTCTGACTCAGAACAGGGATGGTGGGGGAAAAACAAGGAGCAAGTTGAGACAAATTTGGATTTTGCACTAATTTGACCCAGCAGTGGGAAGGGCTTTGATCCCTGGGCATGGAATGGGCACAGGGAGCCAGGAGCTCATGGCCCAGCACCTCAGCTGATGCCTTAAATTTTGTCATTTCTGTTTTTCAGATCATGCAGAAGTGCATAACTCTGAACTCCACATGGAGTGGAGTTTGGTCTTTGCCTTTTGGTCAGACAAAACAGTCCCTCTAAAATAAAAAACAAACACAAAAAACAATCCCTCTTAAAAAAAACACACAAAACAATCCCTCTAAACAAACAGAAAAAACAGACCCTCTAAAAAACCACACAAAAACACACTCTGAAAATTCACACAAAACAATCCCTCTAAAAAACACACACACAAAACAGACCCTCTAAAAAAACACACACAAAAAAAATCCCACTAAAAAACCACACAAAACAGTCCCTCAAGGACACCCCACAGCCTCAGGCCCCAAAAGTATAAATAAAAGTGAGTTATGGGCATAAATGACTTCATTACCTGAAGCAATAATTGGACAATTAATTAAGCCCTGATATAAAGAACCAAACTTATAATTGTCTGAAAATCTCGTGTCCATCTTGGGTGCAGCCCCTCTCAGAGGATTTGGCTGCTCAAGGTGTAGCTATTGAAGGCCTTTAATAAATATTAAATATTTTATTCTCTAATTCTATCCAGCCTCTGCTCTAGGGAGCCACTCCAGGGCATCACAGGAGCCACCAAAAACCAAACCTGGTCCTGCAGCTCCATCAATCACCCAGGGCTGGCAGGTCCTGCTCATCCAGGAATTTTTTTGGGAATTGCTGCCATTCCTGAGCCCTGCCTGGAGCCCAGCACCACTGTGGGATCTGACAAAGGGAAGATTTCAATGCTTATTTTTAAATCAAGCAGCCAAGGCTCTGGTCCTGCCAGCCAAGAGGCCACCAAGACCTGGCAGGGGTAATTCCAGGAGAATCTCCCAGTCCCTCCTCAGTCCCAGCACACAAACTCTGTGGGACTGCCCCAAAAATGAGAGTCAAGCAATCATGGAATGTGCTGAGCTGGAAGGGATCCCAGGCCCTGCACAGACACCCCAAAATCCCAGCCTGGGCACCCCTGGAGCGCTGTCCAAACCCTGCTGGAGCTCTGGCAGCCTCGTGCCCATTCCCTGGGGGAAGAACCTCTCCCAAAATCCAACCCAAAACCCCCTGGCACAGCTCCAGCTGCTCCCCCAGGGCAGTGGAATCCCCCCAGTGCATCCAGGTGCAGGCCAGCACCCCACCAAAACACAAATTATTCTGCTTTCCACATCTCACAGCTCTTCCAGCCAAACCTGAGTTAATAATTCCTGACTCTGGACGCTCAGATTTGTGTGCTCACTGAACAATTGGTGCATTTTCAGCTCAGGCTGCACGAGGATGAACAAACACTTCACATCCTGCTGTTCCACAGCCAGAACCCGCTGTGGCCAATCCATCATCACTGCAGACACCAAAACCAGCCTGGCCCCACAGCCAGCACTGCCACTCTGCAGAAAGCACCAGCAAAAGGCACCTGGCTGCTTGTTTTTAATGGATTTATTACAGACTAATTCAGGATTCCAGGTTCTCTCACTCCAGTAACAAAAAGTGAGGCACAGCAGATGAGCAGTGATGGAATTGCTTTTACAACCCAGGTGTTTCACCAGAGTTAAAGGCAGTGCAAATCCAGGTTACAGCCAGCAGAAAATGAAAGGAATTACATTATTGGTTCCTTGTGCTCCAAGTTAATAATTTTAGGACAAATAGATAAGAAAAGTTACAAAATCTTGGGAATTCACTAAGATGTTCTTTCCCTCAAAGCAGAGTTTTTTGACTGGAAGGAATCTTTGTGAAAGGATTTCTGCAAGTGACAAATCCTTTTTGAGAGAAGCACACGACCAGAAAAGGTTATTTTGTTGAGCGTGGCCCAAAAAACTGACCAGCCTCCCAAGAAGATGCTCTTTCAGTCTGAGATCAGAGGTGAAGGCTGTGGCAAGGAGGCTCTGCCAGAGCCTGTGGCTCAGGGGAAAGCATTTCTGTCCCCCCCAAACCCCATCTGTCACTTGGCTGAGAATTCACTGCGAGGGAGAAGCTGCAAGAGCTGCAAGCTGCTTGTCTCTCACGTTTGCTTCCCAAAAAACACCACAACTCCCAGCTTTGTCCTCCCTGCTGCTGCCTCTCCAAACCTTTGCCATCAGTGGGGAGCCCTCCCCAGCTTTAACCAGTTCAGGACAGAACTAAAACCCAGCAAACCACAATCCACAGATGTGTGGAAAATAACCCAGGGCAGAAACCAGACAAGTGACACTGAATCACACTGCTGCCTTCCTGGAATTCCCCACCTCACTGCCACGACTCCCAGGGTCACGTCTGAAATAAATCCAAATATTTCTACAGCAGTTTCCACGGCAGAGATCACCAGCAGCTGCAATTTGGGTGTTCTTCTGCAGAATCCCAGAATATTTAGGGGGGGAAGGGAGCTCTGGAGTTCATCCAGGCAAGGCTCAGCTGGGGCAGGTGACACATCCAGGAGGGTTTGGGATGTCACCAGAGAAGGAGATTCCAGCCCCTCCCTGGAGCTGGTGCAGGGCTCTGCCACCTCCATGGAAAAAGTTCTTCCTCATGGTGAGGTGGAACTTGTGTTTTATTTTCTGGCCATCACTGGGAAGGGTCTGGCACCATCCTGGCACCCTCTGGAGATGTTTAAATGGATTGGTGAGATCCCACCTCGGTCTTTTCTTCTCTTTCTGAACACAAGCTGTGTCTTTGCACTTCACTTGTCACAAACCCACACAAACCAGGGCATTCCCCTCCTTGCAGCCACTTCACCTCTGGTAAAGTCCCAGCCCAAAAGCTCAAACCTCCCCCTCAACCCTCATCAGCCCCTCCAAAATAACCCCAAACCAGTGAGAGCTGGGTCCTTGAGCACAGCACGGAATGCACTCACAGATAAGAAACCCATCAAGCCTGCAAAACACCAAATTGACAAAATCACAATGCAAGTGAGTCAAACACTGCCTAAATAATTCTGTCACTGCCTTTGGATCAACCTTATCAAAACTGGCTGCAAACTAAACCCCAGAGCTGCAGCAGGACACTTGGGGGGAAAAAAAAAAAAATCACCTTTTTCACCCAGCTGATCACCCAGGAGTCACAGGGTGTCTCACCACACACTTTTTGAGTGGAAACACGCAGGAAGAGGCATTTTTTCCCTCCACCCTGCTTACTCACAGCCCAGTGCCTTTTGTGGGAGAGGAGCTGTCACAAGGAGCAGCTGGCTGAGGCCAGCACACAAAACTCACCCCGGAAGGTAATAAAGGAAATAAAGGAAAGGGAAGCCAGGAGTGCCTGTGATTCATCTGCAGCCCAAGGCCATGCTGAGCTGTGCTCAAAGGTGTGCTCAGAAAACACCAGCACAGGATATGGGCTATCTGATTATCCAGCAAAGTTTGGGAATTACAGATGCCCACAGCAATCTCAGTGGGCCCTGCACACGCTTCCATGGATAAACAGCAAGAAACAAAGTTCATGGTGTCGGCACTCCACGCCCTGCCAGTTACCTGGAGAAACCAGATAAGGCTGAGTGGTGTAAAAGGGCTCTGAGCTGAGGACACCCTGCAAAGCCACTCGGAATTCACTGTGAAAATCATGCGGGGTGAGGTTTGTCACCTCCAAACTCGCCCTCATGGGAGCTGGGGCCATGAGCACTTTGCAAGCACGAAATTGGTAATTTTTTCACACGTCGAGAACTCCACTGCTGAGCAGCAGTGGCACAGGAGATCACCCTCAGTAAAATAAATTATCGAAAGCTCTCTGTGTCATTAGTGGCTTCCTGCCAACTGTTCCCTGCCCAGTTCTCACCACCAACCTCAAAACTGCGGGTTTGAAACTCTCAAGCAAAGCGGAATTTTATCAGCAACACCACAGGGTTCTGTTCCTGTCAGAGAGCAGCGAGCCAGCACTCGGGAAAATCCTTCTAAACAGAGGACAGAGGGTACAAGGTGTCAATCACAGAATCACCGAAGGGTTTGGTGCTTAAATCTCATCCAGTTTCACTTCGGACATGGGCAGGGGCTCCTCCCACTGTCCCAGGCTGCTCCAAGCCCTGTCCAGCCTGGCCTGGGACACTTCCAGTCAAGCTTTCCTCATTCCTCACCCTAAATCAAGATTTCCATCCCCTGGCAAAGATGCCACCCAGAGCCCTCAATTTACCCATGACACTCCCCTTATCCTCTTCCAACCACATCTCCCTCCAGCCACACCAGTAATTTTTTTTTTCCTGTTCTGCTGTAGAGCTTTTTCCAGTGTAAAACATGCCGGAGAGGCAAAATGATAAAAGTCAGCGCTGAACTTTGAGGGATTTCTGGACACCCAGCAGCGCTTCCATGGATTCAGGAGAGGACACAGCGAGCGGCACAGCACGGACTGGGAATGGGATCGGGGCAGGAACCCTAAAGGGATACCGGGGATAGAAACCCTAAAAGAATACCAGGGACAGGAACCCTAAAGGGATATCGGGGACAGGAACCCTAAAGGGATACCGGGACAGGAACCCTAAAGGGATATCGGGACAGGAACCCTAAATGGATGTCCAGGGGTACCGGGGGGTACCGGGGGCGAAACCGCCCGAGCGCTGCGGGGGAAAACTCCGGGAAGGGAAAGAGTGGAAGGGAAAGGGAAGGAAAAGGAGGGAAAGCATGGGATGGAGGGGGAGAGAGGGTATGGGAAGGAGGGGAATTATGGAAAGGATGGGCAGGGGCGCACTCACTCACCGACCCCGTACTTCTCGCGCTTGGTGGGGATCCAGCGGGCCATGCCGGCAGGTCCGGGGGTCCTGATGGGTTTGGGGGTCCCGGCGGGTCCGGGGGTCCCAGGGGTCGCTCAGCGCCGCCCCTCGCCCGCCGCAGCCCCGCGCTGGAGCCGCGGGCCGGGCAGCCCGGGCTGCTCAGCCCTGCTCCGCTGCCGGCTCCCAAAACCAGTCCCAAACTCAGTCCCAAACTCGCTCCCAGCGCTGCCCGGCACACGCCCAACTTTTTTCAGCCTCCCCCGGCGCGCCGGGCGCAGGAGCGGGGGGAGGAGGAGGAGGAGGAGGAGAAGGAGGAGGAGGAAGAAGAGAAGGAGGAGGAGGAGGAGGAGGAAGAAGAGAAGGAGGAGGAGGAGGAGGAGGAGGAAGGCGGCTCTCCCCGCCCCGCCGGCACCACCTGCCCCGCACGGCCCCGCCCGAACCGCGGGGGGAGCGCCCGGTCAGGGTTTCGTTATTGCGCTGTAAAGGTTTGGGGTGTGAGCGTGCAGAAATGGCCCCGGTGTGTCTGTGAATGAGGGGTTCGCTGCCCGCCTGAGGGTGGGGATCAGGGACAGGTTGGGGATCGGGGAAAGGTTTGGGATCAGGGACAGTTTGGACAGGTTGGGGATCAGGGACAGGTTTGGGATCGGGGAAAGGTTTGGGATCCGGGACAGGTTTGGGGATCAGGGAAAGGTTTGGGATCAGGGACAGGTTGGATTTTAGGGAAATGTTTGGGATCAGGGAAAGGTTTCGGATCAGGGAAATGTTTGGGATCAGGGACAAGTTGGGGAGCAGGGACAGGTTTGGGATCAGGGACTGGTTTGGGATCAGGGAAAGGTTTGGGATCAGGGAAAGGTTTGGGATCCGGGACAGGTTGGATTTTAGGGAAAGGCTGGGATCAAGGACAGGTTGGGATCAGGGAAAGGTTTGGGATCAGGGACAAGTTTGGGATCAGGGAAAGGTTTGGGATCAGGGAAAGGTTTGGGATCAAGGACAGGTTGGATTTTAGGGAAAGGTTCTTCCCCCAGGGGGTGCTGGGCACTGCCCAGGCTCCCCAGGCAATGGGCACATTCCCAAATCTGCCAGAGCTCCAGGAGAGTTTGGACAGCACTGCCAGGGATGCCCAGGCTGGGATTTTGGGGTGTCTGTGCAGGGCCAGGGGTTGGCTCAGTGATCCCAGTGGGTCCCTCCCAGAATCACAGAATGGTTTGGATTGGAAGGGACCTTCATGCCCATCTCATCCCAGCCCCCTCCAGCAGCTCAGGTTGCTCCGAGGCTGCTGCGCCATTCAAAGTAACTCATTAATAGCTAAGAAAACAAGGAGGTTCCTCGGAAAGCACTCCAGGCATCTGGGAAATGGTCACAGGGCTGCACTTGAGGAGACTCGATGTTCTGGAGATTGGCTCTGGGTGACGCAGAGCTGCGCTCCAGGGCTGGCACTGTCACCCCAAAAGGGCTGTGAGTGAGTTCAAGCACCTCGGGCTGGGGACAGGGGGAGCAGCTGGGTCCTGCAGGAGTGTAGGGAGGGGTGGGGATGCTCAGGAACACCCAAGGAAGGGTTAAATCACATTGTTCACCCAGCCCTAGGGCCAAACTGGGGGGATCCATGTTCTCCCCATCCCTCCAGGGCTGTGCTGAGTGGGTCTGGTCTGTATCAGTGCCTGTGGAGCCCATGGAATCCTGGAAAAGTGGGGCTGGAGGGGACTTCAATGTTCTCTCCTTCCAGCCCCCTGCCATGGACAGGACACCTGTGTCTCTCATGAGAGAACAATGATCATTCAGAATATTTTAACATCTGACCACTTCTGTAATTGCATTAAGGTGTGAAGATCTGGAGACATCATCCCATTTTTTGATTATTTTGCACTGCAAGTGAGAGGCACCAGGGCAGAGTTATTGCTCAGCTCTTACTCTGGATCTCTCTGGTTCCAGCCTGGCGTGCTCAGAAGAGTTTTCCACACTCCCTCCTCTCTCACCTGTGCTTCCAGTAAGTTCAGTTTTCCTTCCTCTTCACTGCTGCCTGTAAGGGGCAGAGCAGCATAAATAAGAATTAATTACCTGACAAATAAATCCAAATCAAAGCAGAAAGCTGCCCCCAGGACATTCAATGTCACTCAGCCACAGTCCCATGCCCTGTTTTTTGTCACAGTGCTGCTGACCTGTCACCTCCTGAGGACAGAGCTGGCTTTGGCACACACTCAGGGATGTGCAGGGAAATCATCGATGTGTTTGGCAGATCTGAAAGATTCAGATATAAATGGAAACTTGATGCTGAAGGGGCTTGGAGGCCTTCACACGAAGAGCAGTGTCACTGGGATGGGAATGCAATTAACCATGATTTTCTAGCTCTGATTTGGGAACACCTGGATTTGAAAATATTCCCTGCAAGGATTGGGATGTGGCGTTTCTTTTTTTTTTTTTTATTTTTTTTTTTTTTTTTTTTGGCAGTGTGTGGCAGCAAGAGAAGCAGAGAGTGGGGGTTTTGGATCACTCTGCATCCCCTTCCATCCAACACCCACCCACCCCTCCAGGGCTGATGGAACAACTCACAAAGTGTTAAATCTTGTAAAAATCTCAGTGCTTGGAATGAAATATTCCTTGCTGAAATCCGAGGTGCCCTGTGTGTGAAAACACACAGAATCACTTAAAATGTTTTTCCTCAGCTGGACAAAACCAGCTGTTCCTTTCCTGAGAAAGGCACTTTTATTTCTCTATTTCTTTATTTTATTTTACTTGGCCTGGGCATTGATTTCTGCAGCACAACCCCCCCCAAAAAAAGAGGACAAACAGCTCCATGAGAGGTGTCCTGTAGGGGACAGGAGGGACCTGCTGAGATCTGAAATCATTAAAGAAAAAAAAGTTTTCATGGAGACACCAAATCTTTTTCAACGCCTCCCAAATTCTGGCTGCCAGTTCTGTGCTCAGGAGTGGAACTGACAGCCCAGACCCTGATTTTACTGTAAGATCTCTGATTTTCAGATAAGCTGCCTGAGCTGTGCCAATGTTTTTCCAGCCCAGGTGGAACAAATTCTTGGCAGCAAATGAAAACCAGAGCAAAGCATGAAAGGCAGGCAAGTAGCAACTGGAGTTTTACCCAAATGGGAGAACCTGGGGGATGCTCCATCAAATATCAGGATTTGCAAATGTCAGGAAGCAAGCTCAGCTCTCACTGAAAGGTGGAGTTATTTCAGAAAGTCTTTTATTTCATTTTTTTATCACCAAATCCATGTTTTCCTTCTCATTTTCTCTCTTGTTTCATTGATGGGGAGCCAGTTTTTCTCTGCCCCGAGCAGAAGCAGGATAAATAATTAAATTGTAATTGAGGCTGCAGCAGAAATTAACTCTCAGCCACATCAAACCCCCAGTTGTGAGGTCATGGGACAGATCAGAGCTGGGGAGGATTTGGGTGACTGAGGTTCACCCACATTTTTAGTGCTCTAAAAAAATCATTTTACTCCTGGGTCCTTTATAGCTGAAAGAGCAGCACATTTGTAAACAATCAGGCTGCAAAAGTTGAACCTTTCTCTAAATTTCTAAATGTCTCTGAGTTTCTAAATGTGAAGTTAAAGTCATTAAAAAGAAGCCTCGTTCTGACAGACTTTTCTGAAATATTTTTTTGTGGCACAACTGAAGTTTAAGAATGGAATTCTGGTGCCCTCCTGTGTCCAAATCAAACCTACAGCGGTTAAAGTGTCACTAAATGATGGGAAAAGAAAGGAAAAAAAAGGGATTTTTTTTCTGGGATAACACTTAAGAACTCTCCTGTATCAGTCTGGATCCTCTCAAGCCAGGTTCTGTGCATGTACAAACAGAAAAGAATAAAAGTTTATATTTTAACAAGAGAAAGGACATGGAAACTGGAGAAAAAAAAATAAAAGAATGAAGCCAACAAAAAAACTCACACAACAAAAGCCATCTGTTCATTAATGTAATTAGTCAGTCCCTCTAGAAGATGAATGATCAGGTCTGATAAGAACTGAACTCTTAATTTTCAATCCCCAACAGAAACCATCCAGAAAAAGCAGCCGAGTGGGGTGGGTAATTAAATATGCAAATACCCCACAATATAAAGGAGAAGGCAGTGGGTTTATCCATCTGCCTGGGCTTGTTTTATCATGGAACAATGTGTGAGATATTATCTGCCAGCCTCATGGCCCAGATCTGCTCTGTCTGAATATTCCACTGCACATTTCGTTGCCCAATTGTCTGATCGTGTTGATTTTGTCCCTTGGTTTGCATTACCCCTCTTGGCAGTTCATTTTGTGTTCTCTGGAGGTGTCAGGGGTATTTTATAAACATTTTGTTCAGCAAAACCTCTCTCTAAGTGCTACCAGCTCTCCTGGCTCCCTCTAAGCTGTGAGAAAGCGCAGAGTTCATTAAATAAACTGAATTTGCAGTTTAATTAACAGGCACCACAACCCATTCTGATGGAGCCAAGGTGGGACAAACTCGTTCCCATCTGGACAGGGGAGAGAAAAATTGTTGTTTCTTCCAGTAAAGAAATTATTTCTTTCCATCCCTGCAGGAAGGTGAAACACCCTGAAATGGTTTTGCAGGAGACAGAAATCCTGCAGCAATGCACGAGCTGCTGTGGGTTACAGATCTCTGCCTGTTCCTCAGCTGGAAATTGGATTTGTGCCCCTGGAAAAGTTGTTGCTTTTGTGTAAAACTACCAAAAAATGGCAGGATTCAGACAGGAGATTTCCTGGGGACAGATCTGTAAAGGGGTTTAGGTGCTTGAAGGTGAAAGGTGCCTTGTAGGAATTCAAAAGTAGCTCAGGTTCCTGCTGAAAGGAGTCCAGGAACAGCAAATTTCCCAGGAATTGCTCAGGTTTGGGTTTGTGTGTGTGGGTCAGAGTCAATAATGAGCTTTGCTCCTCCCCAGCACTCACAGCCCAAATCCAGGAGCTGCAGAGCCACTGGAATGGAATCACTGGGGTTGGGGAAGGCCCCCAAGGTTGGAAAAAACCTCCAAGGTTGGATAAAAACACCAAAGCCAACCTCAGGCAGTCGCACATCCCCAAATCCCATTTTTCCCTGGACACTTCCAGGGATGGTGGCTCCTCACAGCTCCCTCAGCTGGGTCCAGCAATGTCCAAAACCCCCCAGTTTTCGTGACTTTGGGATCTGCATTTCAAGAACTGACAGGCACAGACTTCCTGGAGAAGGATTTTAATTCCCTTTATCCAGCAGGATAAAGGGAATTCCCAGAGGGTTTTTATTCCCTTTATCAGAAGGACCTGCCGTGGAATTCTGCCACCGTGCCATGGAATTCCCGGGATTCCCAGTCAGCCCTGTTGATTCAGGACAATTTTTCCTCTGTTAAATTGGAGCTGAGCAGGGCAGTGATTTATCAGACAGGTTTATTTTCTGCAGAGGAACATTCCCTGAAATGTCATCTTTGCTGTTTCGTGATTCGAAAATATTCAGTGCAAATATTTTCAAAGGCAGCTGACTGCTCTCAATTAAACAGGAATGGGGACTGCACAGCCCTGGGGCAGCTGGGGGAGTTTCTGCCTTGATGCACCCTGGAGTCACAGGAGCAGCTCCTGAGGAGCCTCAGTCTCTGTTTCCATTTTCATTTTTTATTAAAATTTCAAAGCTCGGCTTCCCTGCCCCTCCTCCATCTCAGGAAAGGCAGGAGCTGCTCCCATTCCTCAGCACCTTCCCCAGCTGCTGAATTCATTCCCTTTGTGAGCTCTGTCCGTGCAGATCACAGCATCAATCACGTGTGTGACACTTCAGAGCGTGTCCATGTGATAATTGATAAATGATTCGTGTTAATCATTGGAGTTTTGGAGTTTGTATAAACCAGAATACTTAAAATGAGAAAAGAACATGGACCTAGATAAAGGGAAATACATGATTAAACCCATTCTGTTTAAATCCCCCTGTTATGAATTTTGTATATTGAAT
>JANRGV010000058.1:1956879-1970449 GCA_024734035.1 Alethe castanea | reverse complement strand
ACAGAGATAAGGGTCACTGCCCTACCCAGCTTCAACAGATGGTGATAGAATACACATTTCTGGTCACATCCTGTATTGCACCCCAAGACATTATCCAATCTTTCCGTCATTCCCATTCCTCTCTCCCTTTGGAGAAGGGAGCATTGATCAGGGATGAGAGTGGCCTTTTTAAGGGTAAGGAAAATATAAAGTAATATGAAATAACCAGTGCCAAAAGGAGCCAGTCTGCAAGTTCTGTACTGTTAGTCTGGCTTGGCATTTAGAGATAATACAATAACACAAACAGCAGCATTCATTGCTAAATGTTTTGTCAGTAGATTTATTTAAAATGATCACAATTTCCTTTTTTTTTTTTTCCAGTACTTATAAAGACTTTCATAGCATAAAAAACCCCTCCAGTTCTACTCAAATCTTACACTGCCTGATAAGAATCTCACCATGAGAGAGCTGGCCATAGCTCATTCTCTAATCATTGCCTGGCATTAGGAGTTGCAAGGAATCAATTATAATCACTCTTAAATAAGGGGGTCACCATCAATATGCTCGGAGCCTTGACAGAAATGTGTTAAGAGCTCAATTGTTAAATATAATTTCATAAGGATGTCTTTTCCATGATCTGTATAAATGTGGGAAGCTGAAGGAGGAAGGAAAATAATTGCTGTATGAAAGTGTAAAATGATGAATAAAAATTAGGTTTATTTAACATGGCATCATCCCTGCAATTAAGGTATTGTCCATAGCTGAAGAGGGAAGATCACTGGAAGCTTTGCAGTCAATCTGATGAGGCTGCAAATACAAATAGTACAGCAATTTTGGGGTCCAGCATAAACACCAAAGAGTGCTCAAAGAATCACACAGTTTTGGTTCAGCTTCATGGACGAGTGTCCATTTGGCCATTTCAACTTGAGCTTTTATTTTCTAAAGCTTCATTAAAATAGAGACTGTTTTTATCCTATGATTACACACGAATATCAACTGCTGCTGAATAAAAAGGGCAGCTGAAAAGTACAAAACAACTTTGTCCTTTTCCCTCTCCCACCCTCCCTCCTCACTCTTTGTCTCGTGTTACATTTGCTGTTAGGTGTCCTCATAGACATCAGGCTCTAATCTTCCCTCCTCTGGAATACTCACCCTGAAATCCATTTGATTTCACTGGTACATTCTGGTTTAGTTCATCCTACTGTTTACATAGCCCTTAAGAAAAGGCCATCCAACAATTATTCTACAATGCAAAAAACTCTGCCAGGTGCCAACAGTACCATCACTAGGAAAATAAATCATGTTATTTCCATACCCATCTTCGATTTTTGCTGGTATTCTATTAGAAATTTGAGGTCTTGAACCTGTGTGCATTGAAGAATGCACCTTCAGAAGAAAACAATAGTACTCAAGGAATTCTAAAGAAATTAAACCCAAGGTGTGGGATACTGGTGAAAGCCAAGGAAAAAGAAGCTTGATTTTTCTCAAGCTATTCAAAGAAAGGAGAGAAAGCATTATTAACAATGATTAGCACCTGCTGTTGGGACAGGAGAGTCCGTGAGCTACATGATGTTTGGGTGAAAGCACATTTACAAACGTTGTTACCTTCCTGGAACCAATGAAATTAGTTCTGTCCTGATTCTGTGATCTAGCCTATAAAAGTGTGGTTGCTTCTTTAATAAATTGCTTTTCTTCTGCCTCTGAAGGAAGTCTTGTGTTTCTATATCCTTTCGCCACTTCTTAGCCCTATAGCGACACCAAGGGCTTTATTTCACTTCGAATTTTTGTCCAGCATACCATATGAACTATTGGCAGATTTTGGGGCTTTTGGGGCTTGGTTTTAGATTTCCAGCTATGTATCCAGATTATGAACTGAGCCAGTAGCAAAAAAAGAAGTCCCATAATTTTAGGAACAGGAATTCCGTGTATATCTGCATGGAGAGCTCACCCACAGGCACCATGAGAAAGGCTGGATCATAAGGGTGATTTCTTTTTCAGCCACCCCAGTAAATATTTTTCTTCAATATATGCCCCAGTACATCCACACAGAGCATTTCCTCCCCTCCTGGTGTTATATCCATGCCATGGCTCACACACAGCTCCTGCTCACATTCAGCTCCTCATTTTTTCAAGGCGTTCTCAGAAGTGGAATCCCAGTTCAGGACAACCTAAAGGTACTTTCTCATACTCTGAAAAGACAGAAATACTTCCCTCTGCTCTTCCACTCCACTCCCACATACATTCTTAATGTCTTGAGCTACAACTTCATTTATAGAAGAGCCCACCCTCCAAAGTTTTCAATTTAATTGTGAATAGCAGCACCAAATGTCTCCTGAGAAAAGCAGGGCTGAAGCAGCAGACGCTGTCCTGCTCTTTGAATGCTGCCTCTTGAACAACCAGGATCTGGAAGTACTAATTCACACTGGCTCCTCCTGCACGAAGGAGCAGCAGAACACTTCTGTGATGGTTGGAATCTCCACATGGAGGCTTTGTTTGGGTTTATTCTGCAAAGTTGCACCCTGGGCATGTGAGAGCCTCTGGGGCAGGTGAAATGTTCTGTGCAACAAGACGCACCAGGTGAGGGAGGAGACAGGGGAAAGATGCCACCAGAGGCACACCTAAAGCACTTAGTGCTGCTTTCTTTGGATTTCTTTCCAGCCATCTCTATCTCATCTCTACAGACAGGAATTGTCTCATCTGCCCTTGACGAGAGATGAATTAAGGCATGCCGCAAACACACGTTCTATTTAAACAATGGCAGAGATTCTCATTTCAAAGGGCATTCCAAAGCCGTCCTCCCTTACAAAACATTAGCATATGCTTCTTAAGTGCTCCTGAAATAAAATTTGTATCACCACAGTCACGTGGCGTTACTCTGCCTGCAAAAGCTGCTCTCAGCTGCCTCCCAGTTAAGGCTTGAACCACAATTTCCTTGCTGCAAATGTTTTCTCTCTAGGGTGGATAATTTTACCTTTCACTCCTTCTGAAAATTACAAGACAATCTAAAAACATCCTCCACTCTTGTTTGTTTTGTGAGTATCTCTTTTACACCAGCCCTTCTTCCAAACAGGAAAGCAGCATAAATTTCATAAACAGAGGCGAACAAAATTCCTGGGTTCTTTGCAGTAAATAAATACAAGGTTTGATTTTTCATCAACCTTAAAAATAGTACTATTTTTAGCATACTTACTGAAAGCAATTAATTAGCAGAACAAAAATGAAGGAATTATGTGCACATTATAATTTTCTGTTTACAAGCCCTAATTAATACCAGTGAATCTTGACAAGTTATTTTGTCTCAGCTTGCAGAGCTCCTGACCTTGGCCCTGTAATGTCAGAACCACCATCCCCAGAAGAGGGTGAGCTTTTGTGTTTGGCTTTAAATCACCCAGTGTTTCACCTTCCCAGGACACAGCTGGCTTGATTAAATAAAGGTATTCATATTCATAATAGTACATTAACAAACCAAACCATTTCTGTACTTTCAGACCAGTCTCTATTCTACTGAAATTCCAGTAATAGCTCATGTGGGCTTGAATTAAACTTCTATTTCCCCATCAGCTCTTTAGGAGAGTTTCTGTTTCCATACATTGCAGAATTATGCATCTGCAATTAGTTCAAATCTTAAATAAATAGCCCTATTTTGAGTCTCAAAAGCAAGCAAGAGCACATTATTTACCACACTGTTCAGCAATAAATGGAAATAAGCTCAGATTCTGGTTACTGATTTAGGAGTCTGGCAATTCCATTAAAAATAGGATATTCACTTAAAATAGGCAATTTCCCTTCATTTTTTGGTGCTGTTGATATGGAGTGGACCTGCTACTAAAACAGCAATGCTGAGCAGAGATCACCCTGAATTTAGGTTTAATCACACCTGAGTGATTAAAAAAGAGCTTTGCTATTTAAATGTGACAAAAAGGAAGGGGACAAGGGGGAAAGAGCAGGTGATAAGTACACAAGTAGTTAAGACAGAATCCATTTGGGAACAGAAAATCATATTTCTTTAGAAACAGAGTGATTCTGTGCTGCAGATTCCACCTGGATGGGGGAAGTTCTGAATGAATCAGAGTTAATAAACAGGAGTCTTTCATTAGGAGGAAAAGACTTGGAGCTTTAAGAGCTCAGGACATGAGAACTGCTCCCCTTTATCTAGCACACACCCCGTGGATTTCTGTAGATCCACATAAAACTCCTGCATTTCCTGAGCTGCTCCACTGCCAGGGCTCTGCCCATATTGATTGGGGATAAAACTTTGCAAGGACAGCCAGCAGAATTCAGTAAACATAAATCAAATCAGCAGGGCTCCTTCTGATCCAGGGGAAAGATTCCTCCTGAGCCCATTTTGCCACCAATAAGGCCCCATGTCAGCCAGAAAACGCCTTGATTTCCTGCTCATACAATGAATAAACACATCGAATTCAGTCCTTCGTGAGGCAGAGCTGCTGCCTCAGCACACCTTTCCCATACCACAATCTGGGGGGATAAATTTACCTTCAGACACTGTTTTTCCTAAATAGCCATTGTGTAAAAACACCACCAACATCTGGAACATTTGTCACCACCTTTGTCTATCAAGTCCCTGGAATACCAAGGTTCAATTTCAAACACATCAGCACAACGAGTGAAAAAGTGTATTTAGACTTGACTGGTGAGCAGGGCATGGTTTTGAGGACACTGCAAAGAGCAGAGTGAAGGTCTCAGAGATGCTGGGCTGTTCCAGTTCCAAAGTGAACATTCCTAAGGAGAAGTTCTGCTCAGGAGCACACACAGAACAAGCCCAGAACAGGGGAAGACTCCACCACACTTCCTAAGTTTCCACTTAGACACAGAAACAGCTCTTCCTTTAATGATAATGACCTCAACTCAACAAATCACAGTTATTTCACAAAAAAAAAAATAAATATATATATATATATATTTATTTATTTTAAAATTAAGCAAGGCACTAGATACCACAAATAACTGCTCATCTTGCTGGGAACTTAAATATCCAAACTTCTGCCTTTTCTAATCTGGGCTCAATATTTTGCTGTTAAACAACTTAGTTTTAATTTTTATCCTTTTAGTCCAGATGGATTGCAGGCTTGGCTAACAACATAAACCTGGTTAATCAACTTTCATGCCATATTTATGTTGCAACAGGGAGGTTTTACTGCAGTCTGCAGTTTACCAATGCATACTGTGGAACACAGCCAGTGCTTTATGTACCCTTCAAATTGCAAGCTGTAGTCCACTTTGCCACCAGTGACCCCAAATCTGCTACTGACAACCAGCTCTTGTCTTTGCTGAATACAGATTCAGTTAAATTTAATTGAAGCAAAACAAAAAAGGAAAAAAAATAATTAAAAACTCAAAAACCAAAAAGACAAAACAAAACAAAAAACAACCGACCAAGCCAAACAAAGAAACAAAAAAACCCAACCCCACCCCTCCAGGAATTATATTTCACTTATGAAAATTATGAATTTTCAAATCTACCCGTTTTCTTGTGACAGAGAAACCAGTTCAAAGTCAAGAAACGTGCATTTCCTAATTCATTAGTTTTGCCATCACTACCCCATTCTTACAGCAAGTTTTTGGCCAAATAAAGAACTCCATTTTACAGAGGCTGCAGCATAGCTATGACTCTGTTTGTCATGTTTTGATGGCGCTGCTTTGGTTTTACTGGAGTTATTTTCCCCAGCAAGCTGAAGGGCTTGCAAGACAAAAAAAAACTTGTCAAAACCTGTTCTGGCATCCTGTGTTTCCTAAATCACTCGTGGACATTTATAGCAGCAAGGAACTTGGTAATTAAAACTCACATTCCATGGCTGTTCAGAAAAGTCAGAGCTCTGATACAAATGACAATTAACAGCCCATATTTGAACCACACCAATTACACAGAGCTGGCAATTAACATTATTACTCATAAATTATAATGGGGAATGTGTTGTGCCTAACATGAGCAAGGAGGAAAGAAGGGGGAATTGCTCATGTTCGACTTTTGCTGCTCCCCCACCAGCCAGGCCCTGGCACCAGCCCAGCTCCCCCTCACCCCAAAGGCCACTCCAGTGGGATTGGACCAATTCAGTCCAGTCAGGTTTGCTCTCAATGGCTCTTTTCACCCACACATGGAACCTGGACAGCACCAGCCTCTTCCAAATGGTGTTTGGGGCTTGTTTCTGTTCAGTTGTTAAATTTCTAACAGGATTTTTAATGTGGTTTTGCATGAGGTTTTTTTTTGTTTGTTGTTTTTGTTTGTTTGTTTGGTTTTGGTTTTTTTGGGGTTTTTTGGGGGTTTTTTGTGGTTTTTTGTGGTTTTTTTTCCCCCTCCTCTGAGCTCAGTGGCCGCCTCTTGTTGATTCATTCACCAGCTGCATTTCTGTTTCTTCCATCCCTGCATTTCAGGAATAACTCCTCCCTTCTCCTTGGCTCACCCCCAGCTCTTCCCCACACACACCTGGAGGAAACAGCCCCAAAATTCACCTGCACCTGCCTGTGGCTGAGATTTTGCTCCTGCCAAAACCCCTCCTCCTCCTGCAGCCACATCTGCAGACCCAGAGCACCCACCCAGCTCTTCAAACAAACATTCAGGTGCTCCCAAAATTAAAGGTGATTTTAGGGACAGGAGCAGCCCAGCACTGCCACACTCCCAAATCAATAAATCCAGCAGAAGGAGCATCACAGCCTCACAGAGATGTCCCTGGAGAATGGGAAAAATTCCTCTTTTCCCTCTTCAGCTGCACACTCAAAAGAGAAAGGGAGATGGAAAATGCTTGTAGCCAAATTTAAAAAAACAAAGCTAAATGAAACAACCCCCAAAAAGTATTGAAAAATTGCTTTCCATGATGTGCAGTGGGTATTAAAAGCAAAGCATCTTTTTTTCTGAAATCTAAAAATCCTTCAGCCTTTGAAATGTCCTTTTGACAGCCTCTCGTGGATCCCAAGGGGAGAAGCAAGAAATGGGAAATAAAGGATGGATCTGCTTCATCCTTCCCAACCCCCTGCCTGTTAACGCTGCAGAGTTAATTTTACTAGAAAAGTAAATTCAAAGGTTGTTCTGGAAAAGCAGAGTTAAAGGTTGTTCTTCTGAAAAAGCAGAGTTTAAGGGTTTTCTACTGGAAAAGCAGAGTTAAAGGTTGTTCTTCTGGAAAAGCAGGGTTTAAGGTTTTTCTCCTGGAAAAGCAGAATTAAAGGTTCTTCTGAAAAAGCAGGGTTTAAGGTTTTTCTCCTAGGAAAGCAAAGTTTAAGGTTTTTCTCCTGGAAAAGCAGAGTTTAAGGGTTTTCTACTGGAAAAGGAGAATTAAAGTTTTTTCTCCTGGAAAAGCAGAGTTAAAGGTTCTTCTGAAAAAGCAGGGTTTAAGGTTTTTCTCCTGGAAAAGCAGAGTTAAGGGTTGTTCTGGAAAAGCAAAATTAAAGTTTTTTCTCCTGGAAAAGCAGAGTTAAAGCCATTTCCAGGCAGTTCTCATGGCCCTGTTTGGGAATCAGCAGATCTTTGAAGATTTAGCTCTGATTTTTTTGCTGTGGAAGCCTCAAAACTGCAGCTCTTGCACTGCTGGGGGAATTTCACCCCACTGCAATGGGAAATGTCCCCCCATTAATGTCCCACCATCCTCCAAGTGATGCTATTTCAATAATGCATTTATTTTCTATAAAAGTCAAATTGATGCTGTAATTTCTACCAGCCTGAAGGCTTTTAAAGGGTCTAAAATAGTCACAATTTTAGACTAAAAATACTGAATAAAATACTGAATACCCTCAAGGTCTTCTCCAGACAAACAGGCTCTGAACTCCTTTTGGCATCAATTAAGTCTAGAGGAAACAGCCTGGGAATGGGATTGGACAGAGGGGAAATACTGTGGAAAGAATAATGAATGTACATTTAACAAACCAGAAAAGTATGATTATGATGATCAAGCCAACTGAAAAGAATTGGTAAATATTTATTCATGTGAACATGATTAAAGGATCCAAGTAAAACATCTGAAACAGAAGATTTAATACTCAAGTTTTTACCATTAATGTTTTATCGAGGGTTATACAAAGGACTAAGAGATAGAGATGTTAAAGAGGAAAAAAAGGGAAAACCCAACTGCAGTTTAAATGGAAGTATTTGTCAAAAAATTGCATAGAGAAAAATATACAAAAATACTTCCTTTAAAAAATTTGCAAAGAATTAAAACCAGCAGCTCCTTATCCTCACTGATCAGCAGTGCCAATAAAAACCCAGATCCTCTCAGGAACCTCTCATCCAGGCTGGGTAATTAATAATTTAATCTCTGCCTCAGAGTGGTGCAAAGCACTTTTCTCTCCAGGAGGAGAAATGCCAGGGATGAAACAGCTGAGATGGAGATGAGGATTTGCAGACTTGTGCAAACCTTTCAATTAAGTGATGCTATTAAAATCCACCCAGAGTGATGGGGCTGATTCTGCTCCATCCCACAGAAATGTTGGACTCCCATCCCCAAGGATGTGCCTGCAGGGAGGGCTGGGCTGCTCTGGCTGCAGAATTCAGGGATTTTTTTTTTATTTTTTATTCCCAGACTGCAGAGCTGAGCACATTCAGCTGCCCTGAGCCACCTCACTGCAGCACAGCTCTCCCTGCTTTTTATTTCTCTGTGTTTTATGGGCAGCAGCTCGTGCCAGACTGGGAAATAAAAGAGATTTTTACACCTTCCCAAGAAATGCTTTTCACTTGTGTGCGTGGGGGGATGATTCACTCACTCCAGGGTGGCTTTCTAAATACCCCACGTGGATTTTATTGCAGGGGGAAAAAATATCCCAAAGATTGAAATGACTGAATTATAGGGAAAGCATTCCTCAGCTCTTCATTCTCTTTCTGTGACCAAAGCAAGCAAACCCAGGAATTCTCTGCTTCAGCTCCCTGCAGATAAAAGCACAACTCTAAAATCTCTCTGCTTTTTAATTGTCCATGCAGCCCACACATAAATGCTCATTTGGACCCGTGTTTTATCTTTATTTTCATTCAGACTGGAAAATTTCGGGGAGGAAATGGAGTCTCTGGCTGCACTGTGAGCCTCCATGTGCTCTCAGCTGGGTTGTAAATGCAGTTTTCTCTCTTCAGGCTGTCACCAGCAGGACTTAACTACAGCAAAAATGGGAAAATAGGGAAATATTCCAGTGCTTCCCTCTGGATATTGCTGCTGCTATGAGGATCCCAAAACATGAGGGATATTAAATTTGTCCTGCTGAACCAGCTGCACTTGTTCCATGTTCCTTCAGCATCCAGCCCTCAACCAACAGCACAAAAATAGAATTATTGCTAGAGACCACTCAAATCTTTGCAGCAGGGATGGGGCTGGTTCCTAGAGCAGATTTTTTAGGGCACAACAAAGCTCAGCTCAACTGAGATCAATGGGTAGCCTTAAGCTGGGACTCCAGTGAGGCCTAAAGTCAGGACCAGCCTAAACCCAGCTCCTGGTGTGGGGCTGTTGGATCCAACCCTTGCTCTTCACATGGGCAGGAACCCAATTAAAACAACAAGACTTTGCAAATTAATCAATTATCTCCTTCCAAATGGGCTGAGAGGGTTTTTTCAGGAGTTTTGTTTTATTTAGCAGAAGCTGCCCCATCCCTGGAAGTGCCCAAGGCCAGGCTGGAGCACCAGAGGAAGGTGCCCAGCCCATGGTAGGGGTGGAAAAAGAATTTTTTTAAGGTTCCTTCCACCCAAACCACCCCAAGATTTGGCCCCAAACCCTCTCAGTTGATGTTTAATTGCTGGATCCAAAAGCAGAACATCCATTTAATTGATTTTAATTGAGATAAGAACCAACCCTGGGATCTGCCATCAGATGTTGCAGCCCAGTGTGGAGGCCTAATCCAACAAGTAAACAAAGCTAATTAATGAATCTTCTAATTAAGCACTGCCTGATAGAGCTGAGATGAAAGAATTGCCTGCCTGCTTCCTGCAGCTCCTGTAATCAAGAGACAGGACAAACTCAAAGGGAGCAAATTGCTGCTGCTGCTCTGTGCAGAAATTGGTGTAAATAATAATAAAATAACGAAAGCTGCCCAGGCAGTGGCACCAACAAAGCAAATAGTGCTTCAAAGGAGAGAAATTAAACTTTATTTGCATTTCTTCTGAGTCTCCCAGAGATTGTAGTTCAGTCCTTGCAGATAAAATTCTGCTTTGGTTTGGAAATTCCTGTCAGTGTTGCCTCATATCAAAAGGATTGTTTGGAATATAGGAAGAGGAATTCCTAAAATGTGAGATTTTGTTCCAATTCATCAAAATAGATCAGAGCATTTTTCTCTTGCCTGTTTTAATTCAACTCATCCAGAGACTTTGATATAATTTTAGACAACTACATAAGACCTGACATCAGAGCTATTGAACGTTTTTAGCAGTGGGAGTGCCCAATTCCCCACTCCCTCAGAGCTGGGCTTTTATGGGGTAGAAATCACTTTTTTTAAAAGGAAAACCAGTGTTTTTGCTTTTTTTTTTTTTTAAACTCAGAACTGCTTGGTTTCTGTGTTAATCCCAACTAAGCAGCTCCTTCTGTGCTTCTGCAATAAAAGCAGCAGCAGACAATGAAGGCTCCACCCAAAACGTCCCTGTTGCAGTTTCTGATGGGAAATTCTTTGATTAAAAAGGGAAAAAAAAAGGGCTTCACTGGGTGCCTTCAGGTAATTTCTTGGGGTTCAGAGAGGCCCCAGCACGGGGGATTTTCCTTGAGAAAACGCCAGCTGCAGCTCAGGATTTGTGATTTGTGGCTGCAGCAGAGGAAAAGGAACGAGCAGGGATGTTCTGCTTTTCCTCGGGCACCAGCGGGGTTTGGAATCAGGGAATGGTTTGGGTTGGGAGGGACCTCAAAATTCCACCCCAAAATTCCACCCCAAAATTCCACCCCTGCCATGGCAGGGACACCCCCCAGGAATGCTCTTCATTTCTTCATTTCTTCATTTCTGCCTTTTCATTCCTGCACCTTCACTCAGGATAATTGGCATTATTTAGATCACCCAGGGGATGTTTTCAAGGGGTGAACGTGGGTTTGGGATTTTCTGCCTGCAGTGTTGATGGGCTGGGGACGCTCACACCCAGTTAAACCAGTAAGGGAGCAGCTCCAGCTCCAGCAGGGGCACAGGGGGACAATGCTGAGCTGCTGCAGGTGACACAAGTGCCACGGGCCACTCCATCCTGGCCCTCTGCTCACAATATTGATTTTTCTAACAGCAGCACATCCAGGGGCTTGATTATCCTCTGCATTATGGCAGAAAGCAACACAAGGGACACAAAGGGAATGGTGGGATCTGCCAGCATCCCCCTGTGCCTGGAAATCCAAGTTTGGGGAGCAGGATGCCTTCAGGAGTGGCTTTTTTCTCTTTTTTTTTTTTTTTTTTTTCTCCTTGGAGTACCAAAGCTGCATCCTCACCCTGAGCCCCAAGGAGGTTCCACGCCGCAGGGCTGTCTGCAGACACCCATCCTCCTCCTCATCCTCCTGGCACACAGCAAAAAGGTTTTCCACTCATAAAACAAGTGAGCAGGAATATTAACAGCCTGCAGTTACCAGGCTTGCTTGCTGGGATCTGAAGCGCAGTGGTTTTTACAAGCTGTACATTCCTTTATTAATACATGGCATAAAAAAATTGGCAGCATTAATAATTAAATCCTGTGCTCAGGTTGCTGCAGGGCAGATTAGCATAAATCCATTGGCATGAAACAAGGTATTGCAGTTTGCAGGAGTATCCCAGAAAACATCAGCTCCCTGAATCCCTGACCGACATGCTGGGAATCCTCCTCTCCACAGTGACTTTATTCCTCATTTCTTCCCCTTTCAAGCCCAATCTCTGCTCAAGATAAAACAGATTAGCACACAAAACTCTACCTGTGCTGCTCTTTGCACGTTCTGAGTAACAAATGGCTGCTCTGACACGCATGAATGCAGCCAGGACTCAAATTTAAGGAACAAACGGTGAATCCAAAAGGAGGCAGGGTTTGCAGTGAGAGCAGCTGCTCTGATCTTCAGCAGGACTCTGTGGGTTTGCACAATGAAGCCTCCCAGCAGCTCTGCTGGGCTGTGTGTGACACTTCAGCCTTTATGAGCTCTTGGTGCAGTTCATTCCACCCAGAACGAGCTCAGATGAGCTCTGTGCCTCTGAGAGGCTGCTGCCCTTCACAGCTCAGTCATCCTCATATTTAAACACCCTGAAACCTGTGGAGGAGCTGTCCCACAGCAGGTGATGTTCAGTGGGAGGTCACTGGAAAATAGTGGGAAATACACCAAGTACACCCTGCTCTGCCTTTCCTAAAAGGCTGCCATTAAACAAACGTTTATTTGTGCCAGAAATGCCCAAATACCACTGCAATTAGTGACAGGCACATTAATTCACACATGTTACTAAATCCTTCCCCTTTCTTTGGGAAGCACCTCGGCATTTTTGTGGTTTCTGTCCAATAAATGTCCCCCAGTCTGTACTGACTGTCATTCCTTCCTTGAGAAAGCTTTGAAAAGTCTGTTTTGTGGTAAATTTGCCCTTCTGACTCCAAGAGGTGAATTCTCATTGTCTTTTTGAGCCTCCCATGCTGTCTGTGCTCAATACACCTCAAATTTACCTCTGATAAATCTCTACTACATAAAAACTGCTTTGCTTTAATCCACCAGTGGTAACAGCCTGGCCCAGGGGTAGCTGCAATGCAGCTGTCCAATTTAATCTCTGTATTAGCCAGATTAGACAAGGATAAATACCCTGTGCCTGTGATTTATGTCTCAGACAGGCTCCAGGGAATCTCAAGGAACCAGGTACCAGCGTGCCCTGCCAGGGGTGAGAACCACCCTGTGTCTGCTGCTGCTTTCCTGTCATGAAAGGACAAATAACTCTGCCAGGCTTCCCCTGAAGAGCCCAAGGCCAGGCTGGGTGGGGACAGTGGGAGGTGTCCCTGCCCATGGATGAGCTGTGAGGTTCCTCCCAGCCCAAACCATTCCATCATTCCATGATCCTGTAATTACCTGGTTATTAGGGACCACTCGCAACAAAGGACGTGGGGAGGATGCAGCGGCTCAAAGAGCGCTCATGGCTGGTGAAAATTGCAAACTGAAGGGGAAAAAATATCGTAATTACACATCTGGGTGTGCCCCAACGTCCCCGAGGTAACCTCAGCCGCAGCCTGGCGCTGGCAGCACATTCCTGAAGCTTCTGCCAGGGCAGTGGGGAGGGTGTTAAACACAGCCTGGGCGGGTTGAGGGGTGCAGACAGACCTGGGGGGAGCTGGATCTGAAAGGAGGGCCCCAAGGGGGGCGAGAGATGCCCCGGGGGGGTCCGAGGCTGTGCCCAAGGAGGGTGAGATGACGAGGTGGGGCCGAGCTGGGGACGATCCACAGCGGGCCAGACACAGCCCGCCGTGCCCGGGGGGATACCCGGAGCTGTCCAGGCATCCTCTCGCTGCTAAAATACCCGGAGCTGTCCAGGCATCCTCTCGCTGCTAAAATACCCGGAGCTGTCCAGGCATCCTCTCACTGCTAAAATACCCGGAGCTGCCCGGGCATCCTTTCACTGCTGGGATACCCGAGCTGTCCAGGCATCCTCTCACTGCTAAAATACCCGGGGCTGTCCAGGCATCCTCTCACTGCTAAAATACCCGGGGCTGTCC
>JANRGV010000058.1:1940477-1954500 GCA_024734035.1 Alethe castanea | reverse complement strand
TTGGAGGGTTCTGCAGGTGAGGGGATGTTGGGGTTTGGAGGGTTCTGAAGATGCATGGATGTTGGGGTTTGGAGGGTTCTGAAGGTGAGGGGATGATGGGGTGTGCAGGGTTCTGCAGGTGACAGGGGTCAGGTTTTGCAGGGTTCTGCAGGTGAAGGGTTTCAGGGTTTTTTGGGGTCTGCAGGTGAAAGGATGGATGTTGGGGTTTAAAGGGTTCTGCAGGTGAAGGAATGGATGTTGGGATTTAAAGGGTTCTGCAGGTTGAGGGGGTTCAATGTTTGAAGGGTTCTGCAGGTGAAAAGGTGGATTTTGGGGTTTTCTGGCCTCTGCAGGTGCAGAGATGGACACTGGGGTTTGCAGGGTTCTGCAGGTGAGGGGGTTCAGGATTTGCTGAGGGGATTTGGGCTCTGCAGACCCTCCGAGATGAGGGGATCAGGCTCGTGGGGAGTGTTGGGGGCATCACTCCTGGTTTGTGCTGTGCCTGTGTTGCAGATAAAGCACCCTAAAATCACAGTGCAGAATGGCACAGAGCTGTGCAGCAGGGTGTGGTGTGTAAATACAGACCCAAATCAGGACCTGGATTACCAAAATCATCCCAGAAATGGGAACATTGCTTCTGCTACTGCTTATCTAAAGTGTGAGGAGTTATAAAATCAGAATTCAAAATGCCCCGATAAAACCCAGTATCATGTGTCCATGTACTGATAGAGCCTGATACAACAAAAAATCATGGAATCATAGAATATCCCGAGCTGGAAGAGATCCACAAGGATCATCAATGGATATCCCTAAGCTAAAATTAGAAAAAGCACATGAAGGCCAAAATAAAAATGAAACAACGCACAAATTTCACGGATGCTTTAGCACTTGGGTACCAGAAAATTGGGCTCTAAATAGGGCTGGAATAATGTGGAGTAGAAAACCTGCCAGGTTTTAAAGGTGCTAAATGATGCTTTTTGGCTGAGGGTGGAGTGGGAGCTGTGCAGTTTCCATCTGCTAGAGCAGGATTAAGTTAAAAGGATGGGAGAAATTCCTTGTGGTTATTGCTGGACTTGAGAGAACAGAATTTTACGCTGTCAATATTTTTCCACCCAACAGGATACAATCAACAAATTGGAGAATGAGCTGAGAACCACCAAGAGTGAGATGGCTCGGTACCTGAAGGAATATCAGGACCTGCTCAATGTGAAAATGGCCCTGGACATCGAAATTGCAGCTTACAGGTATGGTGGGGGATGTTTCAATGAGGCAGAACTCAGAGCAGTTGCCGTTCTCTTTTTATCATTTATTTATCATTCCCCCAGCAGAAATTTTCATAGATTTGTGGCAGACTTTAATCAGTTCCTCTCTGTGTGCACACAGAATTTTTAGCTTGGCAAGAAATGATCTCAGTTCTCCATCCTTACAGATGAAATACCTGTTCTGTACTCGGGGAAGAGATTTGGATAAATGGAATTCCTCAATACCAATGGCTCATTCAAAATGTGAAGTCCCTCAAACGCCCTCAGGAACAGGGTTTTTTTTTTCTAAATTATAAATGTACAAATTAAATATTTTCCAGTAGAATTGCTACTAAACAACTGTGTTGTTTGGCTCAGATACTGAGAGATTTCGAAGCTGGAACAGAATTTCTGTGGAAGCCACAAGGGGGAATAGTGAGAGAGCAGCTCCAAACCTTGTCCTGCAGCTCAGCAGCAAATTGCTACAGCTGCAGGGTGGCACAATGCACCTCTGGCTTCACCTGCCACAGGAGAGAGGTTTTCCTGTTCCTCCAAGCAAGGAAAAATATTAATTCACCCACAATGGACGTGTTTGAAGAAATAATCCCAAGAAAACGGGGTAGTGCTTAATTAATTAATAACCACACCTGCACCCTGCAGGGCTCCTGATGCCGAGTCCTGCTGCAGCACAACCAACTCCTTTCTCTTTACTTTTTTTTTAATTTTTATTTTTTTTTTCCCCCTGCTAGGAAGCTTCTGGAAGGGGAGGAGACCCGGCTGAGCTTCACCAGCGTGGGCAGCATCACCAGTGGGTACAGCCAGAGCGGCGCCAGCTTCGGCAGGAGCGCCTTCGGCGGGCTCCAGTCCAGCTCCTACCTGCTGAGCACCCGCCCCTTCCCCTCCTACTACTCCAGCCACGTGCAGGAGGAGCAGATTGAAATCGAGGAGACCATCGAGGCTGCCAAAGCAGCAGAAGCCAAGGCAGCTCCTGCAGAGGAGGGTGAGGAGGAGGAGAAGGAGGAAGGCGAGGAGGAAGCGGGAGAAGAGGGTGAAGAAGAGGAGGAAGGTACTTTTAAATTTCTCTTATTCGTGCTGCACACCCCAGAGATCCCAATTATTAAATCTGATTAATAAAGCTCTTTTCTACTCCCCTGAGGCAAAGGGTGGTGGGGTTAAGCACGTGGAATTTACCAGGGAAGTCTAAATATTGAATGGAAGATAAGGTCAGGTGTTCAAATCAGGCAGATTAGAGGTTTCCAAAAACCCCAGTGATGATGTTCAGATCCTCAAAAAGAAGGACCAAGGACATCCTGAGCTAAATATGAATTCCCAGAGAGCAGCCTGAGATAATGAGAACACCAGGTGATGTGTGGGGTGGAATTACTGGGTTCAGTGCATGGCAACCTCACCTCTCTGCAAGGCCACTGAGCTATGAGGGCTCCATTAATGTAAAGTTTAACTATAGTGAAATTACAGCTAAAGAGCCAACTGGAGAGCTGTGAAAGATAATTCACTTTGGATAAGGCTTTAAAAGCACTGAGTCCAGAACTGGTATTTTTCAAGGCCATGATTTGTTTTTATGAAGTGTTTCACTCCCCCTGAAATCCAGGAGAAATTTGGTTGTAGCAGCTGCCAAAGCCTGTGGGGTTGAAGGGGATTCCCACTGAGCTGGGATCAGCAATGTGAAATCTCTTTCTGTCCTTCAAAGGTGCTAAGGAGGAATCAGAAGAAGCCAAAGAGGGTGAGGAAGAGGAAGGAGAAGGGGAAGAAGCAGCAGCAGAAGAAGGGGAGGAGTCCCAGGAAGCTGCTGAGGAAGCTGCTGAGGAGGAGAAGGAGGAGAAAGAAGCAGCAGGAAAGGAAGAGAGCGAAGGCAAGAAGAAAGCTTGACCTGGGGGCAGCTTTCAGCAGAGCCCACTGACTGAGCTCCAGCTGCAGTCTCACCCATTTAATTCAGTGCCCACTGAGGCTCCAGTCCATGATTCTGATGTTTCTCCCCGTGCAGAGTCTGAGTTTGCTTGCAGAGCACCCAAGGCTTGCTCCCCGAGTGCCGCATGGTTCCACGTCTGAGTTCAGGGCTTCTCTCTCCTGGGTGACCCAGAACCTCAACATTTAAAATGGGAGGGGAAAAAATAAATAAGTGGTGGGAATGAAAGGTTAACTGTAACTTGCATTTAAAATAATTCTGGAAACGGTGGGTGGGGGAAATGATGGAGGCTTCATTAAGTATGTGCAATAAAGCTGTCAATAAAGTTCAGAAATGCTTACACGGATTCCTCGTGCGTGTCCTGTGTCACTGATGCCCTTAAAGGGTTAATAAAGGGGTTTATCCTGCTCATCTTGTGAATGAGAAGTGGGAAAAAAAAAATCTCATGGGGGTAAAATTTCACTCATTTTATAAAAATCCCCTGGGGTGTGGTGGTGGCTGGGGTGGGTCTCACTGGCTGAAGCACGAGCTCCCTTCCAAAAAAAGGGAATTTTATCAAACCAATACAGAGGGGAGAGGCAAATGGGGCTGTTAAATTGTGGCAGGAAGTCTGGGGGGGATCAGTGGGGAGAGGGAAGAACAATTGAGGGTGTAGGTGAGCGAAGAATATCTTCAAAAATGGCATTAAAATCAAACCATGAGCAATGAGAAGGATGGATGGTGTGGGGGAAGGAGCTGCCTCCCTCCCCCAGCTGCTGTCTGAGCTCAACCCTCTCTGGGCTGCAGAGGCTCCTTTCCTCCTGAGAATTTCCCAAAACCTCTAAAATTTTGACAGAACTAAAAAAAGGCACAAAAAAAGGAGCATCTCAGCAGCAGCACGGCCTGGCAATTCCACAAATTCCTGTGCTCTGAGCCTGTCAATGTTCAATTAACTCAAGCTGATACATAAAATTAAACCTTGTAAGGGCAAACACTAATGCTGCAAATTAAACCAGCTTAAATAAACTAAACCCATGGAAATTTGAATTAAAATAGGCATTAATGGCTGCACTAAACATTACAGGAAGGTTTGTCTGGATGAGTTTTTGCACAGGATTTTGGGGTAACTTTTGATTTTATGCACTGTTGGTCTGGTATCGGTTTGTGTTGGTTCTCAGTTTTGTTCAGAGAGAAAGGAAATCTCTTTTTTTTATACAAGTTTTAGGGGTGTCCTAAAAGCTCCCTTTTCAGTGTTCAAAGGGTGATAAAAAATTATGATGAATGAAGTCATCAGTTGAAATTATTATTTTCTTCAACATTCCCAAGAAAAGCAGCAAAAGAAAGAAAAACAAGCTTGGTCAAACCATTCAGAAAAGCAGGAATTCCAGTAACAGAGTTCCTGTATCATTTCCAATCCTTTTTTTCCTCACTTTCCTGGGACTTTGATGCTTTTGAGAACCAGAAGGGAAAAGAGTAAAGTAATTTTCACTTTCTTCAACAACTCCTCTTAAATATTTCTTTCTACATTTCCCTCCTGTCTTTAACGGAGATTTTTCTCGCTGTGTTTATGCAGAGCTGCTGTTAGGAATCAGGTTTGATTTTTTCCTCTCCAGGACAGAGCTGGGGGAACTCGCAGCTCTTCACAGAGAGCTCCCAGAGCTGCAGGGGGATGGAGGGGATGGAGGGGAGCTGCTCCTGCGGGGTGTGACAGCCCCAGCCCCCCCAGCCCTGCTGGGGCTGCTGCTCAGAGATAAGAGATGAGAGCTGGTTCTGAGAAATGAGAGCGGGTTCTGAGAAATGAGAGCGGTTCTGGGAAATGGGAGCGGGTTCTGGGCAATTCCCCAAGTGTCTCTCATGTCTGGGACTCAGCTGGGAGAGAGGAGCAGCTCCTGAGGGGGAAAATCCTTTCCCAGCCCCAATGGCAAAGCCCATCAGGTCTTTTAAAGGTCCTGGACAGAGAGAGCAGGCAAGGGGTGGAGGGACAGGACAGAGGGAACGGCTTCAAACTGCCAGGGAGGAGGTTTGGATGGGACATTGGGAAGGAATTCTCTACTCAGAGGATCTGGAGGGGCTGGGATGGAATTCCCAGAGCAGCTGTGGCTGCCCCTGGATCCCTGGCAGTGCCCAAGGCCGGGCTGGGGAGGGTTTGGAGTGACCTGGGTCAGTGGGAGCTGTCCCTGCCCAAGACAGGTGAGTCTGGATGGGCTTTAAGGTCCCTTCCAACCCAAACCATCCCACGATTTATCAAATCCTGCCTTTCTCCAAGCACTCTGAGCTCCTTTAACTCTTCAAACCCCAAATTTTCATCCTCTTTCTTGACTTTTATTTTGCTGACGAATCCTCCTTTGCATTTCTCTGCGTTTTTGGGAAGCAGAGCTCCCTGTGCACAGCTCCAGCAGCTCTGCCCCTCTCCTGCTGCAGCTCCCGGGCTCATCCCTGCTCCCGGGGTTATTTTTAATGCCTTGCAGCTCTGCAGGGCTGAGTCAGCCGCGGCAGGGCTGGCTCTGCAGGTGCTGCCCCCAGCCCCAGGTGCTGGGGGGGAGGCTGGGCTGCCTCGCTGCTCCCAGGGCTGCGGGATGGATCCTGCTCCAGCCCTCGCCTCACCTTGGAAAATCACCCAAAAGCATCCCGGCGCTGCTTTTGACGCAATGCAGTAAAAGCTGGCAGAGGGAGGCTCAGGAGAAACTTTCACAGAGTTGCAGCTGCGAGTGAAGGCAGGAGTGTGTGTGCTGCGGGTTTTTCGTGCTCCTTGGGCGTGGGTCAGGCTGATCTCAGCCCAGGGAGGTGCTGGGTGCTTTCCCTGAGATGCACACGCACACTCCCCCTCCCCAGAAGGAGGAACACACACACACTGCCCTTCCCACCAGGGGAGCACCTGTGCAGAACACACACATTCCAGAAACCTGCCTGCTAAACACGAAATAATTAACAGTTCATCACCTGCTGCCTTCCCAGATCGGTTAAGGATACTTTAACCCTGAAAAAAAACCCAAGAATAAAGCCCACCTGGGAATGAGGAGAGCACAAAACCTGATGACTGGAGAAAATTCTGGTGCCTGACTCAGCTCCCTGGCAAACGCATCCTGTTTGTGTTTTGTAACGCTTCCCAGTTTGTTCCCACCTGGAATTTTGTTCTGGGATGCTGAAAAATAACTGTGGCATCGCCACAACTCAGCACAGGAAAAAGATCCTGGTTTAGGGTGGTCAGAATATCCCACCTTGTAAAAGATGCAGAAATCTTCACCGTAAATTCCTTTAATTATTGTTTTACCCTTCGTGGATTTTTTCTTATTGTTTAATGAACTTCTCTGTCTGAAAATAATTATTCCCTTCACTGGTTTTGTGCAGTCTGGAGGAGTAATTGGTGCAGAACAGGCAAATAACATCCTATTTATTCCTCTCTGCCCGGGAATTGTGCTCTCCTTTGAAACTGTTTGATTGCAGATGTCAGTAGACAAAACCTCTTGGCACCATTAAATATTAATCAGTTCTTGCAGTTTTATAAACATTTAGAAACGTGTTAACTGCTTGCTTGTTCCTCCTAGGATTTGCTGGGAACATCTGCAGTGGGAAATGGGCTAAATTCCCAAATCCAGTGTGTTAGAGCAGGGGGGAAATACAGTTGTGGGTAACAACTGGAAGCTGTGAGATATTTTGGGTGGGAAATGTGGATGTTGTGAAATACATCAAGCCAAGGGTTTTTCTCCCAAACCATCCAGGGAATGGAAGTGCCCAGGAACTGCAGTCCTGGATTGCCCGAGTGCAAACAGGAACAAACCCACACTAATCAGGATTTTGGGGTCCCTGGAGCTGGCTCCTACCAGGACTGAAGAGGAAGAAGCTGGAAAGGAATCCCAGCATGAAAAACAGCCGGCCTGGGATCCCAGCTGCACGTGTGAAATGTTCCCAGCTCTGCTGCTGACACCAACATTCAATCCACAGTGCAAGGTGACCCTTCCTTTCCTGAAGATTCCCAACTTCCCAACTCAGGGATGGGTTTTGCAGTTTTGGACATTTCAGAGGCTTCTGGAATTTGTTTGGAAGCACACACACATAATTAACCACATTAAATAATAATTGCCATAATTTACCACATTAAATACCAGTCTCTGGTTTAGTTGTGGTGCTCTCTTGAAAATTTTGTTTAAATCCAGCCTTCAGTTCTCACCAACCTTTGGGCACTTTGTGTTTCAACACAATTTGGTGCAGATACCAAAAACCAGGGCGTGCTGAACTCCTTATTCCTAAAGGTAATTTTCTGTCACACCCCCACATGGCTATGGAGAAGCTGCTGTTTAATTTGCAAAGTCTGCTTTAATTAATCATCACTCAGCAGCCAGGCTGATTCCCATTATTGGGAGCAGCAGGAGAAACTTTCATTGCTTTGCTCCACAAAGCCACCCAGATTTATTTAAAAGCCTTATCTGCTGTGAGCTCTCCACTATTTCTCCAGTGAAGAACACACTGAACCCTTTCAATTCAAAACTCCTTGATCTTCAATTATTGATGGGGTGAAGAATCCATGGAAATCCTAGATTTTGATCAGACCCTCAATTAACCAACAGATCTCAAGGCCTGAATCCAGGCTGGAAAATTATTTGCATTTCTTTGTGAGTTGTGGGAGGTGGGGCAGCAGCTGCAATCTTCATTTTCCTCTTAAAATGGGGAAATAAACACAAAATTAATCCCATAATGACCAATTAATTCCCACATTGGAGTTTGGGCCTTTATCTCCTTCCCTTTGTTTCATTTGCCTCCATTTATTTTTGAGAGCCCAGCACGTGGGAGGCCTTTCTGTTGGAAATTAGAAAATGTTGGGTTTATAAGCCCTGGGTTAATTATTGATTTTAGAATTTTGTGTTTAGAGGCAGATTGAGCTTTTTGATCATTGGAGAATTAATAAGGAGGCTTCCATACAATTAAAGCAAGAGGGGGTAAAATAACCAGAACCAAGCCCATTTTGAGGACCTCGTGGTGGATTGGTTGAGGTCCCTTAATGGGTTTTTGCTCAATTAAGGGACAAATCGGTGCCACACCCAGCTTTGGTTCCTGCAGCCTCTCTCCCCAGGAAAATCAAGGAATTATTTGGAAATTGGCTCTCTGTGTGTGGATGCTGGGGTGGAAGGAGGAAAATCATACTTACAGCAGATTTTAACATTTTTTAGCTCAACATAAAAGCAGGATTGAGGGCTCGGAGAACTTCCTAAAAAAAGCAATTACAATCCCTCTAAGCACCTCAAGGCCAGGCAGAGGTGTTCAGTGGATTCCTTTTTCCTCTAGAAAATTTGGGATATGGCTCTTATTTTCTTAATCCAGCCTTTGTGGTGTTAAATTTGTCCATCATGCCCAATTCCCAAGGCACAGAACATCCTGAGCTGGATGGGACCCCCAAGGACCATCAAAATCCTAAACAAATGAGAGAACTAAGGGGGAAAAAAAACTCACACTAATTCCAACTCATGCAATTCCCACTCAGGAGAGTGCATCCAGTTTGGGGAAGGGTTTAAATTGGAAAAAAAAAGTCAAGAACAAGTCATGTTTTCATATTGACCTTTATTGAGCAAGAACTGCTGTGACTGTTTTACATCAAACAACAAAAGGTTGCGTACTGTGCATGTCAACAAGGTTCTCCCAGGAGCAAAAGTCCACCCTAACTGCACCAGTGAGGTAAACATAATTAGTTATAAGTAGCTTTATTTTTATTTTTATTTTTTTTTTAAGGCTAGGAGAGTTCTGGTTCTCATGAATACTCTATTTACTGTTTTCAGTTTGGTTTTGGCTCAGTTGGTTCTTTGCATAATACATCTGAACTCGTTCCTCAGATACATCCCTCCAACAGCTCAGGAAATTCAGAAAAGCTTCCTCTGCACATTTCATCTCATGCACTACTAGTAGAATATTATTTTTTTTTTTTTAGATCCCCAAGCTCTGTGGAGGGAGTACATCTTGAGCCTGCATGCATTCCCCCCCCCTTCCCTATATTGCACGAAAAAAGTAAAAGACTGTGTGTCTGGAGCCTCCGTGAGAGAACCCGATCTGCTTTGAAGCCGTCACCCACATGCATTTTGCAGCTGTCTATGGCTTAACCTTTTGCACCGACCCAAGCTCTTGAATTGGTTGGAATTTTAGCTATGGTTGCTTTTATTCACTCTCTTTAATCTCCTTTACTACAGCGTGTGAAGTGACTTTCTCCACTTTCTTGGTGGACACCAGCTTCTCCTCGAAGCTTTCTTCGTGCTCCTCCACCTTCTGAGTGACCGTCACCGACTTGGTGACGAACGTGGTGCCGCTGTCGCCCGTGATTTTCTCCGCTTTTTTGGTCACCACGATTTTCTCAGCCTTGTCATCCACGGGGCTCACGTCAAGGCCGTTGGTGACCACTCCCTTGTCCTCCTCCTCCTTCTCTTTGGATTCCTCCTCCTTCTTCTCCTCCACCTCGCCGTTGACCGCGATGTCCTCTTTCCTGGACTCCTTCTCGGCCTCGGCGCTCACTTTGGTTATTTTGGTGACAGTGATGGTTTCCTCCACCACAGCCTTGGCGTCCTTGCCTGGGGAGGGAGGTTTTTCTGGGGACTGGGGTTTTTCTGGGGACTGGGGTTTCTCTGGGGTCCGGGGTTTCTCTGGGGTCACGGGTTTTTCGGGTGTGCGCGGTTTCTCCGGGCTCGCCGGTTTCTCGGGGGAGCGCGGCTTCTCCGGCGGCGCCAGCTTCTCCAGGGCCACGGATTTCTCCGGTGTCACGGCTTTCTCTGGGGTCACAGCCTTCTCCGGGGAGGTCACCTTTGGTGTGGCAGGTTTCTCTGGAGATGCTTTCTCCTCCTTCTCTGCTTTCTCCGCCTTCTGTTCCTTCGCTGCTTCCGTGGTTTTTTCTTTCGGGGCGGCCTTGGCGGGCTCTGTTACAGGGGATTTTGGGGGGGACTTTACAGGAGGTGTTTTGACCTTCTCTGCCTTTGCTGGTGCCTCTTCAGCTTTGCCCTTGGCCTCAGGCTTTTCCTCCTCTTCCTCAGCTTCCTCCCCTTCTTCCTTTTCCTCGATTTCTTCTTTTTCAGAGCCACCTTCTTCTGCAGCATCGGATTTTGCAGCTTCTTCTTCCTCCTCTGCTTCCTCTTCCTCCTTTTCTTCCTCCTCAGGTGCAGCTTCTCCTTCTGCAGGAGCCTTCTCAGAAACCTCTTCCTCTGCAGCTTCTTCTGCTTTTTCCTCCTCCTGCTCCTCTTGCTGTGCCTTGGCTGCCATTTCTTCTGCTATGGCTGTCAGGGCATCTTCCATTTCAGACTTTTCATCCTCCACCTTCGTCTCTTCAATGATTTCTTCTACAAACTTGTGCTGCACCTTCAGCTTTGGTGGTTCGATTTTTGTTTTCTGGATTTTGGTGGATGCTATTGTGACAGATGGTTGTCTGTGTGTGAATATGGGACCAGTAATGCTTCCAGAGAAGGCACTGAATCTTGTCTCTTCACCCTCCAGCAGCTTCCTAAGGGAGTCAGGAGGAGAGAGAAAAAGAAAATGAGCATAAAATAAATCGAAATAAGGGACAGCTATGGGAATAATTGTCACTGTCCCATTCTTGGAAGTGTCCAAGGCCAAGCTTGGAGCAGCCTGGGAGAGTGGAAGGTGTCTCTGCTTTGGGATGGGCTTTAAGGTCTCTTCCAACCCAAACCACGCCAGGTTTGTGGAATCTTTCCCTGCTGTACCATTCCCCTGCCAGCAGGATGGATCCAGTTTGCTGTGGAATGTGCTGGAACTGACCAGGGCCATGCACTGCTCACAACCCCAGCTTTCCTTGAATCTGCTCTTTTGCACAACTCACATTAAGCAGTTTTTAGCTTGGTTTTGCTCATGGCAAGAGTGACACCTTCAGTGATCAGTTAAAACTCATCTTTACTGTCAGAAAGCTCATTATGGCATAAATCAGCAGGGATTAGGACAAACTAACTAATTTGATAGGATTCATTATGACTTAGGCAAACAGAATTTGACACAGCCAACAGACCCAAATCAAATATTGTGTCTGAGACAGTCACAGCTGATTAGAGCACATGTTCTAATTTGATAATTTGGGCATCCACCTTTTCTTTGTGGGAATATGAGAACTGCAGGCTTCAGCTGACTTTGGCAGCAGCCAGCTACAGCCCCTGGGGTGTCTGTGTGTCTGAACAACCTCGGGAACTTCAACAGAGCTGGAGATGGGAGTGGGGTTTTTTTTTGTTGCTGTTTTTTACTTTTCTTCTATTCAAGTGTTTTTCATCTAAGCCTGTGACCCAGAAAAATCAGGAGCTCTCCAGTGAGAGTTCTGAAGTGATACAGAGGAGACTAAAAAAACCTGCCAGGTGATGGCAACAGCAAGCAACGTTCAGCTCCAGATTAGAGCAGATGCCTCTGAAGGGAAGTTGAGCAAGAAAAGCAAAAGTGTTTGTGACAGGCAGATCAGCGCTCGCTGCCTCAAACCATGATCAAGCAAATTCACTGTCTCTCCCAGGCGATAAAAGGGAATTCTGGTGACAAGCCCTGCACGCCTGGCATCTGCAAAGCAGACAGGGATTAAAAATAACCTCGTGTTCCGCTGCAGCTCCTGCTGGTGCGGCCAGGGACAGAATGCGGCACGGGAGCAGCGCACTGAGTCACGCCGTGCCGTGCCCGCGGCTCTGCCGCTCCCTAATGACCTTCCTGGGCTCCCGAATGGCTGCAGCGGATTAGCCAGGCTCTCCTTTCACCCCTGCTCACTGCACGCAGATGTTTCTTAGCTGTGGTGAAGCTTCCTGAGCCGGCAGCATCCGCAGTGCTATTAATATTCCAGACATGTCTGCAAAGATCCCACTGTACCTGTATGCAGCAATTTCGATGTCCAGGGCCATCTTGACATTGAGGAGGTCCTGGTACTCCCGCAAGTGACGAGCCATCTCCCACTTGGTTCCTCTGAGCTCGTTTTCCAGCTGGTGAATCGTGTCCTGCAAGGGAGAGGCAGAAAACCCCTGTGACACGGAGAGACGCCGCACGCGGGCACAGAGCGGGCACAACTTCTCCGAGGGGACTTTTGGAAACTCTTCCCTCCGCTCGGGGGGGCAGGGCCGGCATCAGAGCAGGACCCACCCGCTCCCACCGCATCCTCCCCCCGCCTTCCGCATGCCTGCATCCCTCGCTGCGGAGCGGGCACCGGGCACCTCCCGCAGCATCCTCCTTGAGCCGGCACCGGGCACATCCCGCAGCATCCTCCTTGAGCCGGCACCGGGCACATCCCGCATCCCTTCCGCATTTCCTCATCCCTGAGCTGGCACCGGGCACATCCCGCAGCATCCTCCTTGAGCCAGCACTGCACATCCCGCATCCCTCCCGCATTTCCTCCATCCTGAGCCGGCACCAGGCACCTCCCGCAGCATCCTTCTCCTTGAGCCGGCATCGGGCACTTCCCGCAGCATCCTTCTCCTTGAGCCGGCATCGGGCACCTCCCGCATCCCTTCCGCATTTCCTCATCCCTGAGCTGGCACCGGGCATCCCCGCATCCCTCCCGCATCCTTCCCGCATTTCCTCTCGCATTTCCTCCTCCCAGAGCCGGCACCGGGCATCCCCGCATCCCTCCCGCATCCCTCGCCTCGGAGCCAGCACCGGGCACCCCCCGCCTCCCCGCCGGGCCGGAGCCAGCCCCGCTCCGCCTCCCCGGTACCTGATAGGTGCTGAGGTCGTTGTTGTGGCGCTCCTCGATGTCGCTGAGCTGCCTCTCCAGCGACTCCTTGGTGCCGCGCACCGACTCGAGCTCGATGCTCTTGGACTGGAGCTGCCGGCGGTACTCGGCGATCTCCTCCTTGGCGGAGCGGATCGCCTCCTTGTTCTGCTCGGCCGCCTCGGTGAGCTTGGCGTAGCGGCACTTGAACCACTCCTCGGCCTGGTGCATGTTGTGGTCGGACTGGCACTCGAGCTGGGCGCGGATCTCCTTCAGAGCCGTCGTCAGGTCCGTCTTCAGGTAGTCCTTCCTCTCCACGGTGGCGTGCGACGCCTGCAGCTGCGCCAGCAGCTCGGCCACCTCCTCCTCGTGGTTGCCCCTCAGGAAGGCCACCTCGTCCTGCAGCGACTGCACCTTCTTGTCCAGCTCCGCGCGCATCAGCGAGGCCTCCTCCATCTCCTTGCGCAGGGCGCGGATCGTCGCCTCCGTCTCGTCGCGCAGCCGCGCCTCATCCTCGAAGCGCTCCCGCAGGCGCTGGATGTCCTCCTCGATGTGCTCCGAGTCCAGCTGGATCTGCGCCTTCTCGTGGCTCACCTGCTCCAGCGCCCCGCGCAGCTCCCGCAGCTCCTGCTCGTAGGCGTCGCTCAGCTGCGCCCGCCCGGCGTGTTTCTGCCGCAGCGCCGCCAGCTCCGCCTCGATCTCCTTGTTCTGCTGCTCCAGGTAATGCACCTTCTCGATATAGCCGGCGAAGCGGTCGTTGAGCCCCTGCAGCTGCTCCTTCTCGTTGGAGCGGCTCAGCTTGAGCTCGGCCGCGCCGTTCAGCAGCGAGGACTGGCTCACGTCCAGGCTCTCGGCCGAGCTCAGCACCGTGGAGCCGTAGGTGGCCCGCGGGCCACCCAGGTTGGGGCGCTTGTAGGAGGAGGACACGGTGCTGCCCGAGCCCCGCGACCACGACTGCGAGCGGAAGCCGCTGGACGGGGAGGCGCTGGCGCGGCTGTAGGTGGCCCGGGTCTCGGTCACCCTGCGGTACGAGGGGTTGCCCAGGGGCTCCATGGTGTAGCTCATGGTGGGGGCGCTGGGGGCGGCGGTGCGGGGCTGCTCCGGCCGCCGCTGCCCGTTTTATAGCCCGGCCGGGCGGCTGCGGGGCGGCTCCGCACACGTGGACGGGGGGCGGCTCCCCCCGGCCCGCCCCGCGCCCCGCCCCGGCTCCCCCGAGCTTCTCCTGCTGGCCCTCGCCTCGTCCCGGCT
>JANRGV010000058.1:1910864-1925395 GCA_024734035.1 Alethe castanea | reverse complement strand
AATAATTTGGAGGGAGGGGGTTTACATTCTCCATTTCAAAGAGAAGCTTCTGCCTTTATTGGCAGACACCTGTCCTGATTATGCAGCAGCTGATTCATTGTTTATTTTTTAGTTTTTAGCTTTAATTATACATTTTAAAACTACTATCTACATGGTCATGCATTTCTTGATTGGTGCTTCTGTGCTGTTCATGCATTTTGCACGAGTTTTTCAGGTACTATGATTGGTCGCTGTCCAGAACTTTTCTTTACTTTTACCTTTACTTTGGGTCTTCTAATCTCGATATTTTGTTTTTTAGCTCCTTTTTTTTTTTTTTTAATTTTATTTAGCACAATTGACGTTTCAGTGGCTTTGAAGGGTTTTACCAAGTTGCAGAAAAACACTTTAAAATAATACTTTAAAAATTCTTTCAAATGGTTCATCCCGTGGACTTGTTATAAACGTTGGTCTGAACTAAGAAATATACAGAAAAACAGTGAAGAAACAGCAAAATAGGCAGAAAAACAACTAGGCAGCAAAATATGGAGAAAAAACAGCTGAATATAGTTTGGCTGGTGCATAAAATACAGACCATGGTTCAGACATGGCCCAAACTTGTTCAGTGTTGTTGCACCCATCCCTCCCTGAAGATGAAATATTTCCCTGCAGCCCTGCATTAACCCCTGGCCCTGCAGCAGGCTCCAGCTCTGGATGCTTTTCAGGCAGGATTTCAATTATCCAAAGTGGCCCTGAGATGTTCCAGGGGGGCAAATCCCGGGGGGAGAGGGATCCCTGCCCTGCAGGGATGGATTTGGGTGAAATGAGAGGTTGGGAGTGCAGGGGAGGCTCAGGGATATTTACAGGAAAAGCTTTTTAATAGCCTAAATTGGGGAAAAAAAATCTGGTTAAAGCCGAGCTCATCCCCACGTAATTAAATAACCCAGCTATGACTGAGAATATTGATCAGGCCCTTCCTCCCCTCCCTTCCAAAGGGAATTTCCTTGGGGAAGATTTTCCTGCTGCTCCCAGCCCTGTGATGCAGCCAGACCCATTCCCTGGCTCTGCTTTCATCCTTTCAAAATGCTCCACTCTGCCTTAAACCCAGTCTTTCCTGCTTTAAACATCTAAAAAAAAAAATAAAAATCCACAGGGATTTTTATGGGATGTTTTCCTCTCAGGCATCATCTCTGTGTTTCCCACTTATTCTCACTCTCAGCATCCTCTCTGAAGGCCCACAAAGGCCAAAAAAAAATTAATAAGTGTAAAACATTCAGGGTGAAACATTCCAGATTTCCTGTTCAAAATGTGTTTTCATTTTATTATCATAAACAAGGCATTGAAGGTGCTCTTCTGGTTTAAATTTTCGCTGTTTGGACTCATGCCTGGTAAAAATGCAAAAAAATACTATAAATTTTAGGTAAAAGCTTATTTTCAGTTCTCCTGCAGGTTAAATTAACTGTCAGCTTTGCCCATTAGGCTCCACATCCTTCACTGATCTCAATTTTTATTTGGTACTAAATGTTAATCACCAGAATTGCTGCTCATATTTTAATATTCCTTTTCATTATCCAGGCTCCTGCACACAGGAATCTGAATTTATCTGAGGGGCTGTAAACACTTTAACACACTTTCTATTATTTATGTCACATATTTGCAAAGGATAACACAGGAAAAAAAAAAACAAAACTCTTTTGTCCAGGTACTTCTGACATTAATAAGAGCACGTAAAGCATGGAAAAATAAATGTTTTATATCTGAGGAAATTTGGGCTCTGGTGGTGGAAAGTGCAGGACCCGCTGTAAATTCACAAAAAACAAGAGCTGAGCTTTGAAACCTGCATTTATTTGGGCTTTTTTTTTTCCATAAAATTAGCAAACTGAGGAAACTTGTTCATCTCCAGCTTTGTGTTTCAGGATTCTGAAATAGAAGAGGAATAATAGAAATAAGAGAAATGATAGAAATAATGGAAAAATGGAAATAATAGAAATAATAGAAATCGTAGGAATAATGGAAATAATAGAAAAAATGGAAATCATAGAAATAATGGAAATAATGGAAATAATAGAAAGGAGCTTCTTGTTTTCCACAGGCAATGGATTCCAGCTGCTCCAAAATAAAGAGCAGGGGAGTGTTTGAGGCAGGCTTTGTGCTCCTCGATTTTCTTTGTGTGCAGAATTCTCCCTGGTTTCCTGAGGAGGGGAAGGGCTGGGGCATCCCTGAGCTCCAGGGAAAGGAATTGCCTGGAAAATCTGATGGGAAGGGAGGGCTGGTGTTCAGTTCACTGCTTACCCAGCCCTGACACAGGGACAGCCCAAAGGGTAAAACACAGCTGGATTTGGGGGGATTTTAGGTTAAAAAAATCCACATTAAAAAAAAAGAAAAAGAAAAAAAAAACATCTTTTACACAAAAAAACCCAAAACCCAAAAACAAACAAAAAACCAAACCAAACAAAAAAAAGCAAACAGAAAACCCCCCAAAATAAAAAAACAAACCAGGAAAAGAGAAGCTGTCAGAAAACCAGGAGCTGTTGGTGGAGCTGCAGCTGGGGCATCAGGAAATTCAGTTTCCCACTTTCTTCTGTTGCTGCATTGGCATTGAGGATTTTTTTGGTCCCTTCCAGCTCAGGATATTCCCTAATTCTGTGATTCTGGGCTGAGTTCTGGTCACAAAGCTCCCAAACCCTTTAGTGCCACTGGAGTTTGGGCATCTTCATGGTGGAGGAATGAGATACCCAAGGAACATCTGGATTCTCCTCTTAGTGTTCAGATTTATTTAATTTTTTATTATCATTTTTATGGAATTCTGGGCTGGTTTAGGTTGGAAAGGGCCTTAAAGCCCTCCCCACTGCACCCACCCTGTGCCTGTGCCAGGGCCTCTCCACCCTCATGGGGAAGAATTTCCTCCTCTCTGTCAGTCCAAAACCATTAAAAGCATTGAGAATCCACACAGATAGCTGGAATGGCTCCGTGCCCACCCTGGAATGCCCTGGCAGCCCCTGGTGCTGGAAATGCTCTGTTTGTGACCTGAGCCCCTCCAGGTGCTCCTCGAGCTCCATTTCCCCACATCCCATCTCACCTGAGCAGCATTTTGGGGTCTGAACCCCTCTGAGAGCGGATTTCAGCTCTGGGAGCTGCAGCCAGGCTGTGGAAATTGGGATTCCCACCCATCCTCCTCCTCCTCCTGTCAGCCTGAGCTCTGATTTCTTCATTTGCCCAGGCTCAGCTTCGTTAGCCACGTCCCCTTCAGATGGAATCGGAGCTCTAATTGAGAGCCAGCCAGGAGAGAGCTCTGATTTTGGGGAAAGCTCCCCTGGCTGCAGCAGGGGCAGGAGGATCAGCTCTCCTGGGATTTGTGGGGCAGCAGCAGCAGGGAGATGAGGCAGGGATGGGTTTGTTCCTGGGGAGCTGGAGCTGAAGGGAGGAGCTGCACAGCTCCAGGGTGTTCCAGCCATTCATAAACCAGCTCCTGCCGTGCCTGAGGGGCTCAGATCAGGAGACAAAGGAGACATGAAGGGTTTGGGCACACACAGGGCATGTAAAAACTGAGCTGGAAGTGAGAGCATCCACGTTTAGGCTCTTGTTCCTGCTCTGGAGCACAAATTCCAGCAGGTTTTTCCTGCAGGATCCTTATGGGCTGTGCTGGGTTTGGGCACACAGAGAATATAAAGATTAAATTGTAAGTGAGAGCATCCAGGTTTAGGCTCTTGTTCCTGCTCTGGAGCACAAATTCCAGTGGATGTTTCCTGCAGGATCCTTATGGGCTCTGCTGGGTTTGGGCACACACAGAGAATATAAAGATTAAATTGTAAGTGAGAGCATCCAGGTTTAGGCTCTTGTTCCTGCTCAGAACTAACAAATTCCAGTGGATGTTTCCTGCAGGATCATTCTGGGCTCTGCTGGGTTTGGGCACACACAGAGAATATAAAGATTAAATTGTAAGTGAGACCATCGAGGTTTAGACTCTTGATCCTGCTCAGGACTAACAAATTCCAGCAGGTTTTTCCTGCAGGATCATTCTGGGCTGTGCTGGGGTGATGCACAGGCTCCCCCGTGCTGTCCCTTCACTTCTGTCTATTCTCCTGAATCACATCATGGCCAAGGACTTCAAACTCCCTTTTCCTGATGGGAATTTGGGTGTTATACCATTAAAAAAAAAAAGGAAATTATTTTTCTTTTAGCACTGGAGGAGGAGAACCCTGTCCTGGTCTGGCACTGGCACAGGTGTGTCACCCGGGGTTGGCAGGTGACAAATTCAGCCAGAGCTTGGCCAACCTGAGCCCAGGAAGAGCAGGAGCCACCAAAGAGGGGTTTGCCAGGAGCTGACTGCAATTCAAGGGCCAAAAAACCTCACTGAAGCTCCCTCTGGAGAGCCTCTGCTCTGGAAATGTTATTTCACCCTCTGTGAGCAAACCCATTGAGGAAAAAAGTTCATTTTCAGCTGGAGCTGCCCCCGACTGCTGGGAACATTCAGCTCCAAGGGGTTGATTTATGGCTCTTTTTGGAGCTTGTAAAATCATTTGTTTCTATTAATATCCCTCACTGCCTCACTGCCACTTCAGCAGGGACAAATGTGCAGCCACAGAGGGAGGGAGATGAGGAATTGGGAAAACCTGAGGAGCCTTCAAGCCTCCCAAACCCAGCTGCAGTGAGAGCCCAGGGATTCTCTGAGTTGAATTTTCCCCTGGCAATTTGGGGCCAGATAAAAATCATCCCTGGTGAAGGGGGTGAGACTCAGAATCTTTTTCTGGAGGTGAGAAAGGAGAAGTGAAGAGGGATGAAAAGTGAATGGGGGAGAGGTGGGGCCTGCTTGAAAAAAAAAAAAAGCCCAAATCTTGTCCCAAATGGGATTTAATTTTTAATTTTTTAATCCCAAGTGGGATTTAATTTTTAGTGTAAAACCAGATCAGCCCCCTCATGATCATCATGTGGGGTTTGCCAGAAAGCCTCAAGTGCTCCTTGCACTTGATTTGTTATTCCAGGTGACTTTCAGCAGAATTTCAGGGTCTTTGAACACTCAGATCCTTCCTAATTCTATGGAGAAGCCTCAGAGTTCTGTACAACTCCATTCCCCACCAGGAAAATGCACCCCTGCAAAGGTTTCATTTCAGGGCTGTGGAAATGCAAATCAGCCCAAAAAAATAAAAAATAAAAATAAAATAAAAAAATCCACCCTGCTCTTCATGCAAAGAGCCAAACCCCTTCATTCTGTTATCAAATTGATCTGCCAAGACCCAGCCTTCAGCTCTGAGTGAATTTATTGATTGTGAATTTAAATCCACGAGGAAGCAGCACAATAAAGGGAGATTCCCTTTGGTTGGAATGAAAGGAGACTGAGCCCAATTGTTGTGCCCAGAATGAGTTCATTTGGATTTCTGAAGCAATCTGAAAGAAATAAAGCAGAGAGGCAGATGCAGCCTCCCCTGTTTGTTTGTTTATTTGTGTGAATGTCACTTCAGTGTGGCTTTTTTAAATCCCCTCTCATGTCTGGGCTGGCTTAACACCCAAAATGTTCTGAGGGAGCCGTGAAAGCTTAAAAGAAAAAAAGTGATTAGAGATGGAGGAGAGAACAAAGGAGGCTCAGAGCATCCATGGACTCCTGACCTTGGAAAAAAAACTGCTCTGGGATTAAAATGTAACTTTTGACTCCAAGATATTTGAAGGGCGTTGGTATTTTACAGCAATTTGAAGGTGTAAATAAATAGCTTGATATTTCTTGGGGTTTATTATTCAAAATCTCTTCATTCAATCCCATCTCCAACCAAACTTCACCATTTTTAGCTCTAACCCAGAGCCAGGACAGGTAATTCTGACCCATCCAACCTTCCCACCTGCATTTATCCCTACCCCTCCTTGCTCTGGGGTATTTCATCCCTCTGCATGTGTGGGAGCTCATTTATTTAATATATTTAATCTATTTAATATATTTAATATATTTAACATGTATTAAATATATTATTTATTTTAGATTTTAACTCCATCACTCAAATTTTAGAAGCTTTCTCCAAGGCCTCAAGTCAAAAGCAGTGTTCTCCTGGGGGTCTGAAAGCACAGAAACTCAAAAATTCCAGATTTCTGGGCTCCAACAGGTCATCCCTGGATTCTGGGGCAGGAAAATGAAGGATGAGGAATTTATGGAGGAATAATTCACCCTGCCCAATGCTGGCTTGTGAAACACCCAAAATTCATCATTTCCCAGCAGGACCCAGAAACCTGGACCAATGTAAAACAGTTTAATTGTATGTTATGTTTTTGCTTTGTTTGTTTGTAGTAGTACAGATTTGCCAATTAATCAACTTAAAGTGTTTAAGAAACTTTAGCTAATGAGTTAAGTTCAACCACCACGTCTGTCCAACACAACCCCAGAAGAACTCTTTCTCACTTGTTTAATTAATGTGCCAAATTTAATTTTACAGGGAAAAACCAAGTTTTAGCTAAAGATGTTTCTCCTCAAGCTCTGCTTTGATAACCAGGTGGAAGAAGCGAGGCTGGCCAAGACCCTCCTGAAATAATCCAGGGCAAAACTGTTTCACATTGTGCCCCAGAACTTGTTCCTATTCATGTTCCCCCTAAAAACCCCCAACCTGGGCATGAGGAATGTTTGGATCTTCATGAACCCAATAATTACTTATTTATTAATTCTGATTTCAGCCCTGACTCTCAGCTTGCAGCCTGAGCTGTTCTGAGGGATGGAAGGGTTAATTCCAAGGGTTAATTCCAAGGGTTAATTCCAAGGGTTAATTCCAAGGGTTAATTAAGGTTTTCTTCACAGGTCACTGGGGACATTCTTGCTGCCTGCTTTAACTTGGCTTTTTCTCCCTTTACCGAGACAGAAATCAAACATTAATAAATTAAAAGATGGTGGAAGAGAGATGCAATAATCAATCAAAGACTTTACCAGGCTGGGACGAGTGACTTCAAGAGAAGCTGAGAAAACAGGAGCAACTTCTTTCCTGCATGAAAGGTGAAGGAAAATGACCTTTTCTTGGCAGATTTTTAACGAGCTTTTGGCAGAGAGCTGGTGATTTCCACGTGTGCACAGGGCAGAGAAGGGGCTTGGCTTTAACTCAGCCTTCAGTGAGTGGCAGGTAATTAATTAAACCAGGGCTGAGCAAGTGTGAAGTCACTGGATTTGAGCCTGAGCCCAAATTTACCCCAAGCTTGGCTTTGACACTGCCCTGCCAGAGCAGCCACAGATGTGATCTCTGTGTGAAGATTGCCCTCAGCCCCTCCTGCTCACCTGGATGCTGAATAAAATTGCTTTGATTTACACAAATGCTTTCTTTTTACCCGTTCTGGATCATCCCACTGTAACTGGCAGGAGGAATTTGGCAGCTCCCTGCTCAGTATCCTGGGGAGAGCTGGAAAAGCAGCAGTGGGAGATGAGGGGATGGCTCACAGCTGGGCCTGCCCAAAATGAGCACTCATCCGAAAAGAAATGATCCCTGAGCAGATGCTTGGCACACACAAGCAACCTGTCTGCCCAGGAATTTATTCTGGTTCTTAAATTTCCGTGATCTCCTGGAGCTTTTTCATATTCCTCTTTTGGAGGGGTGTGTTGGATCCTGGGATTTTTGATCTTTCTGTGCTTTCTGACACTGACCCCAGGAGAACACTGCTTTTAACTTGAGGCCTTGGAGAAAACTTCCAAAATTTGGGTGATGGAGTTAAAATCACGGGTGTGTGGTTAAATAAAAGTGTGTGATTTCACATTGTAAAGGGTTTTTAAATTGAGGTTTTTGGAATATAATAATGGGTATGGGACAAGATGAAGGATTTGGGGTGATGTCTCCTTTTGGTGTTCATCTTCCTTCTTCTTCCTGATTTCAGGTTGTAGTTTCTGTTTGGACAGTCAGTGTCACACTGAAGGTCACAGGAATTTGTTATTGGGTTAAAATTATAAATAATACAGGTGTTAGTTCTTTACTATTTATTATTATTATTATTTATTATCATTATTATTACTATTATTACTATTATTACTATTATTACTATTATTACTATTATTATTATTTACTGTTTGGCTTTAAAAGACCTTGTAACCAGCTCGATTAAGCTTTGTTTTGCTCACTTTTAGCTGGTAGCTGGAAGTGCTGCAGAGCTCTCTGTACTTTAGATAAGATTTAATAAACAACCAAGCTTGAACACAAGAAATTCATCTCCTTCGTGTTTTTAATCCTGACTGTGAGTGAAGACAGAAGAAAATGAAGACAAGGCACAGATTAAGTGGTGGTACAGGGTGAAAAGTGGTTTTGGGTTTGGTCACCAAACCTTTACTCACTTTTAACTCTTTTAAAAGCCCCAGGGTGGTCCCAGCTGATGGATGGGAATTCCCAAAGGGATTTCACATCCCAGCCCTTCCCTTCTCCCTGCACCTGCAGGGATTTCACCAGGAGGGGCTGGGAGGGCTCTCCCTGCTTTCTGCTTGCAGGCAGATGATCAAAAGCTTCTTTTCAGCAAAGATTTGTAGCTGGGGGGGAAAAAAAATTAAGAAATCCAGGCTTGAGGCAGGCTGATAAATGAAGGTTTTTCTTTGTGGCTCATCCATCAGTTTGTTTTCTGGATCACACTGATGTGCAGGATGGATGAGGTGTTTTTTTCTCAGTTTATTTGACTCGTTATACACAAAATATCAGTGTGTGGATGCTGTCTCAAATGAGCCTAAAAAATGTAAATTAATATTAATAAATTATCCGTGTTTGGGCACAAACATTGATTAATATTTGATTTGTATCAATGTGTGGATGCTGCTCTTGGGTGTCAAACGAGACAAAAAAATGTAAATTAATATGAATAAATTATCCATATTTAGACACCTTCATGGGTGTGTAAGGATCTCACTTGAGGTGACATTTTGAATGTTTGAAGAGCTTGGGGTACAATTGGGAACTTGGCTTGGGCCACAAACTGTCCAAAATCTAAACCCTGATAATATTTTTCTCACTTGAGATTCAATAGCTTTCACTAGCCAATAAAATCCATAAAATCCATAAAATAGACACTGCTCTGAGCAGTGGGTGCAACTGCAGCCTCGACTGGAATTTTTTCCCCCTGAGGAAAGTGTGTGTCATTTTTGGCACCTGAGTACCACTGGAGCACTCAGACAACAAAACCAAGCCCTAAAGCAGAAAATTTTTGCTCTGTGACTTCCCTCAGCTGCCTCACAGCTGATGTCTTTATTTGCCATGGCCTTCAGGAAGGATTTCTTTAATTCAATTCTAAATCTTGCAGTGTAAAATTGATTTCCCTGCCTGTTCCTGTGCAAACAAATGCTCCTTCCCCCAGGAAAGGGCTTTATTCTCTCAGGTTAATGATATGTGGAGCTGCAGAAAGTCTCCAGTCAGCACTCCAAGGATGAGGCTGGAGACAGGGCTGGTTCCTAAGTGAGGAGTGAATTAATGGGATGGAGGCAGGCAGGAAATGTGGAGCTGTGATGTTTATCTCCAGCAGGATCTGGCTGCTGATAAGGGATTTGTTATCTCCTGTCCTCCAGCAGCAAACTGAGGTCACTGCATGGGGGAAATCCAAGCCAAGCCATCACTGGGAGATTTTCAAAGGTGATTTGTGCACTTGCAGATTTTTAGCACTGCCTGTCCTGGCTGTTCTGGGGTCTCAGGGATGGGATTTGCTCAGGAATAAATCTGGGAATTCTCAGATGCCTTCTGGGAAAAGCTGCTCCCACTGTAAACCAGCACAGGGAAGGAATGGGACACAGCCTGTTGGAAAGGATGAGATTTGACGTGAAGGTCTCACAGGTATAACAGAAACATCTTTGAATGGAAAATCCAAAAAAGGAATAAAAATGATAGCAACTTTTAATATTAAAATATTACTGAGCCAGTCTTACTGGATAACTCAGCAGCCAAAGAGTAAAGTGAGTTTTAAAAAGTTTTCGCGACTCAGAGCAAAAGATAAATCCGCCTCAAACAAAAAACGTTTTTACCAAGCAAAAAAATTTTCACAAGCAAACAAAAATGCCATGTTACAAGTAAAAAAAAAAACAAAAAACAAAAAAAAGTCTCAGAAATTTCCATTACAAAAAAACTGAAAAACAACTGCTAGATTAAAGTATAACATACTTTTTGTGATTAAAGCATAGTAACATAAATAAGATAATGTTAGCAGTTATAGTAAACTATAAGTAATAGTAAAAGTATTAATTAGTTGTCATGTTTTAAAATGTTCTGTAACAAAAAGTACACAAAGCATTGTAACCAAAACTGAAGTTAGTTTCAGATGAACCTACAGTTGTAAAAAATTCACTGCAGGTTGAGCTCTTGTTACCCACAACCCATAAATTGCCAGATCATCTAAATACAATAAACAGCATTTTAAAAAATGACCTAAAGTCCTGCATCCCTCATTTCAGCTCTTACAACAGCCCACCCCAGTAATTGCAATATTTGAGTGCATTTCTAACCCCAAAGTGCAGACAAAACCTGCAGCCCTCCATCTGCACTGAGATAAAAAACAAATTCCTCCAAGTCCCAGCTGTCCACTCTAACCACACTTCCCTGACCATTATTGTCAGGAAAATGAATCCACAAACACCAGAGGTTTGTGTCCAGAAAGGAGACAGAGGAGTCCTTTTTGCTTTATATATAAATAAATATTATATAAATAAAGGCAGAGGCCGTGGGGCATTGCCCTGGGGTCTCTCACATTTTTGGTTCCTCCCATTGTTTCTTTCATCTCTCAGTATCCAATTTTATTTATCTGCAGACCCTCAGTATTTTGTAAAACTGCCAGGAAAATGAATCCACAAACACCAGAGGTTTGTGTCCAAAAAGGAGACAGAGGAGTCCTGGAACTTTATTAGAATAAAGGGAGAGGCCAAGGGGCATTTCCAGTTTTTGGAGGACTCAGCCTCCTTTTTATCCCAATTTCCCTCTCTCTTTCCCCATGGGCTGAGGTGCTTGAGAGGCACAGATTTCTCAGGACTCCTGATATCTGAGATTCCCCTCTCATGTACAACCCTCCCTTTTAATTTTTAATTCTTATAGAATTCATGGTTTTCCCCCATTGCTTCTTTCATCTTTCAATACCCAATTTCATTTATCAGCAAACCTACAGTTTGTAAAAGCAAAAACATTTTTCCCTTTATCAATCAGCAGCATCCATCCCGTTGTTTCTTCCATTTCTCAGTGCTGGTTTTATCCACCCACAGCTTGTTTGTGAAGACAAATCCCTCATTCCTCTCATTATCAACCCCAAATCTCCAAGAAAAAAAAAAAAAGTCCCCCTTGTCCATCAAACCCCTCTCCAATCTGGCCAGCAGGCCCTGCTCCACTCGTTGACGTGGAAATGAGGATTTTGATGGAACCATCCCTGCTGCCAGGACACAATCTGGATTTATTTGGCTCCTGCCTGGATCTGCTCTCCCCTTCTGCAGGAGAGACTCTGGGCAGCAGCAAAATCCATCCAGGACAGGGGAAAAATGGTAAAATCACCTCATGGGTTTTAACTGCAGCCCTGGAAGCTGCTCGGGTCAATAATGACACAGCACAGGCAAACCCAGCACGGCAAATAATTGACTAATTAGCAAATGCAGCAGAAAATGTCAGGCTGGGAGAGGGAGTTGATTTCCCTGTCAGGGACAGTGTGGAATTTCATTTTTTGTGGGTGAAAATTGGGGCATTTTTTAGTTGTTGGGGGTGGCTACAAGGAGTGGAAGGTTCTGAGCTCAGCGTTTGAGCTGGGGAGGGCAGAGGGGCAAATTTCAGAGAGGGAAGCAATTAAGGGTAAAAAGCCTTCATTTGTGGAGTAGAATTATAATTGTTCTTCCCCAAAATGATCAGGATTTGGGAAAAGATGGAGAGTACCAGGTCTGGCCAAGCTTTAAACTCCTGGGTGCTGCTGGTGTGGGTAAAAAATTTGGCCAATATCAAATCTCAGATTTTGACCGGTATCAAATCCCAGATTCTGATCAGGATCTAATCTCAGATTTTGATCAATCTCAAATCTCAGATTTTGACCAATCTTAAATCTCAGATTTTGATCAATCTCAAATCTTGGATTCCCACCAATCTCAAATCTCGGATTCTGACCAATCTCAAATCTCAGATTTTGACCAATCTCAAATTTCAGATTTTGATCAATCTCAAATCTCAGACTCTGACCAATCTCAAATCTAAGATTTTGATCAATCTCAAATCTCATATCTAGGCCCGCCTCAAATCTCAGATTTTGACCAGTCTCAAATCTCGGATTTTCCTACATTTTGTCCTATATTTTCCCATATTTATATTTCTTATATCCTCTATTTCCTATATTTTGTCCTTCCCCTGGATTGCTGTGTCTGATCAGGGCAAGGAAAATCCCTGGAATGGAACAGAGAGAAGGAAACAAATCATAAATAGTGAGAGAGGCAAATGGTGCCTCTGGGAGCTGCTCAGAAGGAAGGACAGAGGATGGTTCTAAATTAAGAATTTTTACTGCCTTAAACCAGAGATTAACACCCAAATCTATCAGATTAATGGCTGAAAACACCAAAAAAATGGTGCTGAACTTGTAATTTTAGAGGAAGATTCATTTTTTTTTTCCAGTCAGGAGTAATTTTGCAGTCATTTTTTCAATGGAATATTCTGGTTTTTGAGGATTTCTCTCCAAAACTGAGCATGGATGGAGCAGGGTCCACCTGAGCACAGGCATGTGAGGAGGGGCTCAACCTGGGAAATCTCCAGGACAAATTTACAGGAAGGAAAAAGAAACTTTTGGAACCTAGAAGTAAATAAATAAAATTAAAACGAAATGAAATAAAGATGAAATAAAAAACCTGAGCCTGCTGCTAAAAATGGCTGTGGTTGGGAAAGCAAAATTGGATTTGGAGATGTTTGAAAGAGCCTGAGAGGAATAAATCTTGCTTTATTTTATTTTTTTTTTATTTTTTTTTTCAGCAAATGATGTAACTTCTAAATGTACACAAAATACCGAATATTTGTTGGAAAAATACAAATATCATCTTAAAGCTTGGGCTTGTAATGGTGATTTCCAACTTTAAAGTCAGTTTAATTCTAACATGAGCAACTGTGCTGAACCCAAATCCTAAAAGACACAAAACTTGAGATTGTGTTGCTTTATGACAGAAATAATTTTTATTTTTTTTTACTTTGTAGGATCCATCCTGAAGACTTTGTGTTCTGGGAATCTGGAAGATTTAGTGCTACAAATCCCATTACTTTTCTCTCTTTTTAACAGAGAATTGGGGTGCAAACACGAAATGTTTGATGGTTCTCAGATGCCAAATTTCTGCCAAATAATTTTTACTGGGGCTGGACACAGAATTGCTGCTGAAATGATTGAAAATGAGAAGTTGGCAAAGTCCTTCTGAGGCAAAAATGTGCATTTTGGCTCCTTTTGCTGACTGCAGAGCCAGAAAAGTCAGATTTAAAAAACAGAATTATTTAACTCTTGAGAGTTGGATTTGTGCTGTTGGATTGTTCTGGAAAATTCTGGAATTTCAAAGTTTCTGCTGTTTTCTCATCAATGGATCCTGTCCCACCTTGTCCATCCTGCCTTGGACACTTCCAGGGATCCAGGGGCAGCCACAGCTCCTCTGGGAATTCCATCCCAGCCTCTCACATTCTCACAAGGAGAAATTAATTCCCAATTTCCCATCTAACCCTACTCATTCAATGCTTTTTTTTCTCCCCTCCTGTCTAGAATTTGATGCAAAGATTTTTACAATTTTTCTATCTTTTATAAAAAGCCAATGAAAACAAAACAAAAAAAAATCTGGGGCAGCTCCTGCTCTTGGTTTTGTAATTGTTCTTAGGGCCATTAAATAAATTAAATATTTCTTGTTAGAAATAAACATCCTAAAGCATCCTTCATTTGCATGCTAAATGTTGATTCTAAAAATAGGAGGGAATAAAGAGATAATTTATCCAATTCCTGTGATCCTGCAGGGCCTAATGGGTTTTTTTGTGTTAATAGCAGAAGCAGAGCAGACTGATGTGTGTTCCACCACCCCCTAAACTCCATGGGTTTGTTTATACCAGGGATAAATTAGCAAAAACCTCATATAAACAAGGTGGTGGAGTTGGCAGCTTGGAGAAAAAAACAAAAAAATCCACGTACAAGGGGATTACTTTGCTTTTTAACTTGTCTGGAATGGATCAGCTCTGCTGGGATGTTCTTGCCCAAAGGGATTTGAAACCAAATCATCACAAGAAAGATTTTTGTAGAGGTGGGAACTGGAGAAAGGACCTGGGGAAGGTGTGGGATGAAGGGGAGAGGGGGAAAAACAGGATGGGAGAAAAAAAAACCTTGGAGATGGAGACAAAGGCAGGAAAATCCTTGAGGCAGCAGAGCCAGGGCTCAGCCTGGAGAAAATGGATGGATTTTCCAGCTTGGGCTGGTGGGAAGCAGAAGGAACAGTGAAATACTTTCCCTTCCTCCTGGGTCTGGATTTCACTCCCTTTGCCATCCTTCCACTCCTTTTCCCATCCTTTCATTCCCTTTCCCTTCCCTCTCCCCATCCAAGGGCTGCAGGAATCAGGGAAAATCAGGAAAAAATCAGGAAAAATCAGGAAAAAATCAGGAAAAAATCAGGA
>JANRGV010000058.1:1866106-1884907 GCA_024734035.1 Alethe castanea | reverse complement strand
AGGGAAGGGAAGGGAAGGGAAGGGAAGGGAAGGGAAGGGAAGGGAAGGGAAGGGAAGGGAAGGGAAGGGAAGGGAGCCCCTGGAGTTGTTAATCCAGGAGGTGTCAAGGAACAGGAACGAGGATAAGAGGTTCTTATAACAATGAAGATGAAGAAATACAGGCCCTTTGTACTTGTTGAGACTGACAAAAGTGCCACAAATAGGCAAACTGATTTTTAAAAAAAAGTGAAAATTTCATGGAAAGTCAGTGTAATGGTACACTGGGTACAGAACTGAGATGCTCCCATCTGGGATTCCCATATTTTTAAGCCAAGCCCAACCTTTTAGGACCGGTCTCCCAGCTGGTGTGAGCTGTTGTACACAAAGCAATGTCAATTTATGCTCGCTGCAGATCTCTTGATCGGGATCTACGGTGGTAATTATTCATGCTCACCATTCATACTCGGGGTTTAATTAACTATTCGTGGTTCCTATAAAGAATATTGTCAACCATTTAATGGCTCATTGAATTCAGCAGGATTTCGAGCTTCTCTCTTACGATTTCCATAGGATGGTTATTGTGATTTGTGACCTGGAGGAGCAGTGAGTGAGCTGTGAGCAGACCAGGAGCGTTTCGGTGTTAGTTCTACCCTGTGACAAATGGGCTTTAATTGGATTTAATGGGTTTTTCTTGGTGAGACGAGGCAGATGAAGAGAGGAGATATGGTAGAGGATTTATTTAAATATAAAAGAGGTGCTTTTGTCCTGCTGGGTGTTCCACGGGTGCTTTTCAACTTTATCAACGAGGGTGAGCATTTAAAATTAATTCCTGCATGTGTTAGACCACTGGTCTTGCATCTCCCTTCACAAAGATGCTTGAGTCAAGGTCTTCAGCCTGGTTTGAACACTCTGGAAGTGTTTAAAAAATGTGTGGGTGTGGCAGTTGGGGACGTGGGTTAGGACTGGGCTTGGCTGGGAGAACAGCTGGATGCCATGACCTTAAGAGCTTTTTCCGAAGATTTTATGATAATGCAATTTTGTACCAAAAAAAATCAGGTTCTGCCTAACTCAGCGCATTTAATATTTCTGAAAATGTTTATTATTCCAGTGAGAAGTGTGGACTGTCTGGAATATGTAATGCCAGCTGTGGCTGCAATGGCCTGGGGTGCTCCAGGAATGATTAATTGTTCAAGTAAGTCTTTGTAACTCACTACTGTGCATTTATTGCCAGGGAAAAAGTGCATTTTTGAGAGAGTAAAAATGGCCTTTCTTAAGGTAACGGGTTCTTGTGCTGTGGAATCCTCTTGGTTTCTGCTTGGTGGGAGGGTCTGAGAGTGGCCAAGAGGGGCGAGGGGCATTTTTTGATCTGCTGCTGATGTCTTTATTCCTTATGTTTTCACAAGATTTGGTGTGTGGGCCTCAAGATGCTCGGAGCTAAGGCCCGGATGAGAGAAAGAAGGAGCAAGTGACTCTTTGAGATTCATCCAGTCTACAGAAGGTTTTAGGATTTTGCCACCCACAAAGAGCTGTGGCTTTAAACCAAAAGAGAGAAGGTTTAGACTAAATACTGGGAAAAAATTCCTCCATGTGAGGAAGGGGAGGGGCTGGGATGGAATTCCCAGAGGAGCTGTGGCTGCCCCTGGATCCCTGGAAGTGTCCAAGGCCAGGCTGGAGCCCCTGGGACAGTGGGAGGTGTCCCTGCCATGGCAGTGGAGTTGGTCTTTAAGGTCATCTCCAACCCAAACCATACTGAAATTCTATTAAAAACTTTAATGATAAATGGAGGGAATTGAGAGCCTGAACATCACAGACTGGATGGAAAAGCTGGGATTGGGTGTGTGAGAGGCTGGGAGGGACTGTCAGAAGGAATTTCTCCTAATTCTCTAACTGATAGTTGCAATATTTCCCTGTTTACTGTGGATGAGGGAACTGCACCCAGCTCCCTTTGGCTCTGCAGGGTCCCAGCTCAGTGAGGTGTGGAGCATTAAATAACTCATTGTCCTCAGCACCGAGTATTCACAGCATTCCAATCAGCCTGTGCCAAGGGAATAGGGAAAAAAAACCAATTTCCCAAAGTAGTTTCTTGGCAAAGGATCTGCTAAATCTTGAACAACCTTCTCGTGCTAAATGGTGAAGCCAATTTGCAAATTCCTGCACGGAGCACGGCCCGTGCTTGGAGGTAATTTCCTTGTGCCATCATCACCTGCTGCCAATGAGGGAACAAAGGAATCCCAGTGAGAAAAAAAAAACCTCATGGAAATATTTTCATTGATGTTCTGGCTTTGCTGAGGGAGGAGAGGAGCGTGTGTGGAGGTGGGATGTTTATCTGGCTGAAAAGACAGGGAGAGGTGCTCTCCCTGACATTTTACACTCTGATTTTGAATCCAGGCTCGTGCAACGATGGAATTGTAGAGCCAAGACTTTGGATCGGGATTTACTTTAGCGTTATGGTTTCATTCATGCCCACAAATAAATTAAATATGTTTCCTTATTGCCCTCAACACTTAAAATAATAAAAGAAGCCCAGAAGCTGGAAAACCAGAGATGCAACTGATAGAGGGCTCATGTTTATCTTCCATCTCCCCAAAATCCTCAAGGGAGCTCATGCCTGATCCAACCTGTCCTGCAGGTCTGGCATCCAGGCTGCAGATTTATTGGGAGCCTTCAGCTGGTGGCTGATCCCTGGAAGGAACTCCTGGGTGACAGGAGAGCCTCCCCCTCTCCCTGTGTTCAGCCTCTGCCAGGAAGAAGTAGATTTTGGTTTTAGTTTTATTTATTTTTCCTGATTTGTTCTTTTTTTTTTTTCCTCATCATTTGCTGCAGAGGCTTTGGTGGAGGCTGCCCTGACAAAAACTCTGCACTGACATTGATATCCTTGATGCTTGAGGATGCAGAAAATAGGAAAGACCAGTTTTCTTACAATATTGAAAAGCCTCTTCGACCCAGAGGCACAGAGCCCAGTGGTGAGGACTTTCCTGGGTTAGGTTGGGAGGGAAAACCTCATCCAGCTGGACAGAACTGAGCCTCGATGGCTTTTCTCATCTCAATTTTACCCACTGCTGTTTGCTTTCATAGGATCACAGAATATTGGAATGGTTTGGGTGGGAAGAACCTTAAAATCCCCTCATTCCACTCCTACCATGGGCAGGGACACCTCCCACTGTCCCAGGTGCACCAACCTGGCCTTGGACATTCCAGGGACCCAGGGGCAGCCCCAGCTCCTCTGGGAATTCCATCCCAGCCCCTCCCCACCCTCCCAGGGAGGAATTTCTTCCCAAAATCCCATCCCACCCTGCCCTCTGGCAGTGAGAAGTCATTCCCCCTCGCCCACTTTGATTTCCCCCTTGTTCTCACTCCCACTCCCAAACTGGCTCCCCACCAAAAAAAAAAGCATAATTTAGGTTGGATGACAGCTCATCCATAAATTAAACTCTTCAGTTTGGGGTCCATGGCTGTGTGACAGGGCAAATTTTCTTTAAATTTCCCCCAAATATTCCCCAGCACCATGAGAAAATCACCCCTCTCAGACAGTGAGTGTGCTGCTCCCCTGCCCCAGCAGTGCGCTTGGGCTCTGACAGTGCAAAATCCAGGATTTTTTAAAGCACAGAGTTGGTTTTCTGGTTTTGGGTTGTTTGTTTTCTGTTTTTTTTTTTCTGGTTGAATTCCATGGACACAGCAGAGCTGCTCAGAGAAAATCCAATCCATCTCCTGTGAAATGAGTTCAGTCATCCTTCAGTTTATTGAGTGAGAGGGAATACAAAACAAATCCACAAATGTCAAAAGCAGTCTACAAGGGATCATTCCATTCCTTTCTCCATTTGTTTTCCTGATTAAAACGACTTTTAACTGATTGCCCTCTTAATTTATACAGCAAAATATAATTTACTTCACCATCCTCCACAGCCTCCCTGCCAAAGTTCGTGCTTGGTCAAATTTCCTGGAAAGAGGGGAAGGAATGACAGGGAGGGACTGTGCTGAGTCATGTCTGGAGCACGGCAAAAATCTCTGCTGGATCTGCAGGAACATGACCAGCAAAATTCTTCTTGCTCCATTAAATTCACCAGTGAATTTCCACTGGTTTTAATGGGCTGGAAAAGTCCCCCAGTGGAGATCCACTGATTTCTCCAAAATGGGAAAAGTTTGTCTTTTCTCAATGATTTTCTACCCATGAGGTTTTTCTGGAAGCGTTGGACTGAGGATTTCTGTGGGAACACAGAGTTGTAGGAACATGGAATGGTTTGGGTGGGAAGGGACCTCAGGGACAACTTCCAAGCCCTGCCCAACCTGGAATATTCCAGGGATGGGGCAGCCTCAGCTTCTCTGGAAAATCAGGGTCTCACCCCCTCTGTAGATCCAGCAGAGCCTGCTCTGTCTCCTGACTGAACCAACATTTCTGTGCAGGATGTGGAAGGATTTCCAGCCTTCCCCAAGGATTATAAATGGATCCTTTTGGGGGGGTTATAAACTGTTTTTCCACTCTCAGGGAAACCCCAGAAATGGCTTTTTCAGCGTTGTCCTGGGAGACTGGGGCAGGACCAGGATTCCAATCCAGGTTATCCAAATCAGTCTTGTGTCTTTATCCACATCCAGTCCTAATTCCCACAAAACTTCCTGGTGAGGGGGCAGTGAGGTCACCCTGAGGTCTGGGTGGTTCTGAGTGTTCTTTGCACCAAGGAAATGAGGGATGGAGCGAGCACACGATGGGGAGGGAGATGGAGAAGGACGATGGCGCTGAAGCAGGAAGGATAATGCCAGGAAAAGCTTTTTCCTCTGCTGAGGCCATTGTTGTTTTATCAAATCCAATATCCTGGAATGAAAAGAAGGCCTTAAAAAGTTGAAATTGAGAGTAATGAATGAAGAGCCACCAGATATTACATTTAACGAGATGGATTTAGCGACAGGATTTAACGAAGGCACCATTAGGAATTTTCCTGCATTAATTTTAGAGCCCTCTCTGAACTGGGGGGAAATTTGGGCATCTGCAGAGATCCAGGTAAGTGGAAGGCCCGAGCTCTGAGCTGGGATTTGGAGCAGCCTCAGGAATTCCGTCCTCGCTCTGCCAAGGCCACCAGCCCAGGTGACAGCTGTGTCCCTTTGTCCCCTCTGCCCTGTCACCCCCAAGCTCAGAGCTGGCAACACTCTGCAATCCGTGGCAATTCCATGCAATCCCAAAGCCAGCTTCAGAGGGTAAATGAAGGCTTAATTAAAAGCTGACATAGTAAGGGAAATTAAATTAATGTCCTAATTAATGTTTCGGGTTTAGTCCAAATGGGAAACTTTCTTATTCTCCTTTCCCTGTTGCAGCTCCACACTCACCTCTGGGCACTGATGGATTTAGGCTCATTTGGCCCCAGTCCTGGAAAACATCCTCATTAAAAATCCTGTCCAAGCCCACATTTAATTCTCTTCCTGTCGTGCTTAATTGCAGGCCTGCATAGGGCTGGATTTAGGGATGGGATTAAAAAAGGTGGAGCTGTTGGGAAAATTCTGCATAACGGTCCCAAATCTGATTTGACTGAAAAACCTTCACTTATTGACCAGTATTAGAATAAAGTCCATCAAATTAATAATGGATTGAGTTAATCAGAGTCCCAGTGTTTCTTTTATTTCAGTAATTTTTGTGGAATTGGGATTTTTTTGTAGCATGACTTTCTTAGGATCAAGAAGAATCAAAAGGCTCCCAGAGCAGTGAGGTTTCCATGAAGGAAAATGAAAGAGAAGCATTGGAAGGATTGAGCAGATTCTCATTCCCAAGGTTCATTTCCTGGCCTTGGACATTTCCGGGGATGTGGCAGCCACAGATTTTTTGCATCACACCATTTTACCCCTGCCTTTTTAAGGTGTGAGGAGCCACCTGAGTCAAACCGAGGTTTGCATCAGAGAGAAGGAATGCTGCATTCCCGGAGCCACCACGCCCGCTCCTTTAATCCCTCTGGATTCACATCAGATGTGTCCTGACAAGGTGAGGCTGGGCAGAAGAGCTCATGAGGTCATGGGAGGGAGGAAAAAAAAATGTGCTTATCAAGTCAAACCCAACTTCAGGGTTCTTCCTTGTGTATTTTGCCTTTTGGGTGGGGCCCTCACGGTTTTATTCTGAGGTTTTTCTCCACGGGAAGACAAACAGGCATCAAAAGCTGGGATGCTCATTAATCTCACAGTTCCTGCTTTAAAAAAAAAAAAGTTAAAGATGTTTTCGTAATTATCAAGAAAAATGCCACAAGACTGAGAAATCACCTCAGTAGGTGGCACTGGCTCCCTTGGAGTGAGGTTCTGATAGAAATCGATGGGAGCTCTGGGAGAGGAGCTCCTCAGGCCTTATTGATCCAGGACTGAGGGATGGCTCTCCCAGGCTGGCATCTGCAGCTTTCTCTCTCCACTCTCTTCTTCATCCTTTTAGCTTTAATAAAAATTGGTATTGGAAGTTTAAGAGTCCGGATTTGTTTTGTAAAGCTCGGGCTGGTGCAAGGTCTGAGGGTGGGGAGAGGCTGGGATGGAATTCCAAGGCCTGGAGGAGAGGGACTGGGGACAAGGGATGGAGGGACAGGACACAGGGAATGGCTTCCCACTGGGAAAGGGGAAATTTAAAGGGGATTTGGGATGGAATGAGGGTGGGAGGGGCTGGGATGGAATTCCCAGAGGAGCTGTGGCTGTCCCTGGATCCTTGGGAATGCCCAAGACAGGGTTTGGAGCAGCCTGGGACAGTGGGAGGTGTCTCTGCCATGACAGGGTGGCACTGGATGGATTTAAGGTCCTTCCAACCCAAACCATTCCAGGATTCTGTGATTCCTTCCCTCAGTCTAGTTCAGATCCCAGCCAGAACACTCAGAGGGAATAAAAACGGGGTCACTGTGTTGTGATGTGGGCAGGTGAAATCTTCCCTCCAGAAATTCTCTCTGTCCTCTCCAACCTTCACACACACAAAGGAATTCTCCTCTGGAATTTCCCATCAGTTGTGCACCCTCTGGAGTGAGTCCAGAGAGCTGTGCACCCAGGGAATCACGGATGGTTGGGTTGGGAGGGGCAATTCCAGGGATCCAGGGGCAGCCACAGCTTCTCTGGGCACCCCCTCCAGGGCCTGCCCACTCTCACAGCGAGGAATTCCTTCCCAATTTCCCATCCAACCCAGCCTCTGGCAGTGGGAAGCCATTCCCTGTTATCCCAGCAAACCCATCTGATCCCTTGGGATTTCAGCTTTTCTATTTTCCATGTATTTGAAATCCTGCAATTCCTTAGTGTGTAACTCTAAACTCCACACCCAGTGGGAGCTGCTGCTCTCCCATTTTGGGCAGACACAACAATTCCTCTCCAGGCTGGCAATCAAGGACACCTCACTGCCTCAGGGCCTGAGATGGAAACAAAAGTGAGTTGGGGGAGCAAACCTGGGGTAAATGACTTCATTACCTGGAGCTGAAATTGGGAGATTAACCCCAATATGCAAATGGATCAAACTTATAGAAGTGTGATAACCCCGTGAGCCATTGTCCATTTTTGGGTGCAGCCCCTGGGGGGCTTCATCTGCCCTAAATGTACCTGAAGGCCGTTCCATAAATACAAATAATATATAAATAATAAATATACTGACTTTTTATTCTCTTAATTCTGTCTGGTTCTGGTTTTAGGTGGCCCCAAAAGGCACCAGCAGAGCCTGGCTGAGCTGCTGGATCAGTGGGTAAAGGACAGGGAAAAATCAAACCCACGGGAAAAAATCAAACCCACAGGAAGAAATCAAACCCACAGGAGAAAATCAAACTGGCAGGAAAAAGTCAACCCCACGGGAAAAAATCAAACCCACAGGAAAAAACTCAACCCCAGAGGAATAAATCCCACCCCAGAGGGGATTTCTCAAGCAAAGGGCACAGCCCTGGTGTCACCTGCAGGGACAATCCTGGGCTGGCAGCAGAGCCCTCTGTCCCCTGCAGAGCCCCATTAGCTCCCCGTGCAGAACATTCTGTCTGCAGGAGGAGGCTGCAGCTTTCTTTGCTCCTGGAGGTGCCTCTAAGTGCTTCCCTTTATTATTTGCCTGGTTTGAACCCCTTCCAGTGCTCGAATGCAGTAAAAATGACATTTAGGAAGCAAATTGGGACATAACTCTGAGGTTCTGAAGTCGCCTGGAATAGAGAGCTCTGTGGAAGGGCAGGGTGAGAAATTATAAAATGTTCTTTTAAAAGCCATAAAAGTTCGCTGTTGTGAGAACACGAATATTATAAAGTTCCTCTGTGTCTATAAATGCAATAAACTGATTTTTTGTTTTGTGTTTTGCTTTTTTTTTTTCCCCTCTTCTGGAAATTGCAGCATTGAGAAAGGTGGAAAGTAAAGATCAGTTGGAAATTATTCCAAACCTTCCACCTCCTTTTTTTTTTTTTTTATTATGGTTTAAGGGGGGGAATTAAAAGCTTTGAATATCATTGCAGAAGAGATTGATTTTTTTTTTTATTATTTAAATAGGAATCCTGGGGCTCTCAGGCCTGGGGTGAGTTTGCCCCACAATAAAAACAGATTATTTAATTTTGCAGCATCCAGTTTATGGTTCCAATTAGAACAAAGTGCCTGGGCTCACCTGGAGCTGTGCTAGGAACTCTTTGGGTTTGCTTTCCTAATTTATTTTATTTTAATTTTAATTCTTTTGCTATTCCCACATCCCGAATCCTTATTAAAGCACTTTTTTTGTATGAATGCAAAAAAAATTTGTGCCCTTAAAGGACTGAATCTGCCCAAAGGAGCATCAATTCCACCCCAGGAGCATCAATTCCACCTGGGAGAATCAATTCCACCCCAAGGGTATCAATTCCTCCCCAGGGGCATCAATTCCACACCAGGGGCATCAATTCCACCCCAAGGGCATCAATTTCACACCAGGGGCATCAATTCCACCCCAAGGGCATCAATTCCACCCCAGGGGCATCAATTCCACCCCAACAGCATCAATTCCACCCCAAGAGCATCAATTCCACCCCAACAGCATCAATTCCACCCTGGGATCATCCATTCCTCCCCAGGGGCACCAATTCCACCCCAGGGGCACCAATTCAGCCCCAGAGAGGAGGAAATGGAGGAGAAGCCTCGGGAGTTTCTCCCGGATTTCCAGCCCTGCTCCCTGTGTCCAACCATGGATTTGGGACTGGAAATTCCTGCAGAGGAATCCCAGGCAGGTTCAGAGCTGCCCCTCCTCGCTCTGCTTCCCCCTTTTCCTTCACAAACTGTTCAATACGAGCAGATTTCCATTAAGGAGATGAGCCCGGCATCCACGGGACTGTTCTTTCTTTGGCTCAGAGGTCACGAAATTCAATTAAAAGCTGCCCAGCACTGCAGGAGGGAGCTGGGCTGTGCTCAGGGCACTCCAAGGTGCCTCAGACATCCTTGACACAGAACCTGCTCTGTCACTCCACGGCAGAGTTGAGATTTTTACGTTTTTATTGCAGCCAAGAAGATTTTGAGTGTGAGGTCCATTTGCATTTTCAAAGCAGAAAATATTTTTTTTGAAAGAATTTTTTTTTTTCCCCTCTCTGGCCTGAGCCCCTGAGCAGAGAGCTCTGGTAGCTGGAAATTTCTGAAATTGCTTTGAAAACGAGGCCAGAATTAACACAAAGCAGCAAAACCCCCGGGAGGGAAATGTGACATTAATTTGTGGTTGCGTCACACTCTGATTTCATCACTGCAGGCTTTGGAAGGGGTTGGGAGTTAAAATGAAAGAGTGGATGCAAAGCTCGGCCTCTGCATGGTGGATTCAAGGGTAGCATCAAATCATCCCCCAGCCACTGGTCACATGGGAGGCAAATCAACCTGAGCTCCATGCAGCACGAAATAAATTTTCTGTTTGAAAGGCAAAGTCTGGCAGATCTGGGCTTGTCTGGGCTGATGCTTTCAGTTTGATGCTCGTCAAAACTTAACATTAATAAAGTTACAGGGATGGATTACGTGGTTCTGACCCTTGAACTTCATCCCTGCTCACAAATATCTGGATTGTTTATTGATTCTTATTTATAGTACAGTGAGTGCTACAGCACTTCCAGCTAACAAGCTGAAAATGACAAAATGGAGCTCGTTACAACGTCCTCTAAAGCCTAACAATTAAAAACTAACATTTTTATTATTTATACTTTTGACCTGATAACCAAACGCCTGACCCACAGTGCAGAACTTTCTGTCCAATTTAAAAAGCACCACCTAAAACTAAGAAGAAGAAGGAAAAAGAAGGAAGAAGACAACACCCCAAAACCTCCATCTTGTCCCATGCCTATTACTATATCCCAAATTCACACACAATCCCAAATTTACACACAATCCCAAATTCATGCACAACCCCAAATTCATGCACAATCCCCAATTCGTGTGCAATCCCAAATTCACACACAACCCCAAATTCACACAATCCAAATTCACACACAATCCCAAATTCACACACAACCCCAAATTCACACAATTCCCAATTCACACAATCCTAAATTCACACAACCCCAAATTCACACACAGTCCCAAATTCACATAAAACCCCAAATTCCAAGCCCTTCACCATGTGAAATCACACATTTCTATTCCAACTACAGTGATCCCAACTCCACCCTTCCAATTTTGGGATCCTTCTCCAAGGCCTCAGGTCACAAGCAGGGCTCTTTAGGGGGGGTCAGAAATTTTCTGGCTTTTTGTGTCAGAAAGCACAGAAAGTTCAGAACTCCCAGGTTCCAGCATCTGGAATATGGACAAGTGAAGATTTGAGGTGAGCAGTGATTGATCAGAAATTGATCAGAGATTGATCCTGATTGAACAGGAGCAATCCCAGCTCACTTTCCATGCAGAGCAAGGAGCGATTCCTCCGCTCATCCCAGGAATTATAAATCCATGGATGCCCTCATTTAGCACTGGCAGCTGCTAATTGGGGGATAAATTGGAATTTGTCACCTTTGAAACTCCTCATTGACCAAAGGAAGAGCCTGCACAGACTGAGGAACAGGATGATGTTAGGTTAGATTATCACAGCAATTTTATGGCCCAGTGGAACGCCAAAAATCCTCATTCCTCATCCCTGCTACTCCTCGGAGTAAATCAATAAAAAACTAAAGGCAGGCAATTGAGCTCCGTCCCTAATGGATCGCTGTCCTCTTATTAAATGGGTACAAATTGAAAATCCAGCAGCAGCTGAGGGGAAAAATCATCTTGGCTGAGGCTTGGTGGGCACAGAACTGCTGGGAAATCCGAGATGTAATTGAGGATTATTGTTTGGTGTAAATGTTTGTGATGGAATTTATTAATTTTTTTTTTTCCAGTGGATTTGTTCTAGGAGTTTCTGTACGTGGAACTTGAGGCTCTGGTCTGGTGAAAAAGGTGGGATTTGGGCAAAGGTTGGGTTTGATCTTGAAGGGCTTTTTTCCAGCCTTCAAGATTCTGTGAAATCCAAGTGTCAGTGGCACTGACACAGTTTTAATGCAACAGAAGAATTACAATTTCATTTCTAATAATGAAAAAACAAAGCTGTGGGAGGAGCCAGGAGAAGGGAAGGGAAAGGATTCTTGAGGTGCCCAAGGAGACACCAGGATAAAAAGCAAACAAAAACCAATTTCAGGTCTAAATGCTGAAGTCCATCAGTGCTGCAATAATTTGGAGAAATACAATCCTGGGAAATTAAGAAATAATCTGCTTGAATTCCTGGCTATAATTTGATTTCCAGCATTTCCATCCAGCAACTTCTGTGTTCAGCTGCTCCTGCCAGGGTTTGATTCCCTGTCCTCCCCTTTGCCCTGTAAATGCACAGAAAAACCCGAGCCTTTGTTTTATAAATATCCCTGCTGATTTCCAGGAGGCTCAGATCAGCAGGTCTGGATCGATGGATGCAGAGCTGACATTGAGAGGCAGAGCTGGGAGCAAAACCTGCCAGCCAGGTTTGGGATTGAGGGGAAATTTCAGCAAGGAACTGCCCAGTCTGGGGGATTTCAGCTGCCTCAGGTTCAATATTCTCCATTTCAGGAATTCCATCCCCTTTTCAAATTCCTTTTGGAATCAAAAACGCTGGGGGGGAATTGTTTAATGTGCCCACCTCTCCAAATCCTGCTCTTCCTTCATGCAAACAAAGCCTGGCTTTGTACTTTTGCCTCTTCCAGAGGAGCTGCTCAATCTCTTAAATGAAAAAATAAGAGGAAAAAAAGCCAACAAAGTGACAAAATTCCCGGTGATTTCTGTGGCTCGCTGCCAGCAGCCCCTGCACCAATCCATCCCTGGGGCTCAGCTCATCCTTGAGGCTCAGCCTCCATCCCCCTGCCAAGCAGGAATGATTTTCCCCAGCTTTTCTGCAGACAAAGGGGTTCTTGTCTGTGCAGCAGATTTGGGATGGCTGAGCTGGGAAAATGGGAATTTTGGATGCCAAAAAAAAAAAGACACTGCTGTGTCTGGTGACACCCACTTTAATTTTATTAACATTTGAGTGCTGTAATGAAAAGGTTCTCAGAGCCTGAACCTCACCTTTACCTGCTGAAATCCCAGATTTTCACACCTTGGGGGTTTGCAGGTGGATATTTAGCCGACAACTGAATTTACAGTGATGATGGTGTAAAAGAACAGAATTTAAAGGGAGGAGTGGGTGTGATTTCACAGGCTGAGCTCTGCCTGGGGACTGTAACAAACCCCAGACTGGCTGTGAAGAGAGGGGAGAACTCTTGGAGACCAATTCCAAGAGTTGGGCAGCAGCTGTTGGATTCCTCCTGCAACCCAGAACATCCCTGCCCTCCCCATCCCCTCCTCTCTCTCCTCAAACTTCAAAATTAGCACCCAAAATTAGGGCAGAGCTGTGTGCTGCCCTACTAAGGCCCTGCAACATTTGGGTTCCCTTCCCTGGCTGCCTAAATCCTGTAAAAAACCTCTCTGCAGATGTGGCAGCGCCCAAATTCCTGCAGAGTGAGGGATTTGGGAGGAAAAGTCATGGCCTGGTGCTGTCCCAGGTTATTTTGGTTAAAACTGGAGGTTCCTGGGTGTGAGAGGGAAAATCTCTGCACAGGGCTGGGTGTGGCTCTGCCCTTGCTGTCCTTTATGAGTGAGGAATTTAATAATTGCAGCTCGTTAATAAATGGAGTTTATCACTCCTGAGTTGGGAAATCAGGGTCTCCAAATCAGCAGGAGAAATCTGGGGAATGGAGAAGATTTTCTGAGTTTCCTGATGAGAATCACACAGGAAAAGTGGTGACATCCCCTCCCTTTCCAGGCGTGTCTGCTGCCATCAGCCCAACCCAGACAATTTCCAGATCGAGTTTTCCTCCTCTGTTTTTCCCACTTTTCCTCTCCAGCTCTCCCAAGCCTCCCGTGCTGTCACTTTGAATCCAATCCCCTGGAGCATTTATTTTCAGCGTGGTAAATATTGATGTGAATGTGGTGCACACATGGAAAGGAGCCTGAACTGGGGGAAATGTTTGGGTGGGGACTGGATGTGTAAAGATTTAATGAACACACAGAATTTGGAATTATTTCTTTCACAGTGAGAGAAACTCAAGTGCACAGCCAGTGCAAAACACTTGTACTTGGTAGGACCCCACCCTGCTCAGGGGGAAAATGTTCAATTCCTTACTTGGAGCATTTTGAAGGTAAATGTTGATTTTTACCCTGCAGACCTCGTTGTTATTTCTATTTCTATAATTTGTCATGCAGCTGATTCATGAACTTTAAAATACTTCTGTGTGTATTTCAGAACTAATATTTGGCTGTTGGTGGCTGACTCCTAATTAAAATGTTGTCTCTAAATGCCATTAAGAATATTAATAATTAAAGGAACAGCTGGAGTTGTAGCGTAACGAGTTATAGCAAGGATTCGGCTGCAAGGCAGAACGAAGAAAATTCAGTGGAGGGGGATCCCTGATGGATATTTTATGCAGAATTCACTTCCATCTCTATCCACAGAGCATTCCCTGGAATCAAGTGCCATCGAGCTTGTGCCAGTCACACCCCAGAAACTGAAATCTGTGCTGTGCCTGGCAGCCTGCCCCACCCCTGTGACACACCGGTGTCACTGTCACTGTCAGTGTCACTGTCACTGTCAGTGTCACTGGGTGGGAGCCACCACCTCCACCAAATGACCCAGCCTGGGATGTTCCTGTGGCTTTAGCTCCAGGAGTCACAGAACCCTGGGCTGGGACAGACCTTGAAACCACCCAGTGCCACCCCTGCCATGGCAGGGACAGCTCCCACTGTCCCAGCCTGCTCCAGCCTGGCCTGGGGCACTCCCAGGGATTCAGGGGCAGCCCCAGCTCCTCTGGGAATTCCATCCCAGCCAGAAACTCCTTCCCAATATCCCATCTAACCTTCCCCCTTGTCCTGTCCCTCCATCCCTTCTCCCCAGTCCCCTTCCTGTGGACACTGCTGAAGGCTTGCGAAAAACTCGGATTTTTCCCAGGCTGGGGACTTTTCTCAGAGATAAACAAAAGCGGGAAGAATGAGTAACATAAATGAACACCTGGTGTTGATCACAGAGCTGTGTGAGTGTCTCGTGATGTTTTGCACAAAGCACGTTTTCAAAGAGGTGTTGCCTTCTTGGACCAAGGAGCCTTTTCTGTTTTGTTTTGCACGACCTACCTTATATAAATGCGGGGGCTTTCAATACATCGTTTCTTCTTGCTGCTTTGAAGAAGTCAGGTGTGCTGCTGCATTATTCACTGCTCCTAATCAGACAGCCACACTCTCCCTCTTTCCTGGCGGCTCCTTCAGGCCCTGGAAGGTGTAATTGAACTCTCCCACATGGAACAATGCTCGTTATTGATAATAAATCCTGCAGCAGCTCTTGATCTCCACAGTGCCTTGTGGCAAACCTCAGCGGGAGGAGGATTGATGCCCAAGAACTCCCACACACCAAGGGTTTGACAGCTGGAGTGGGGACAGGCTGGGGTTAATTCCCAGTGAGAGGAGAATTCCTCTTCTCCCACAGGTCTGGGACAAACAGGCCGGGTGTTGTCCCCGAAATCCATCCAGGAGGATTTGCCTGCAGTGAGAAGGGCCCTGCCCACACCTGGGACTGCTCCTCGTCTCCCATAAAGCATTCCCAGCTTAAATCCAATCCCTCCAATCCCTTTATTATTATTATTATTATTATTATTATTATTATTATTATTATTATTATTTTATTAATATTATTATTTATCTCTCAAATGAGAGCCCTGACACAGCAGCTGCTTCACCTCAAAGGATGAATCTTTGTGAATTTTTTCGTGTTTGGTGTCAGAGCTGGGGGTGTTGGTGCTGCTCAGAGCTGGGTCACCCTCCATTCCTTTTTAAACAGAGCTCACCTTTATAACAGGATTATTTTCACAAGGGAGACTGATTGGGTGTATCCAAATAGGATAAAAACATTTCTTCTTCACATAAAATTCAGGATTTAAGATGAAACCTTTGATTATTCCACAAGGTTATTATTATTATTATCACTATTATTATTACTATCCCCTATTATAACTTAAGAAAGTAAATTAGATTCAAATAACCAAGCAATTCTTCAAGATAATTTCCTTTTCAGGGCACACAGGGAAGGATTCAGGTTTTCAAGGCGATCTTGTCCTTCCTGCACGCAGAGAACAAAAACCCCCCTCCAAAGTGACCTCCAGGCACGCTCCTCTCGTGTCAGCCTCGGGATCTGCTTTATTTTCAGAAAGGCTGACTCTGCAGAAAGCTCTGCTGGAACGTTCCCAGAGGGAGCTGGAGATTACACTGGGACAGTGAAATGTCCTGCTGCCAAGACAAGCAATTAAGAAAAACCAACAGAAAAAGGAGGGAAAAAAAAAAAAGGAGGGGAGGGGAGGAAGCATCATCAAGAAACTTCATGTCAAGGTTAAAAATCATGGCAGGATTAAATGGATGCACACTCCAATTACCTCCTTGGAAAATTTATGGCACTTGATTCCAGGGGAGATGGATGGAAAAGCAGGCAGGCAAACCCAGCAGGAATGTTCTGCCCTAATATTTGCTTTGTTTTCTGCATTAATCAAAGGCGTGTGGACACTCAGCCGACAAATGGAAATGTTTCCCAACATTCCCATTTAACAGCGCCGCTAATTGGCAGCGATTTGGCTGCAAACCTCGCCCAGCCCAGGCACAATCCCAGAGCCCTGGGCTGATGGAAAGGACACCTGTGGGGGGGAAGGGGCTGGAATTGCTTCCCCCAGCCCGGAGCTGGGCTCCCATTCCAGGTGGGATCCCTGAACAGGGAACCTGTGTCCTGCCAGAGCCTCCAGCAGGGAGTGCAGCATCCCTCACCAGCAGCAGAGGGATTTGTCGCAGTGAGCTGACGAGGAGAGGTCACACCCTCTGAGCCGGGTTTGGAGCTGGGTTTGGCTCCCTGCAGGGCAGGGTAATTCCCTCATCCGGGGAAGATTCCTGGGCCGGAGGGTGACACTCACAGCTTTGCTTTCCCAGGATTTCCCTCTGCAGGCTCCTCTCGCTGCAGATCAAAAGGACTCCTCGCTGGGTGCTTTAATTCAAATACAGCAATGATAAAATCATTATTGATCTCACAGTATTTACCAGTGCCTGCAGGTACCATCAGCTCCCAACATCTCCCTGATATCACAGCAAAGAAATCCATCCTTGCAGCTCCCCGGGGTCACTGGCTGGAAAACAACGCTCGAGCTGGGGTTCCTTTCCCTTCCTTTCCCTTTCCCTTCCCTTCCCTTTCCTTCCCTTCCCTTCCCTTCCCTTCCCTTCCCTTCCCTTCCCTTCCCTTCCCTTCCCTTCCCTTCCCTTCCCTTCCCTTCCTTTCCCTTCCCTTCCCTTCCCTTCCCTTCCCTTCCCTTCCCTTCCCTTCCCTTCCCTTCCCTCCCCTTTCCCCTTCTTCTTCTTCTTCTTCTTCTTCTTCTTCTTCTTCCCATTCCTCCAATCAAAAACTCACTGCAGCCTTTGGGTGGATTTTAGGCATTTTCAGAGCAGCTCCAGAACCCTTCCCAGACATTCATCTCATCCAAGAGCTGCCGGTTCAGAAAATTCCTCCCTTTTCTGACGGGGGTTGTTTGGCTGCAAAGGTCACACATGGCCCTGCTGCAGGTCAGCAATTCCCAGAAAAGCTGAGCTTATGGAAAAAATCCTCCCGTCCTGGGCTTGCAGGTGAACACAACACCAGGCAAAGCCCAGCTCGGCACTTCTGGATCACCAAGGGAGGGATTTCACAAAGGTTAATGGGAATAACTGGGAATAACTGGGAATAACTGGGAATAACTGGGAATCAAACCTGGAGAGCAGCGAGCGCCTTCCCTGCTCCTGCCAGAGTCACTCAAAATTCATGTGAGTTCATGTACTGCCCCAAATTCACACATGGTCCCAAATTCACACACGGTCCCAAATTCACACATGGTCCAAAATTCATGTAAAGCCCCAAATTAACACACAATCCCAAATTCACAGTCCCAAATTCACACAATCCCAGATACACACAGAGTCCCAAATTCATGCAAAACCCCAAATTCACACAATCCCAAATTAATGTACAATCCCAAATTCATGAGCAATCTCAAATTCACACAGTCCCAAATTCACACACAATCCCAAATTCACACAGTCCCAAATTCACACACAATCCCAATTCATGTAAAACCCCAAATTCACACACAACCCCAAATTCACACAATCCCAAATTCACACACAGTCCCAAATTCACACAGTCCCAAATTTACACACAATCCAAATTAATGTAAAACCCCAAATTCATGTACAATCACAATTCATGAGCAATCCCAAATTCACACACAGTCCCAATGTACAATTCCAAATTCGTACAATCCCAATTTCCCACACAACCCCAATTTCACAAAACCCCAAATTTACTCCTTTACCGTCCTCGGTTTAAACCCTCCAAACACGAGTTTAAAGTAAATAAACCCCATTAATTTCCAAATTTCCATAACTTCCTGAGATCCTGGGATGTGCCTGCTGCTGGGTGCTGCTTTCCCAACCTGAACCCTCAAGGATTAAACACCACCATAAATATTCTGATTCATCCAAACTCCTTGATTTGGATTTTGTATGACTTTAGCATTTTGTTTTTCAGCTAAAATAGGACATTTCTTCTTATTGTTCACAAAATAATCCCCATACACTTTGAATTATTAATTCTTCTTTGTGTCCTTTCAAGTTCCTTTCTCAAGAAGGGTTGAAAATATTTCTTTTTCAGGAGGTTCTGCCCCCACCTGCTCAGGGGTTTAATACAAATTCCCTGTCTGTCCTTGCAGATTGCATTAAGCAGTCTGGGGCTGATGGACTCTTTAATAAAGTGAGTATCAGAGGCAGATTTGATAAAAGACATGCCACTGCTAACGATGCTTAATGAAAATAAAAGCTTTGGGGTTTGGTGTCCTGCCCATCCAGTTAAGTGGGATTGGATTTATTGGCCATCAGGCAGCTCCACACAAGCTCGGGCAGAAAATGGAATTTTAGTGTTCCAGTAAAAATAGAAAACAGGCTGGGGGACAAACAGGGATTGTGAAGGGCACACAAATCCATGAATTACTGCCTGGCTGCAGCAGGGCTGGGCTGGGGGTGGGTGCTGCAGAGATTCCTGCTGCTGGTTTGATGTGTTCCAAATTCCTGGTGTTTCCCCCGATGTCCCTCACCTGGCTCTGGGGAAATGGCGATGCTGGCCGTGGATTTTCCCTCTTCTCCTGAGGTTTTCCTGGCTGGGCAATCCCTGTGTCTGTGGAGTTCCAGCTGTTTGTGACACAGGTGCCTCCTGCAGCACCTTCCTCTCCCTGAACCACAGAATTCCAGAGCACCCCACACATCCCTGCACAAACAGGAATTAAATCCACACCAGCCCATAAAGAACCTCTGAATCTTTCAAGCCCTGGGGATTCACAGCTCTCCCCAGACCAG
>JANRGV010000058.1:1833117-1849209 GCA_024734035.1 Alethe castanea | reverse complement strand
AAAGGAAAGGAAAGGAAAGGAAAGGAAAGGAAAGGAAAGGAAAGGAAAGGAAAGGAAAGGAAAGGAAAGGAAAGGAACACCCACGTGATGAGCTGAGCGTTGTCGTTCCTTTTCCGCTTGAGCAGCTCCGCCAGGCGCCACTTGGAGAAGGTGTCCAGGGTGAACCCCGCACTCCTGCTCAGGGGACACTTGTCCCCATCTGTCCACACCTCCAGGCCCACCAGAGCCACGTGGGTGTTGATGGATTTATAAATCTGCAGCAGAGAATTAATTAAACACGAGTCAATTAAAAATTAATAAAAATTAAATGGCGCCTTGGGTGCTTGGGTCATTTTCCCACTCCAATATCCACTCCAGATCTAACAAAGCTTTTCCAAGCTCTGAATTCCAGAAAAGTCTCACCAAATAAACCAGGAAATTTGATTTGCCACCACATTTCAAACAACTTTTAAATGGGTTTAAAATACTTGAAAATTCCAGCAACTTTGGGAGAAATTTGACTGGGCAAAAAAATCAAGAATCAATTTATTCTTTTTGAAACAATCATTCATTTGACAAGTGATTAGAAAATACCTTAAAGTATTGGTAAAAATAACTAAAGTGTAAGTATAAATAATTAAACTAGGAGTAAAAATAATTCTTATTAAAAATCTCATATCTGAAGGCAAAAAACAGGAGAATAAATTATCATGAAGTTGAATTTTCATTCATTCAAAGAATTTATAAATCACTTGGATTTCAATGGTTTTCAAGAGAAAAAAAATTAGAAATCACTTGAATTTCAACAGCTTTAAACAGAAAAAATTATAAATCATTTTGATTTCAATCATTTTCAATAGAAAAAAAAATGACAAAACACTTGGATTTCACTGCCACTTGTTTGCTCTCACCGTGTTGATGTAGTTGACTATTCCAAATATCCTTTGTCTTATTTTTTTAACATCTTCATCGTATTTCTTGTACTGAAAAGGCAAATACAGCGTGTCAGGAAAAGGAGAGGGAAAAGGGAATTCATCAGGAAATAAAGATTGGTTTGCAAACCATGCCATGTATAAAAAATCATACTTTATATTAAAATTATGTTTGATATAGGATTTTATAAGATGTTGGGTTTCAATATCAGCCCCTTCCACAATGTGAATTTCTGTGTTGGAGCAGAGAAGGAGTTGGGCTCAATGATCCTTGTGGGTCTTGTCCAGGTCAGGATATTCCCTTCAAATCAGGATATTCCAAATCAGGATATTCCAGATCAGGATTTTCCTTTCCAAATCAGAATTTTCCCTTCAATTCAGGATATTCCCTTCAAATCAGGATATTCCAATTCAGGATATTCCAGACCAGGATTATCCCTTCCAAATCAGGATATTCCAATTCAATATATTCCAGATCAGGATTATCCCTTCCAAATCAGGATGTTCCAAATCAGGATATTCCAATTTAGGATATTCCTTTCAAACCAGGATATTCCAACAGGACAAGAACTGCAAGGTCTTTTCTAAATTCTTGTCATCTCCAGATAGGAATTTCAAATAAAATCCCCTTTAGAAATCCCATTTCCCAGCCAGGCTCCGAGTAACCTCGTAGCTCTTGTAGGAGCCCAGTTGGGATTCCCTGGAGCTGATCAAAAACAAAATAATAATTCCAAAACTCACCAAAGCGTTGTCTGCAACGATGTAGAGCTCCAGGTACTTCCTTGCTTTCAGGTATGCTTTCATCTAAAGGAATCATTTATTTTAAATTACTTTTAAGAATTTTTCCAATCCCAACCTTTGCAGCTTGAAAGCTGTTTATTAATTATTGAGGGGATTTCTTTGGCCAAGTCATTCAGAAGGGACTGGTTTGGGTTGAAATGATAAGAAATAGGCTGGATATTTAAATTTTTATTCAGATATAGAAGGTAAACTAGATATTAACGAGTATTTAGATGTTAAAGGTGCACTAGGCACCTGTTAACCTGTTAAAGGCAGGAGGGTTTAACTCAGCTGGTGACTCTGAAATCTCAGATCTGGAGGATTTTGTTTGGGTTTTTAAGATCTGACCCCACTTCCCTGTGTTTAAGCAGCTTTGTGGAGGTGCCAGCACACCAAGTGGGATTTGGGCTATTTGGAGTTCCCCAATAGCCACAAATTCCCTTTTTTTTTTTTCCCTTTTGGATGGGACAGCCATGCCTTACCTCTGGGCTGTTGCTGGATTTGAAGATGTCGTTGATGGGGTTGCTGGAGTCCTGCTCCCAGGAGTTGTTGAGCAGCCCACAGGTTTTGATGGGCTCTTCTTTCAGGGCCTCGTATTTATAAACCACGTGCTCAGCCCTGTCCGAGGCTCCCAGGGGCTCAATGAGGAACTTCTGCCCTTGGGTCTCAAAGTAGCCACTAAAAAATGGGTTGGAATGGGAGATTTTGGGTCTTTTATCCCAAGAATACAGACCCTTGGGATAGCCCAGCAGCCTGAGGCACCATGCAACACTTTAGGAGCAGAAATGGATTAATTAGTGAGTCAGTTGGAAGATTTGGGTGCTCTCAGTCAAAGTGAAGCTGGGTTAGGAATTAATTTGATTGAAATTTTGAGGGGTTTGTGCTGACAGAAGTGGTTGAAAAGTGGATTTGGTTCCAGTGGGAAATTCAAGGATGTTTTCATCCTGATTTGAGGTGAAAAGCTGAAATACTGTAAGGAATTAATCAATTCTTTTTCTCCCTTCTCCCTCTGTTTTCCCTTGGGAAACAAGTTTCCAAATCCTGAATAAAAGATCACATGACTTCTTTCCATCCTGATTCTTTCCTATTGGTGCTGCCTGGAAAGGCTGAGTTGGAACAGAGACTAAACACAGCAAAAGGGACAAAATCAGAATTTACTGAAAGGATTCACCTTGGGCAGTGCAAGAGCCCGGCCGGGGCTGCACCCAAATCAAATCCAAAATGGATCCTGGTCATGAGTTTTACACTTTTATAGGTTTTGGTTCATCTTGGGATCAATTATCCAACCACAGCCCCAGGCTATGAAGTCTCAACCCCTTTCTTTGGACATTGTTTCTGATTTTTGGGTACCAGTTGTCCTTTATTCTCTGGCTGGGAAGGGATTGTTTTGTCCAACTCCCTCTGTGAAAAGAATTTACTAACACCTAACTAACACCTAACATGAAGTTTCAGAGTTACACACTAAGCAGCAGAGATTCTGAAAAATATAAAAGCAAAAACCCAAGGTGTCACTGGAACATTTATCCCAGAATTCTGCTCTTGGCACCCAAGCCTGTCTCACCTGAGCCCTGAGCAGGTGCTGATGCTTGCCACAGACTCAGCATCACCCTCCACGTGGCCTCCATAGTAACAGTGATCCTGGGGGAAAAAAAAATTCAGTCTCAGGTCAGGGTGACTCCATTGGATCCAAGGATTTCAAAAAAACAAATTAAACTCTCTACAAATTACAATAAACTGCACTGCTCAAGGAAGTCTCCCATTAGAAGATGCTTAAAAGGGATTTTAAAAGTTCATGAGTGTTTCCATGTTTGCTGTGGAGCCATTATTTTTATCCTTCAACACACAAATTGTGACAAAAGTAAAAAATTCTGAGCTTTGGTCAATGCACAGCACAGAAAAATTAGAATATTCCCACTCCCTGCTCCAAATTAAGCACACACTGCTGGGTTCTGCTCAATTAAGTCCACACCAAACGGTTTCCTTGAGCCCAGATTTCAAGGAAAGGCTCTTTAATTACCCAACAGCTAAAAGCATTAATTTCAGTGAGATTACAATACAGGTATTATATTAAATATGGGTAGGGGAAACTGTTTTGGGACTTAATTGGCTTAAGGATTTAAGGTTTATGTGTTCAAAGAGACTTCAAAGTCACTGAGGGGTTGTGGAAAATTTTACCCACTGGGTTTTCCTGAATGGAATTCTTAAGAATCTGCATCCAAAGCTTCATTCCCAGTGCCTTTTGTTTTCTTGTGGATTTTGGTTTGGCTTTATCATTTCTTTGTTTTCCACCACGAAATGCCAATTTTGTTACAGGGAAAAAGACATCCACAAAGGAAAAGTTACTGGGGACAAGTGGAGGATTTATCTCCATCCTTTGGGGATACAAGAGGAAAAAACCCTCATCACAATCCAATATCCCCAGGGCAGGAATTCCCTGTTCAGCACAGGTGAGGCTGTTCGAGTTTGTCTTTATTCAAGTTTTTGACAGGATTCATTCAGGGAGTGATTAGGGAAAAAAAAACCCAAAAATAACCAACCCTGAGTTATTCATGCACATTTATTTCATTTGGAATCCTCCTAATTGCTCCTAACCAAGAAATTTGCTCCTAACTATGAAAATTGGGCTTTGAATTCCAGCTTGTGTTAATGAAACACATCTCATGAGCTTGGAGGAGAACTTCAGCTGGGAGCTTTGGGGGAGATCAGTGCACAGTGAATTAAAAAACCCCTTCTGCAGCAAATCCTGTTTGTCTGCAGGTGCAGAGCAGATTTGTCAGGGCTCAGAGGAGGCAGCTGGGCTCGGCTGCACAGAGCGTGGCTGGAAATGTGATCTGGGAGGAAATGGGGATTTATCAGGCCCAGGATCTCCCTGGGATCAGGGCCCAGATGGAGTCACGGGGCTGGGCACGAGGAGCAAAGTCTACACAGCAAAGTCGGGAGGTTGAAAGCTTTGGGATGGCCCTGGCTCCCGACAAAAGGCTGGAATTCCACCCAGGAACTGCTCAGCAGCCGCTGAGGTGGTGCCTTCCTGGAAGCCAAACCGTGGAGCTGATTCCCAACAGGCACAAGTGACAATGGCAACTTCCCCATCCCTGCAGAGCCACCCTGGATGGCTTCAAACCTGGATTCAAACCTGTATTCAAACCTGTATTCAAACCTGGATTCAAACCTGGATTCAAACCTGTATTCAAACCTGGATTCAAACCTGGATTCAAACCTGTATTCAAACCGGGATTCAAACCTGGATTCAAACCTGTATTCAAACCTGGATTCAAACCTGGCCTTCAAACCTGGATTCAAACCTGGATTCAAACCTGGATTCAAACCTGCACTTCAAACCTGTGTTTCAAACCTGGATTTCAAACCTGCATTTAAACCTGGATTCAAACCTGGATTCAAACCTGGCCTTTAAACCTGCATTTCAAACCTGTATTCAAACCTGGATTCAAACCTGCATTTCAAACCTGCACATCAAACTTGGATTCAAACCTGGCCTTTAAACCTGCATTTCAAACCTGGATTCAAACCTGTATTCAAACCTGGATTTCAAACCTGCACTTCAAACCTGGATTTCAAACCAGGATTTCAAACCTAGATTTCAAACCTGGATTCAAATCTGGATTCAAACCAGGACTTCAAACCTGTGTTTCAAACCTGGATTTCAAACCTGGATTTCAAACCTGGATTCAAACCTGCATTTCAAACATGGATTCAAACCAGGATTCAAACCTGGATTTCAAACCTGCACTTCAAACCTGGATTTCAAACCTGCATTTCAAACCAGGATTTCAAACCTAGATTTCCAACCTGGACTTCAAACCTGGATTCAAACCCACCCTTCAAACCTGCATTTCAAACCTGCATTTCAAACCTGATTTCAAATATGGATTTCCAACCTGCATTTCAAACCTGGATTCAAACCTGCATTTCAAATATGGATTTCCAACCTGCATTTCAAACCTGGATTCAAACCTGGATTCAAACCTGCATTTCAAACCTTCCCTTGCTGTCTCATATCTCCCATGATTTCACAGATCCATGAATCTCATGTGAACCTCAAGGCTGGAAGCAAAAGGGAAAATCCCTTCCTGTCTTACCTTGATGCGAGGAGTTGTTGTTATTTGTCGCCCGTCAGCAGAATAAAGAGTTTCAGAATAATCCCCAGCCAGGAGATCCCTGCAAGGAGCCAAGCACAGTCATTATTCCAAGGAAATTGTTGCCATGCAGAAATGAGGTGATGACACAGCACACTGAGTATGTGGGGAATTCAAACAATTACTCAGGTTATTCTTAGTATTGGAGAAACTCGGAAGCAAGAGCTGCAGGGAGGGGAATTCTGCTTGTTCATAATCCCTGCTCAAACAAAAAGACTCTCCTAAAAGAAGAAAGCAATTAAAGTGCTGATTTCATTGGGGTGAACTCATCCCCTGGCAGATCTGGGTGCAAATGTGTAATTACATAATGATTTGTAATTTTTTTGCTCCTTTTACATCTTCCCAAAAGCAGCACACCTGCAGTGACTCCTGTTTGGGCAATACTCTTCCACTGCCACAATCCCATTTCTCTTCAAAGAACAGGATTTAGTTCAGCACCATTTCCCCCCACCCCCCCTCCAAATATTTGGCTTAGATTAAAACAGGGGCAAGCAGTCAATTAGAGTCTATATTTAACATGAATTGATTATGCCACTACTGTATTTGCACAGCCTCTGGAAAAGCACCCATTAACCCAGACTTGTTGGAGCGTGTGTTCATGTTCTGCTGGAGCCAGACTTTCCATTTCCAGGAAGATTTTGTCAATGCCAGGTTGTATTTGGTTACTCCAGGTTAAAGTAGTGCTAAAGTAAATATCTGTTATCAGTTAACCTATTTCTCCATTTCCCTAATAATTTCTCTCTTTCTCTATCTATCTATTTATCTATTTATCATTTATCTATCTCTATATCTGCCTATAAAAATAGGGATATATAAATATAGAACCACAGAATGATTAAAGTTGGAAAACACCTCCAAGATCATCGAGTCTGTGCTAAAATCATGGAATGGTTTGGGTGGGAAGAGACCTGAAAGTTCTCCCATGGGCAGGGAGACTTTCCACTATCCCAGGTTATCCCAGCCTGGCCTTGGACACTGCCAGGGATCCAGGGGCTGCTCTGGGAATTCCATCCCAGCTTCTCTCCACCTTCACAGGGAGGAATTTCTTCCTAATCTCTAATTTAAACCCTCTCTTGCTCAGTTTAAAGCCATCCCACTTGTCCTCAGTTTAAAACCAACCCACAGACTCTTTGTGGTCACAGAAAACTTGTGAAATAGGATAAAAATATGAAATATGCATTGGATTTAACAATTTAGGAAAGAAATGGGGGAGCAGAGGTAGCAGGAAGGGCAGTCCCCCCATCATGGCAATGTCTCATCCCAAGCCCTCATTCCACATTCCCAAAACAGTGACAGGATTCCTTCTCTCCCCTTTTCCTTCCTTGCCACTGAAATGCTGCATTCACCAAAACACTTCTGTTTTACAGGGCTCTGATTCCTGGGTTTTGGCATCCTGAACACGCTGCAGTGGCTCCCAGTGAGGAATAAAGGAGGAGCTGAGCTGAACCCACCGATTTTTTTGGAGCTGCAGCACCACATCCTCTCCGTTGGCTCTGATCCCGTACTTCACTGTGTCATCGTATTTGCTCTGCAAACAGATTGAAGTGTCAGAAAATTCCCTGCTGCAGCTCCTGGCCTCACCAGGGGTGTTTTTGGAACACCAGCCGTGTTTTTTTCCTCCTTTTCTCAGCAAAAATAAGGATTCTGGCAAGAGCAGGATAAGCAGGAGGTCGCTGTGTTTGAGGGGTTTTAATTAGAGAAGCAAATTGGACTTTGCAAATTCATTTCTACCTCCACCAACACAAATCCTGCATGCTTGGGGAAGGGCTGAGGGGATGTTTGGGTTCAGACACTTCCAGAACACCCTCTGGAATTGCACAGACCATGGCTGCTTTTAATTATTGGTTGAATTTAATCCCAATTAAAGTGTCCAGAGGTTATTAAAACTCTGAGGAGTATCAAACCCCACATCTGTGCAGAGACACAAGTTGAGAAGAGCCATGGGTGGCCTGAGGGATTCTCTCACCGAGCTCAGCTCCTGTTCCCAAAACACCACATCACTTCTCCACATTTTTCATTTTGGAAGAGCAAATATTTGTCCAAATTCTCTTACCCTTGAAACCCAAGGGGGTTTTAGCTCCAGAAATCCTTCCCCAGGTCCCAGAATCACCCAAGAAATGACACCAATAAATGATGATCTCCTTTCCTACCTCTGAGCTTGCTCCTACACTTCTCCTGTGCACGGCGTGCAGTTTCTGTGGATAAACAATTTCGTATTGCTCAGCTCCAGAGAACCTCCCTCTGCTGCTCCCTGGGGAGAAACAGATGGGGATTGATGAAAACACAATTGTAATTTATTAAACATCCAATTTCATGGCTGGCCAGGTGATTCTTTGGGGTTCTTGCAGCACCTCATGCTCCCTTGCTTTGCCTCCATCGTGTGACCCAACACCAGAGGTTTTCACAGCCTGGATTTTGGAGGAGTTGCCCTCCCTGGCTACTTCCAGGTGTCCAAACATTTCCTGCAAATCCCTTTGTGTTTCTCCCCCCAGCTCTGAGCAGTTCAAGCCCCAACAGGCCAGCCCAGCCATGCCAGTGCTGCCTTTCCCTCTGCATTTTGAATTAATGACAGGAATTAGTGACACGAATTAATGGATTTGGGTTTGTGGAATGAGCGATCTCCAAACCTTATCACGTGTCAGACAGGCCCAGACTGCCTCTGCACCAGCAGCAAACTCACACAAAGCCAGCTCTGCAGCAGCATTGCTGCTTTGGAAGGCTTTGGCACATAAATAATTGTGGCAGAACCTGAAGAGAGGGTGGCAATAAATAATCACAGCTTTTAGCTCTTGAATCGGGTTGAAGGAGGGACAGCAGAAGGGTGGGGGAGGAATTTGGACATGGCCAGGTAAAATAATGGGAGATAGGCAGGAAATCAGGAAAATCTTTTAGGTGCAAGGAATCCAGGAGGTTCCTTGACTCCCAGAACCCTTTTGAGTGACTCTAAAGAGCTGGGTGAGGAAACACAAGGCTGATAAAGAGAAATTTCTTTGTGTTTTCTGCTCTGAAGAAACCAAATGTGGAGCAAAGTTAATGTTGGGCCTGCCCTGCAGGGGTGGGCACACCCTGGAGCTCATCCTGGCAGCTGGGGCCAGGTTTTGGGAAAACAGAGTTGGACAAAGGATGTGTTGGTTTCCACCAAGGCAGCAGCAGGTTTTAGATACCCCTGAACTCTTTTAATCTCCTACAAAAGGGAATTTCAGTTGAATTGGTGAATTCTTGAGAGCCTGTACTTGAAAAATTAACCAACACAACAACGAAAAAACCCTAAGCTGCCCAGAAAGCCAACAAAACCCCACAAAAACAAAGGAACAGAGCACCTCCCATGGTAATTCCTGCCCCAGGGCCAGGTTTTTCCTCCAATTACTGTAATTTTCTCTCTGGAACAGGAGAGCCCATCCTCATGCAAATTGTCCCAGTAAAACAAACAGATCCATTCTTTTATCACTGATTTATTTGATTCAACCCTTTCCAAAAGTAATTGCAGAGCAAAGCTGGCTGTATCTTGACAAAGGAGTTGATTTAATGGTGCAGAGGGATCCTGTGTCAGCTGAGCTGTTCGACCAAGCACGTGCTGGGAGCAGCTACCAGGTGTAACTTTACTACTGCCACTCACCGTGGTGGTTTATGGGTTTTTTAACCAATTAATTATGTTTCTTTTAAAAAAAGAATCTGCTGTTTTTCAGATTTCTCTCCACAGGCCTCAGGTGTGGCCTTGTGGAGCAATCCCAGGAATATTTCAGGCCTCTTGGAACACAGATCCCCAATTTTATCTCTCCACACCCTTTGTGCAACTCCAGCCCAGAGAGTTCAAGTTAAGGCTAGTCTTAAAGAGAGGCTCAGGACTAAACTCATCTTTTCCCTGCAATGTGATCCAAACAGAATTTCGAGGAAAACTGGTTGGTTTTGTTTGGAATGAATCCTTTCTTGGAGGGAGTTTTTTTATCAGTGCATTTTCTTTGCTGCCTTCAGGCATTGTCTCGAGCTTGAAGGAGGAAAGAAATTCCTCGGGCCTCATACAACAATTTGTAATAAGGAACAAATAATTGTGTGCTTTTCCAATGGCCTCAAACAGCAAAAAAAATCATTAGGGAGGATTTTATTGACAATGAAGTTGTGGTTTTGTTGAGGTAACAAAGATAACACCCCAGTGGTGTGCACATTTTCAGATATTCTGTGCAAAAAATTTTAAATTATAAATTTGTGCCTGAATGCTGATTTTATGTTTAATTATGGATATAAATCCTGTGCATGTTTGTGCAGGCCAATCCCTGAAAAATTCCATTCCCTGTTGACAGAAAAAAAAAGTGGGGTCTGCTCAGGTGGAGTTGCTTGAATGTAACCTGAAGTATCATGCAGATAAATAAAGGGTGTTCAGCATTTTAAATCAGGTAATGTTGTGATTGAATTCATACAGAAATCTGCTGTTTTATGGCCAAAATGCTGATAAATTGCTGTGATTGGGTAGATTGGCCTCTCACTTGCAGGGTAAGCATTGCTTTATTGGCTCACAAACCCAGCCAGTTGTGGGTCTTTAGGCAATTTATGGCCACTTTTCAAACAAGTAAATGCTGCTCTAACTAAAGAATTACAGAGAATTGCTTTGAACAGAAAATCCCAAATATCCCAACTCCATTTCCCAATTTTTAACTCGCTGTTCCCTCCCTATTATCCACCAGTTAATTAAAAATTCACACAGCATTACCCACAGCAAAACCCAGAGAGGACTAAAACAAAAAGTGCAGTACCTTGCTGGAGGAAATGCAGCAGAAGAGCAGAAACGAGGAGGATTTTCATGCTCTGGGGTGGCTGAGGGTCCGTGGGCTGGGAATGTGGCGTTCCCAGTTGCTCCCAGTTGTTCCCAGTTCGCAGTTCCCAGCCTGGCCCTGCCCGGGAGCTGCTCTGGGCTGTGACTGGGAGGCAGGGACGGGTTCAGCTTTATTCCTGCTCCTGCAGGAGGAAGTGTTTGCTCAAGGTGTTGCACAACACCAAGGCACAGAGTGTCACAGCGAGGGGAGTTCCTGCTGCTTGCTTCGTGCCCCAAAACATCGGCGTTGGCATCAACAGCTGCTTGGGATTCGTTTCCCTAAAAACAGGAAAAAGAAAATTAATTACATCAATGAATCAATAATTATGGAGATTGGAGCTGTCATTGAATTATAGAACGGTTGGGCTGGTCCTGGCTCCATCTATCTGTGTTCTGGTTGATAAAAGCTGAAACAAAACCAGTGGAATGTTTAGGAACAGGAGAGTTCCCAGGAAGTTTGGGGTAAAATAGGTCAGCGGGGCTGGGGGTGAAGCTGTGCTTTAATTCTGATATTTCCCCCTGAATCTGCTCAGTGAATCACTGGCAGAATAAACACTGAGCAGAGCCTTTGCTGCCCTGTCATCCCTGTTAGTAATGTTTGTTCCAGGCTGGGGTGATTAAATAAAGGAGGCAGAGCAATGAAGGATCCAGGTGAGTTCTGTCCAATAATACTCCAAAAATCTCTGCCCAAAAAGGACCTCGTTGACTCAGCTGTAATAAAGGAGTAATATCTTTATTACTCCAGGCCACAGGTGTCAATACAGAACTGCTTTAGAGAAAGTGAACTTTTCATGGGTTAAAATTGTGGTTACAGAGTACAGAGAACTGGAATGGATCACATGAATATGAATTCATATTCATATATGGCAGTGTCAGCAATAGGCATGACACAATAATTGATATATTCATAATTTATGTTAATGTATAAATGAGTAAATATATCTATTTTTAATATAAATTTATATTCGTATATGGCAGTGTCAGCAATACACGACACAGTAATTTATATATTCATAATTCATGTTAATTTATAAATGAGTAAATATAGCTATATAAATCTACAGGGGAATTATATCCACTGGAGAATTTTACTGCCATTACTCTTCTCATATAAGCATTGATAAAAAACTATTTCTCTGAAAAGTTCTGATTTTTTGGAACATTTTAAAGCCAAACTTTCCCCTTAGATCTTTGCTGGATCTCCAGACATTCTGGGACAGATTGGGAGCTGCAAACAGATGGATTTTGGCTTTTATTAAGTGTGGGAGGGTGTTAATTGATAACAATTTTTGGCAGCTGCTTGTTTGGGACACTTCAATCAAATATTTCAACTCATGTTGCCATCCCAGGTTAGGAAAGAGACCTCCAGCGAAAGAATTCATGAAGGATTTGCATGTGTCCCTGCCCAGGTGCTCATCAGGAGCTGCTCAAAATCAGACAGGAGCTGTGTCATTACATTTAGGTTGCTGCCTTTTAAATTTTGTGGTGATGAAAATTGGACAATTCAATGTTTTAAACATTCCATGAATAAAAATAAGCTGGGCATGCTTAGACTACATCCTTGCCTCGTTAAAAAAAAAAAAAAAAAAGAGAAATAACTGTGAACAACTGGTTTAAAAAACAAGTGGCTGCTGGCCAAGCATTGATCTCATCTCATTCTCTCTGCATGACGCAGGTGAAAATGATGTGTGACCCCTCCATCTCCAGAGTTAATGCCATTAATAAGCCGTGCTTTGCAGCAGGATGGAAGGCAGAGTCCCATCCCAACAAAGGGCTGGCAGGAAGGAGGGAATGTGAAGCGATGAAGCTCTTGGGGAGACTTGAAAGGGAATGGGATGTAATTTCCTTTAGTGACTGGAAAAGCTTTTGATGTTCCTGCCCTCGCTTCGGCGATTCCGGAATAATCTGAGCATGGCTTCTTCCCCTGGAGGTGCTCACAGAGGTGTCCCTGAGCTCTCAGCTGGCTTGGGATTTTTTGCATTCGTTAAACAATTGGGCAAAGTCCAAGTGAGCAGTTTTCGTGGTCCTAGGAGGGTAAAATTGGATGGCAAGTTCGTCTCAACGTTTAGTAACTGAATGTTGGTGGGTTTAACCCAAGTGCTCCCTGAGCAATTAAAAGAAAGAAGCAGCAAAGGGTGAATTTCACCACTACACTGGGGATCTGCATAATTGCCTGGATTGAAGGTAAAAGGAGAGTTGTATGGGAAGCACTTGGCAAAGTTCAGGAAAAATCCAGGTGTGAGTCACTTCTCTGCTTCTGCCTTGTCCCAAAGTTCATGTTCAACAAGGATTGGAAAGGTACTGAAGCACCAAACAGGGATCTTCAGGAGTAAACAAATTCTCCAGTAGCCCCACGTTCAGCCACCCCTGAACCCCTGAGACAGAGCTGAGCAGCTGAGGCCAGGATTGTGCCTGGTTCTGTTCTGGTTCTGTTCCTGTTCTGTTCCTGGCTCTTTTCCTGGTTCTGTTCTGGTTCTCTTCCCGATTCTGTTCTGGTTCTGCTCCTGGTTTTGTTCCTGGTTCTATTCCTGATTCTGTTCTGATTCTGTTCTGGTTCTGTTCTGATTCTGTCCTGGTTCTGTTCCTGGTTCTGTTCTGGTTCTGCCGTGGTTCTATTCTGGCTCTATTCCTGGTTCTATTCTGGCTCTATTCCTGGCTCTGTTCTGGTTCTATTCCTGGTTCTGTTCTGATTCTGTTCTGATTCTGTCCTGGTTCTGCTCCTGTTCTGTTCCTGGTTCTGCTGCCCCCATCCACCCCAGCACAGCCAAGCTGCTCTGCCCCGACACCACATCCTGTTGCCCTGGGAGCACGGGAAGGGATGTGGGATTGCTCAGCCAGCCACAGCTCCATTGCATCACTGCTCAGTCACCTGCCTTCCTCTGCCTCCACTCCCTGCTCCCAAGCTCCATCCCAAGCCCTCCTGCAGGTTATTTTTCTCAGGAATACAAATAAAAGCACATGGCTTCGCCTCTGTGTTTGCTCCCCTTGGCTTCCTCCATCTATTCCCAGCTGCATCCCATCCTGCCTCTCCCTGGAGCCCCATCCCTTCCTCTCCACTTCCAGAGTGATCCAAAACCCACTGGAGTCAACAGAACACTTTCTGTGGCCTTCCAGGACCTTGGATCCGCTCTTGGACAAGCTCTGTTCCTCTTTAAAATCTCTTCTTCACATAAAGCTTTTCATTGTGCTCGCCTCTGTTGTCTCACACATTCCCAAAGTGAATAATCCTCCTTTTCCTCAACAACCAGCCTTCAATGTTTTACTTTCTGAGGTTTTGTTGAAGGAAATGATCCAATGGTTGCTTTAGACCAAAGTATTTGGAAAAGTTCTTTCCCTTCCAGTTGTTCATTACCTGCTCCTCAGATTAAGTGCAGCTCTGTTTGTACTACCAGGCTTTAATATAAAGTAAATACAATTTTTTCTCGCTGAAATGATGATTGAAACTACCTTAGTAAGCACCAGCTGAGTTATTTTTGTTGTGTATTTAATCAGTCTGTCATCTGAGCCTGACTAATGAAACCTCATCACAAATATTTTACATCTCGGCAGCACTTTTTGCCCTGAGAAGATCACAGACATATTTGGTGTTACAAGTGTGTGGCTTCCTTCCTTCCTTCCCTTTTCTTTGAAATGTGAGGGCCAAAAATCAATTGCTTCATCTTCCCCCTTCGTTAGCTGCGTTTTGGTTAATTACCCTGCCCCAGGGTGATGGAGGCTGTGCAGCTCCAACCACTGCAGGCTGCAGGGAGTTAACTGAAGGCACGGGACCTTGCTGTGGATTTCTCAAGAGCTGTGAACTTCTCATAAGTTCTCAACTCAATTAAAGTGATTTTTGGAAGGTTAATTCTCCTCAGAACACACCTGCAGCCCCATTTCTGGCCGTTGCCCCTGTTGTGTAATTGTGTGCACACGTCCAAGCTGTTTAATGTTCTCCACGGCACGAGTGACAAAGCAGATCATTGTGAATTAAGGAGCCTTTTTTTTTTTCTCTTTTTTTTTTCCAGGTGTTCTTCTCGTATTGTTTATGCTGGTCCTACGTGAGGGCTGGTTCCCTTTTCCCAAGGGACAACGAATTCTGCCTGCTCCTACGTGGGGTTGAGCACAATTCTGTGCTGGCTGGAATCCACCAGGGCGCTGCACCAGGGCTCTGTTCTCGGGGTTCAGAGGAGTGTGAATAGAAACAGAATCATGGAATGGCCTGGATTAGAAGGGACTTTAAACATGATCCTGCTCCAAACCCTTGCCGTGTGGTCATGGAATGGTGAGAAAGGCAGGAATTTCCTTAGGGAAATGGGGATGTGGCTGAAAGTTTAACGAGAGGCAGGGCAGGGAGTTGGACACTGGGAGAGGTGGGCAAGGAGCTCCTGGTAAAACATGGGATGGTTTGGGATGAGAGGAGCTGAAATCCCATCCAGGGCCACTCTTGCCATGACAGGGACACCTTTCACTGTCCCAACCTGGCCTTGGGCACTTCCAGGGATCCAGGGGCAGCCACAGCTCCTCTGGGAATTCCATCCCAGTCCCTCACCACTCTCACAGCGAGGAATTTATTTCAAATATCCCATCTAAACCTACTTTCTATCAATTTGAAGTCATTTCCCCTTCTCCTGCCCTCCAGGGCTGTGTCAAAGTCTCTTCTGCTCCTGTAGGCCCCTACAGTTAATGGTGGAAGGCCACACTGAGGTGACCCCAAAACTTCTCCTCTCCAGGCTGGACAATCCCAACTCTACCATCCAATCCTCCCAGCAGAGCTGCTCCATCCCTCTGCTCATCCTGGAACCTCCTCTGGACTGTCCCAAACACCTCCAGGTCCTTCCTCACCAGGCTGGAGCAGCTCTGCAGGTGAGGCCTCACCTGAGCACATCCAGCCCTCGGCCTCCATGAGGTGAATCTGGGGCCTGGAGCACCCTGGAACATTTCCCTACAGGGAATGGCACTGGTTGGGCTTTAATGTCACTCCAACCCAAATTATCCCACGGTTCTGCCCATCCTGCCCCTCTCCCAGCCCCACAGTGCCCAAGGAAGGCTTTGCTCCTGATTTTTCCCCACGCGTGGCTCGGCCTCAGTCAGGCCCTGAGCTCCGCTCCGATCCCGCTCAGGGATTCAGGCACAGCAGCCGAGGGCTCGCTGTGTTTTCTGTTTGGCAAACAAGAAAGGGGAAGCAGAACCCTCTCACCTGGATAATCTCAGTCTCCAGTCCGGTGGACTCCGCTCTCCCCACACCGAGAGCAAACAGAAATCACTTCATTGAGTCATCCCAGCCCGCGCTCCAGGCGAGAGCACGAACAAAGGAGCAACTGTCCAGCCTCGGCTTCCTCTGCAGCACCAGGCTTTTCCTAGAACTGGAATCAGCCACCAAAATCTCCTCTGCAGCACCAGGCTTTTCCTAGAACTGGAATCAGCCACCAAAATCTCCTCTGCAGCACCAGGCTTTTCCTAG
>JANRGV010000058.1:1707372-1719059 GCA_024734035.1 Alethe castanea | reverse complement strand
GTGTGGCTAATGGGTGGTATTTGGGTTGGGAAGAGCAATTCCCAGGGGAAATGGGGATTCTGGAACTGGAATTTGCACATCCAGGATCCCAAAATCCCTCCTGATCAGCCAAGTAAGAGGTTAAAGGATGGATTTTGGTTTGGAAAAGCCATTCCCCCATGGAAAATGGGTCCTGGAAATGGAATTTGCACATCCAGGATCCCAAAATCCCTCCTGATCTCCCCAAGGGGCAGTTAAAGGATGGAATTTAACCCTGGATTCAAATGGGAAATGGAACTGGAATTTGAATTTACACATCCAGGATCCCAAAATCCATCCTGATATCCTAGAGAAGCAGCTAAAGGATGGAATTTGCTTTGGAAAAGCTATTCCCAAATGGGAAATTTGGATCCTGGAACTGGAATTTGCTCATCCAGGATCCCAAAATCCCTCCTGATCTCCCAGAGGAGCAGCTGAAGGATGGATTTTGGTTTTAAAGGCCACTCCCAGCTGGAGCAGGGCACACAGGGAGGCTCCCACCCTTCCCAGCTCATTCCAAGCAGGAAAACCAAACTCAGGCAATGAGCAGCAGCTTCTCCAGGTCGGGTTTTTCCCTCTCCAGGTGGGATTTTTGTCCCTCCTGGACAGGGATGAGCAGCAGCTTCTTGCCAAGGCTGGGCTGGGAGGTGCCTTTGGGATTTTTCCCAGGATTTTGGGTGCTTTGGGGACTCCAAACTGGAAGCAGCAGCTCCAGGCACCCCCTGGGATCCCAGCAGAGCTCCTGGAATGGGATCAGAGCTTCAGGGAGGAAAAATGGGAATGAACTCCAGGAGGATGAGGGCTGGCCAGCTGCCACACCCCATGAAAATGTACCTTTAGCAAGTTGAAACTGCAAATATCAGTTAAAAATCAGCGTTTTTGAGAGTTGCTAAAAAATGGAATTGAGTTTTTCCCCCTCCCCACCACACAGAGGGATTTTGGGATGTTCCCATTCCTTGTCCCCTCAAGTACCTGGACACCCAGAGCAGAAGGCAGGTAATTACCCCTGGGTAATTAAAGCCAATCTGGCCATAAAATCAGTGATTTGGGGTTTTCCTTACACAGGAGGGAAGATCTGAGCCCTTTTTAAACAGCTTTGCACCCAGCTGCAAAAGCATTTAAACACCCACCCAACTGCCTACATAGAAAAATAAAGGATAAACATTATCCAGCTATTTTATATTTATATAAAAATTAATTTCTGTGCCAGGACTTTTTTTGTTTCTTCGCTGTAAAAATAAAAAAAAAAAAAATTAAATGAAAAAAACCAGCTTAGGTTGGATAACCTAAACCTTCAGCAAGGAGTAAACTCCATCTTCCATCTCATTTCTCAGAAAAAGAGCAGCTTGCAATTCCACTGCTGCAAAATAAAGTTATTAAATATATATATATTAATATAAAAGTCTGTATAAACTCTTTTTTTTTTGTTGTTGTTGTTTAAGGAAGGGGGCATTGAGTGACCACAGGAATCACAGGGGACACTGAGTGACCATGGGAATCCCTGGGGACACTGAGTGACCACGGGAATCCCTGGGGACACTCAGGAATCCCAGGAATCCCTGGGGAACTCCATGGGAATCCCTGGGGACATTCAGTGACCAGGAACCACAGGGGACAGTGACCAGGAATTCCGGGGGAGCTCCATAGGAATCCCTGGGGACACTTGGGAATCATTGGGGACATTTGGGACTCCCTGGGGACACTCAGTGACTGGGAATCCCCAGAAACCCTGGGGACAGAGTGACTGGGAATCACAGGGGACACTCAGTGATCAAGAATTCCTTGGGAGCTCCACGGGAACCCCTGGGGACACTCAGGAACCCCTGGGGACACTCGGTGACCAGGAATCTCTGGGGACACTCAGGAACCCCTGGGGACACCCAGTGACCAGGAATTCCTGGGGACACTCAATGACCAAGCACCACAGGACCCCCCAGGCAGGCAGGGAGCTGCACAGAGATGTGAACCCAGCAGATCCCAGCTGGGCTGGCTGTGAGGAGGGGTCAGAGGTGAATCCAGCAGATCCCAGCTGGGCTGGCTGCAGGGAGGGGTCAGAGGTGAACCCAGCAGATCCCAGCTGGGCTGGCTGTGAGGAGGGTTCGGATGTGAATCTGAACCCCAGCTGGGCTGGCTGTGAGGAGGGTTCGGATGTGAATCTGAACCCCAGCTGGGCTGGCTGCAGGGAGGCACAGGCACATCCCCACCCTTCTCACGACGATGGCTTTTTCTCCAGCGCGTGCTTGGTCAGGAAGTACTTGAAGAACTCATACACGGACCAGGCGATGGCCGTGGAGGGCATCTGGTAAATGACGCGGGCCTGCACGCCCTTGAAGAAGGCAGGGAGCCCTCCCAGGCGGTACACGGTGCTGAAGGCGTTGGCCATGCCCGACAGGTGGCCCCTGATGTTGAGGGAGCTCAGGGCCGTGTTCTCCTGCGTGTTCAGCAGCGTCTTGCACACGTCCAGCGGCGTGGTGGCCGCGGCGGCCACGGCGCCGGCCACGGCTCCGGCCACCACGTGCGAGGCGGGGCTGTAGCGGCGCCGGGGGTTGAGGTGCTCCTGCAGGAGCTCGTAGGTGATGAAGTGGATGGCCTGGAAGGGCACGTTCATGGTCAGCTGCGTGGTGTAGCTGCGGTAAAAGGCCGCCCAGCCCTCAGTCCTGCGCACCGTCCGCACGCAGCCCAGCACCGACGAGTAGGGAGAGTTGAACATCTGCAGCCTCTGCTTCACCACTGCTCGGGGACAGGCGTGGGGACAGGGACACTGCTCAGCTGGGGGGGCTCTGCTCGGCTGGCACAGCCCCCAGGGCCAGCCCAGGCCAGCCCCGAGCTCCCCTTCCCCAGCAGAGCCGGCCCCGGAGCTGCCCAGAGCCCCCAGAGCAGCCAGGGGACAGCTCAGAGCTCACTGCTGATGAACCCTCTGCTCGGGCTTCATTAATGACCCTTTAGTCCTAACGAACCCCACTTCTCACACTTAATTAATGACCCTTTACTCCTAATGAACCCCTCTGCTCACACTTAACTTATGACCCTTTATTTCTAATAAACCCCTCTGTTCATGCTTCATCAATGACCCTTTATTTCTAAGTGTGAGCAGTGGGGTTCATTAATCAATGACCCTCTATTTCTAATGAACCCCACTGCTCAGGCTTCATCAATGAAGGAATTCATTAATTAAGGAAGTACCTTCAGCAGGGTTCATCACGGCGTCGTGGAGCAGCGTGGCCACACTCCCAGCGATGCCTGCAAGGCAAGAGCAGCCTTGAGAAAACAAAACCCAGCTCAGAAGGCAGGGATTGGCCTGGCACTGCCATCCAGGGGGATCCCAGCCATGGGAACCCCATCTGTGGGGATCCCATCCATGGGAATCCATCAAGGGGAATCCCATCCATGGGAAATCCATCCAGGGGGATCCATTCATGGGAATTCATCCATGGGGATCCCATCCATGGGAAATCCATCCAGGGGGATCCATCCATGGGGATCCCATCCATGGGAAATCCATCCAGGGGGATCCATCCACAGGAGAATCCCATCCACGGGGGAATCCATCCAGGGGGGAATTATCCATGGGAGAAGCCCATCCATGGGATGATCCCATCCACAGGGGAATCCCATCCATGGGATGATCCCATCCACAGGGGGATCCCATCCACGGGAGAATTATCCATGGGATGATCCCATCCATGGGGGATCCCATCCATGGGATGATCCCATCCATGGGATGATCCCATCCACAGGAGAATCCCATCCATGGGATGATCCCATCCATGCTGAGGGAGCACCCAGATCCCACCACCCAGGTCCCACACCAAAGACTCCCAGCACAGCAAACCCACCCTGAGAGAAGCCTGGCTGCACTCCCAGCCCCCAGCTCTGCTCTCCCCGAGTCCTGCCTGCCCCAGACACCCGCGGCGCCGGGGCGAGCCGTGAGCAATGTTTACCCTGCCCTCAGCACACCCCTAATTAGGGATTTTCACCCCTTTACTCAGCCTGGCTTTTCCAAGGCTCGCTGCCCAGGCTGTGCCAAACCCAGCCAGCCCTGACCCATCCCGTGCTCAGCTCTCCAGCCACTCCTTCCCCTTTGATGTTGGCTCCCACCTCCAATTCCCTCTTGCCCAAACGACTTTTGGTCATTTCTCATCAAGCCACGGCTCCGGTTTTCCTGCTGGCACCACAGGCCTGTAGCTACTTGAAAGGCAAACACAGGAATGTGTTTCCAGCAAAGAGCAGGGAGGAGAAGGGATTTTATTCCCTTCACTGACCCCGTGGCAGATTCCAACCAGCACATCCCAGTAAAATCATGGGAATCTTCAGGCTGCTCAATTCCAGGGTTTCTGCTGCTATTGCTGGGTTTAAAAGTGAAATATTCCTGAGGATGGAGTGCACTCTGTGCTCCCAGGGACACCTGAATTCAAACCTCCAGAAGTCGAGGTGATGCCTTCAACATAAAATCACATCTTTAGGTGGTATCTTTAAAGGTGAGACTTGATCCTGAAGATCTTTCCCAACTTTAAGGATTCCTTGGTAATACAGGAACAGCACAGCTGCACCTGAACACCTTTTGCCCACTAAATTGATGATTTGTGCTGGAATAATTTGAGATTAAATAATAATTTAGACTGGGAGGAGTGCCAGGCTGAGTAAGAAGCAAGCAAGGGGCAGGTTGATAACCACAAACGGGTTTTTTTTTTTAAGTAAAAACCCCAAAAATACCATTGGCCAAGTGGCTGTTTCCTCCTGACTGGAAAATATCACTGAGAGACTTTTTCATTTTCTCATAGCAGGCAAAGTACAAGGCATGGGCAGGGCCAGCCCCCAGCATGGTGACATTCACCCCACGTAAAGGCCTCCAGAGCCCCTCTGTCAGCACCATCTTCTTGAGAGCTTCGTACACGCTCCTGTACTGGGCTTTGGGGTCCGGCTGCAGGCTCTGCATCCGTGTCTGCAACAAAGCACACGAGGGAGAGGCCTTGGTTACCCTGACACAGCAAACCCCAGAGCTCAGAATTCAGAGTTCGGAATTCCAAGATCATCGAGGGGTCAGCTCAGCCCCTGGATGCCCCTTGTTTATCCCTTTTATCCTATTTTATCCCATTATAATTTTTTATTTACCCTGCTGGATGGAGTTCACACTCCCACTGTGACACCCAGGCTGCTGCAGGAGGGAAAAGCAACTTCTGCTCTTATTTATCCATGGAATACTCAAGGAATGAGGATGCTGCAGAAGGGAAGAGCAACTTTTGCTCTTATTTATCCATGGAATACCCAATAAATGAGGCTGCACCAAAGGCTGGGTGAAGAAATCCAGGCATGGCTGTAATTTTCTCCTGCTTTCAACACCCTGACTCTGCCCTAGCTTGTCCCTCCTGCAGCTGCCCAGCAGCTTGGGACAGTTCCTAGAAGGGTGAGCTGGGAAAACTGGGAACTGGCAGGAATTCTCCCAAAAGGAGAAAATGCCAAGCCAGTGTCCCCTAATGGCTCTGGGAGGTTCCTTGTCCCTGTTTTCCCCTCAGCTCCCAGTGGTTTTCTCCCCTGAGGGCCTGGCCAGGCAATTCCAGCTGCATTTCTGTCCCTTGGCATTTTTTTCTCCCACAGATTTTAAGCCAGCTGAGCTCCTGGCATCCAAACCTGCCCCAAACCTCGCTGCCACCATTTCATGACACAGTTTTCCCCTCAGAAAAATTCCTTGGAGTTTATCCCAGCAGCCAGCAGGGCTCAAAGGCCTCGAGGTGACAATGACAACGTGTGAGGGGACCTAGAACCTAAACTAGCACTGGGTAAAACTCAAACCTCCACAGCCATCCCAGGAAAATGAGTAGCAAAATGCCCCCAGATCCTTGTGGATTCCTCCACATGGAAAAGGGAAACACTGGGGCAGAAAATGGAGTCAAATCCCTGAGGGTGTCCAGGGAAGGCCTGGACATGGCGCTCGGTGCCCTGGGCTGGTGACAAGGTGGGGATGGGGTACAGCTTGGACTTGGACAAGGATGGCCTTGGAGAAGGATTTTCCAAGCTCAATAATTCCATGATTCTGCAATTCCAGCCCAAAACTGACACCAAAACCAAGCAACTGACACCAAAACCAGGCCAGAGGGACACGGCCCTTGGAGCGGCCTTGGAACACAAACACTCGCAGGCCTCAGGCCTAGGGAAGAAAGGAGTGTTCAGAAACCTCTGGAATTAAAGTTTTTCCAAGCAGAACCTTGATCCTTCCTCATCAGGATCCCCTCCAGCTCATCAAGCCCTTCATTAATTAGTCAGGAGCCTTCAGTCCATAAAAACCTTTCAGGTTTGAACCTCTGAGCCCCCTGTGAGCCCAAGGGAGACACCAGAGCTCAGCTCAGCATTTTCACAAGGAATAACAAAACCAAGCTGGGTTTACTCAAGTCTAGGCCAACTAAATGATGGAATTTGTAGTAAAGACTTTGAATTCTTTGCAAGGAGAATTGGCTGGAATTTCAGACTCCAGTATCACCCTCCACCAGGGAATTTGGCAGCCTTGTGCAAAGCTCCCTGTTCCACAGCACCACATTCCCTGGGAGCTCCAAACAGTGCTGGAAAGGAACCCAAAATCTCAGGGAAATCCTCCTGGGAGGGCAGCAATGCACTGAATCAGCTCAGAATTTAAAAGGTTTTAAATCCATGCAAACACTCATGGTCTCTGCTCCTTCCCATCTTATGGAGGCTGGTCGGGATTTCAGGATGCTCTGCAGAAAATCCCAGTTTATCCCTGGGAGCAGAAGGTGACATTTATGTGCAGGACCACTTTTTGGGAATTAAAACCAAGGATTTCCATCCTTATTGATGATTCAGTTTTTCCCACTTTCACCCCATGACAGAAGAGAACCTCCTGTACCTGTCAGGACCACACAAACCCAGGAAAATCAATGTACAGAGACCCAGCTTGGGCAGGAACAGGGCAGCTTTTCATGGAAAAGGGGTGTGAAGTGGGTAAAGCTCTCACATGAGAATGAATAAATAGGATTTTTTTTTTTTTTGGTGGATCTGAGCTGCTCTGGAGGGTTCAAAACTCACCCCACAGCCCAGAGGAGCCCACATAGGCTGCAGTTTGCATCAGCTATTTATCACCTGGGTAAAGCAGAACTAAGGAGCAGATAAAACCAGGACTAACTGCCCAAGGAATAACCAAAACCTGGCTAAAACAGGACTAACAGCCCAAGGAGCAGATAAAACCAGGACTAAGTGCCCAAGGAATAACCAAAACTCAGGTTCAACAGGACTAACAGCCCAAGGAGCAGATAAAACCAGGATTCAGCAACCCAAGGAGCAGCCAAAAGCAGGATTCAAGAGGACAAAATGCCCAAAGAATAACCAAAATCAAGAAAAACAATCCAAGGAATAACAAAAACCAGGATTAAAAGCACAAGGAATAACCAAAATCAGAATTTAGGTGGACAAACTGCCCAAGGAATAACCAAAATCAGAATTTAGGAGGACAAACTGCCCAAGGAATAACCAAAACCTGGATTTAGGAGGACAAACTGCCCAGGGAATAACAAAATCATGGATTTAGAAGAAAAACAGCCCAAGGAATAACCAAAACCTGGATTTAGGAGGACAAACTGCACAAGGAATTGCCAAAACCTGGATTTGTGAGGACAAACAGCCCAAGGAATAACCAAATTCAGAATTTAGGAGGGCAAACTGGCCAAAGAATAACAAGAACCTAGATTTAAGAGGACACACTGCCCAAGGAATAACCAAAACCTGGATCCAACAGGAAGAACAGCCCAAGGAATAACAAAAGTCAGAATTTAGGACGACAAACTGCCCAAGGAATAATGAGAACCTGGATTTAAGAGGAAAAAACTGCCCAAGGAATTAGCAAAATCAGAATTTAGGAGGACAAACAGCCCAAGGAATAACCAAATTCAGAATTTAGGTGGACAAACAGCCCAAGGAATAACCAAATTCAGAATTTAGGTGGACAAACAGCCCAAGGAATAACAAAAATCAGAATTTTGGAGGACAAACAGCCAAGGAATTACCAACCCCAGGATCTCCTGGGTGGCTGCTGCTGAGCCAGAGCCCGGAGCTGGGAGCAGCTCTGTGGGAGGGAGCTGGAGTTTATCAGGGCTTGAGGAGATGATTTCCCTGAGCTGGGCAGTGCCCCCAGCTCCTCTCACCTATCAGGAGCCACCAAGCAGCTCCTGGAGCCTCACCCCTGATAAGCAGCCAAGAAATTCTTCTCCACCTACTCCAATTAATCCCCATTGCATAAGGCAGAGGTGCAGGGCCAGCCTGGTTGTCCTGGTTGCAGCTTGGGCAGAAAAAAAAAACCAAAAAAAAAACCAAAATAACCCATCACCACAAGTGCCAGGGTCAGGTTGAGGCAGTTCCCAGCCCTCCTGCATTATTCCAGTGTTGTTTTCTGGCTGTTGTTTTGTTGGTTTTTTTTTAACCCAGAATTGTTTTCCCAGCAGGAGCCAGGTCTCTGTTTTGCACATCCTGGCAGAGGGTGGCTGGTTTGATACCCTACAAACGCCCTCAGAGCTTATTGGCCTTTTGTTTTGGGCTTTTTTATTTATTTTCTCTGAGCACAACCTTGCTTTTCCCGGGTTCGTGTGACAGAGGTTCACAAAGGGAACAAAAAATGCTTTTAGCAGGGGATTCAGCAGCATTTCTGCAGAGATCCAGCTGGGCAAGGCACAAGCCAGGCTCAAGCCCTGAACCTCAATTTTGGGGGGGATTCAGCTGGAACAGCCCCCAGATGAGCAGCACACTGCTGGGAGGATCAGCCCAAGAGCTAATCCAGGAATTCCCAACATCCCAAAACTCCCCCTCAGCTGGAACTGCTCCTCCTGCAGCAGCTGGAAATGGGGGGGATGCAGAACCTCCCACCCCAAACCCCAAATAACCCACAGCCCTGCCTCCCTCAGATGTTCTGCTGTGCTTCCAGGACCTTTGTGATCAAGGGCAGGCCAGGTTTTCATGGAAAAATATTTTTTTTGTCCCCAGAGCCACTGCCACCCTGTGCAAGAAGGGAGGTGCCAGCCCTGCACGCCTCCAGTTTCCCTCCCCAGCAATTAATTAATCCCCAGGGCAGCAAAACTGCTCCTCACACCCCCCAGGGGATCTCAGGCTTTGTTTTCAGAGCCTTTGGGAAACCAACTCCAGCAGAAAAATCACCAAATGGATTAGGGAAGGAAAAGGAGAGGAGAAACTCCTTTTCTGCTGCCATCAGGAGTCCTTGACACGCTGATCCCTCCAGATAATTTGGGGACGGATCAGGGCTCCCAGCAGAGCTGTTTGCAGCAGCCACAAACAAAAACAAGCCTGAGAACTGTGAGAAACAAAAAACCCAGCCCAGAGTGTCCAAACAGGCAGAGCTGAGGGGGAGAGGCAGGTGAGGCTGGAGATCAAGGGGCTTTGCCTAATGAAAAAAAAAAAATAATAATTATTTATTATTCAACACCAGAAAAAAAAAAAGTGTAGATTTAAATTGGATTTTGGGAGGGAATTGTTCTCTGTGAGGGGCTGGGATGGAATTCCCAGAGGAGCTGGGGCTGCCCCTGGATCCCTGGAAGTGTCCAGGGCCAGGTTGGAGCACCTGGGACAGTGAAAGGTGGCACTGGGGGATTTTAAGGTCCCTTCCCACCCAAACCATTCTGGGATTCTGTGACCCAGGGGTTGTGCAAGTGCCTGCAGCAAACAATTCCCCAAATTACGACATTTTCAGTTTCTCTTTGGGAGGAAATGACTCGCTGCAACCCAGACGTTTCCCCCAGAGCAGGAGCAGCCCAGGTGCTCAGAAAAACCCAACCTCCTCCTCCAGCCTGGAACTCTGACCCAGGAAGTGCCACTGGGGAAAAGTTTTGCTCCTTTTCTGTAAGAACGTGGCCCCTCTCCCACGATAAAGTGAAAGCTGCTCTTAGGAGCTCACTTATTATTGCATTACACCCACTACAAAAACAAAAAAACAAAAGCTCTTTAGGGATCAAAAAATCCCTTTTTTGGGTCAGCTGTCACCTTTCCCTGCAGCAGACAGGTGGAAGAGCAGCGAGGGCCCAGGGCAGGGGCAGAGCCCAGCCTGCAGCTCAGCATTTCGCTCTGCCCCAGCACACACAGCAACCTTGGCCGGGCTCCACCAGAGTTTTCCCAGAGCATTTCTCCTCTCCCAGCACTTCCAGGCACTTGGCTGAGCAGGATTACCTCGGTGCTGGAAGTCAGAACTCAGGGAATTTTTTCCTCCAAAGCACCTCCCACTCCGGGAAGCCGGGCACCGCTTTCATTTCTCGCTCTGCTTTCCCCGCGCAGGAAATGCCCTCGTGAGCAACTCCAGAATTCCAGAGGGACAAGGAGCTGCTCAGGCCGTGACTGGGCACAAAATTCGTTTGTGTCAGGGTGGGCATCCCAAATCTAGGAGCCAGGTGCAGCAGGGAAAACCCAGAGGGAAAACAGGGCAAAAAAGAAAAAAAAAACAGGAATATTTTCTTTGAGTGCTTGTCACACTGGCAGGACCTGCAAGAACCAAGGCATTTCCTCTGCTCTGCTCTTTCTACTCTTTCAGGGAGCCCTGCACGAGAAGGAGAAGGGATTGCAACATCTTGTGATTCATCCACACCACCATCGAGGGAGGTTGGCTTTTCCCAGATTTCCCTCTTCTTTTGAAGGCCCCACAGCAGCAAACTGACAGGGCAGAGGGGAGGAAATATCCTTCAGGATGATCCCCACTGCTCTGGAGACACTGGGAAGCCTTCCCTGAGTGTGGTCGAGCATCATCAGTTCCAAAATCCAGCAGGCAGCCCCTCTTTGAACACCCTGACCCCAACAAAGCCACGTCTGTGCCACTCACCCCATCCCATCCCAGCTTTTCCCTCCTGAGCTGGGATTCCAACGCTCCAGGAGGGAAAAGCTGCCCGGGGAGCTCCTGCTGCAGCTCCAGCAGGGCACTGGTGGCATCTCCCAGTGCAGGGAGCAGCCCTGGCAGTGTCACCTTTGCACCAGCAGCTGTGCAAAGCTCCCAGGACGGCTCTGGAAGCAGCAGAGCTCCAGAGGCAGCGGGGATTTGGGGGTGACACCCAAATTTGGGGACTTTCCCCCTGTCCCCAGAACCTCACGCATCCCAAAGTTCCATGGATGCTTCCCCACATGTGTACCCCAGCATTCCATGGGCACTTGGCCTGTCTGCATCCCAAAATTCCTCACACATTCCCACCTTTCTCACACCTCCACGCACCCCAGTTTCTTGCAGATTTTCCTCCCTTGCACCCCGACAATCTTGCACATCCCTTACACCCCAACAATCCTTACACACTTCCCCTCTGCACCCCAACAGTTCCTTGCACACCCTTTACACCTTGCACCCCAAAACCTCTTGTACATCACTTCTGTTCTCTCCCCTCCTTGCACCCCAACAAACCCCTCGCACACCTCTTACACTCCCCTCTCCCTGCACCCCAAAACTTCCCACCCCCCCAATAACACCTTGCACACTCCCCTCTTGTACCCCAAAAAAACCTTGCACCCCCAAACCTCTTACACACTCCTCCTGTTCTCTCCCCTCCAGCACTTCTCGCACCCCAATAACCCCTGCACACTCTCTCGTACCCCAAAAAAATCTTGCACCCCAAAAACCTCTTACACACTCCTTCTGTTCTCTCCCCTCTTTGCATCCCCAGCACTTCTTGCACCCCCAAAACCTCCTG
>JANRGV010000058.1:1653741-1663980 GCA_024734035.1 Alethe castanea | reverse complement strand
TCCCCACCCTCCCAGGGAGGAATTTCTTCCCAAAATCCCATCCAATTTTCCCCTCTTTCACCTCAAATCCACTCCCCTCGTCCTGGGATGTGTTTTTCCTTTCTCACCCTCTGCACTTGCACCTGGTGGAAATGTGGAAAATCCCAAATATCCTGAATTCCCAAATATCTGCCGGACAAAGCCCTGGAAAGGAGAATATTTGTGTGAGACAGGTGGGAATTCTGAAATCACCGAGTTTGAGAAGGAAAACTCTGAAATAATGCAGGAATAACAACAAATCTGTGTAATAACAACAGCACAGGGGATTTATTGGGATTTGGGACTGAATTTTATCCTACAGAGGATTTTTCCTGCCCTCCCTGGAGCCTGGATCCCACAGGAATAAAATTCCACTCAGCAGGGCTGAACGTGCTGGTTTGGGTGCATTTTAGCAATTTTTGAGTGCTCACACCTATAAATGTCCTGTAAAAGAGCGAGTGGGGCCCCAGGGAAATCAAAAACCTGGAATCTGCTCCCAAATTTGTGGATTTTGGCTCTAGAGGCAGAGCAGGAGATTTCCAAGTGAGGAAGAGCCATGACACCAGAAAACAAACAGGGTTTAACAAGAGGGAGAATTCCCAGGGAAATCCCCAGGCCTCAAATATAAATTAAAAAAAAAAAGAGAAATTAAAAAAATTACTAAAATATCAAATATATGTTAATATATATTAATATATTGATAGATATAATACTAAAATATCAAATATATCTACTAAAATGTTAAAATATTAAATAAATATATTCACTTATCTATAATTGTATTGTGATTGATAGAATGATATAATGACATATTCATTAAATATTAAATTGATTTATTAAAAAAGTTAAAGAAATTTATTTATTCACTTATATACAATTGCATTTTATTGATCATTATAATGACATATTAAATATTAAAAAATCTATTTCTTTAAAATGTTAAATTAAATCAGAACCAGAGTGGGAAGAGCCCCCCTCAAAAGCTTTTTGCAATCCATCAATCCTTGAGGTGCTGCTTTATTCACCTTGATTTTCACATTGAGGGTGAGACCCAGAACTTCCAGGGAAGATTCCCTGGAATCCAGATTTTAGGGAATCCAGCCCAGATTCCTCTTTTGGGATTCTCAGTTGTGTTTTCCTCTGGGAATCTCAGTTGTGTTTTCCTCTTGGAATCTCAGTTGTGTTTTCCTCTTGGAATCTCAGTTGTGTTTTCCTCTTGGAATCTCGGTTGTGTTTTCCTCTTGGGATCTCGGTTGTGTTTTCCTCTTGGAATCTCAGTTATGTTTTCCTCTTGGAATCTCGACTGTGTTTTCCTCTTGGAATCTCAGTTGTGTTTTCCTCTTGGAATCTCAGCTGTGTTTTCCTCTTGGAATCTCAGCTGTGTTTCCTCTTGGAATCTCAATTGTGTTTCCTCTTGGAATCTCAGTTGTGTTTCCTCTTGGAATCTCAGTTGTGTTTTCCTCTTGGAATCTCAGTCGTGTTTCCTCTTGGAATCTCAGCTGTGTTTTCCTCTTGGATTCTCAGTTGTGTTTCCTCTTGGAATCTCAGTTGTGTTTTCCTCTTGGAATCTCAACTGTTTTCCTCCCATTCCAGGGAAAATTCGTCTGGACAACACGCGCTGCTTGAGGCGCTGCTTTATCCACCTTGCGAGCGAGCCCCAGCGCTTCCCTGGAATCCCGATTTTCGGGAATCCCGCCAGGATTCCTCCCGTGGGATTCTCAGCTGTGTTTTCCTCCTTTTGCAGGGAAGATCTGGCTGGACAATGTGCACTGCACGGGCAGGGAGAGCAGCCTGGCCGCCTGCGGCTCCAACGGCTGGGGCGTGAGCGACTGCAAGCACAGCGAGGACGTGGGCGTGCTGTGCAGCGAGAAGAGGATCCCTGGCTTCAAGTTTGACAACTCCCTGATTAATCAAATCGAGGTAATTGGGGTAAAAGTGGTGATCTGGAGTGTGCTGCGGACAGGGATGGAAATTGTCCGTTTATTTTGTGTTTATCCCATATTTGTTAACATTATCAGTTTATTTCATGTTTATCCCGTATTTATTCCTATTATCAATTTATTCCATGTTTATCCCGTATTTATTCACATTATGAATTTATTCTATGTTTATGCCATATTTATTCACATTATCAATTTATCCCGTGTTTATCCCATACTTATTCCTATTATCAATTTATTCCATGTTTATCCCGTATTTATTCATATTATGAATTTATTCTGTGTTTATCCCATATCTATTTACATTATCAATTTATTCTGTGTTTATCCCGTATTTATTCACATTATCAATTTATTCCGTGTTTATCCCATATTTATTCACATTACCAATTTATCCCAGTTTATTCCCATGATCAATTTATCCTCAGAAGGGTAAAAAAGGGATTTTTTTCCTCAGTTTGGGGAGTTTGTTGTGCCTCAGGCACCTCTGTGTTCTTGGATTTTTCGCTGTCTCAATTCCCTGCTGGAAGGGAGCTAGGATGAGCGCTTCAGAGAGGAAAAAAGGGATTTTTTAAAAAGAGAATTTTTTCCTTCATCTCCTCAGCCTGGCGAGTTTGTGGTGCCTCAAGCACCTCCCTTTACTTGGATTTTTCACTGTCTCAGTTCCCTGGCTGCCCTTGGCCAAAATTTATGGGAAGATCCCCCCGTACACATTTTCCTTTTGAGCATCCAGAGCAATCCCAGGCTGTGGCTGCCAGGGGTGAATCCTTGCATTTTGAATCCTGGAGCTGCACTGGGATGAGCAGGTGTCACTGTCTGTGGGGTCTCCTGAACCTGAGATCACCCAAAACAGGACATTAAGGTGGTTTAGAGTTCAGCTTTTCCCAGCTTGAGCACCAAAAAAAGAGTCAGGAATCCGTTTTCTGAGGTTTCCAAGGTTGTTTATTCTTTCTTATCTAAGAAATTCTTTCTCTAACTCACAGAGTTCTGTGTAGCACACTGCCTGCCCTTGGGGCAGGACTTATCTTTTATGCTATAAATTATGTACCTAATGTTTACAATTATTTTCCAATACATGACACCCTTATTGCACTGTCCACCTTTCTCCCAAACCAATCCAGTGATGCCATCCTGGCCCAAAGATGGATGGCATGAAGAAGAAGAAAGAAAAGACACACCATGCCCAAAATCCTCCATCTTAACCTTAAACTCCCTAACATAAACATTTCTAAAAATTCCCTATTCTACCTTCTAACAACCTAATTTATACTCTACTTATTTTTTGTGACTTGTAACTCTTCCTGCAATGTTGGTAGTTTTTCCCAGGGGCTGAAATCCAGTCCCCAGGACCCTTGGGCACCATGCCAGGGCCTCTGAGCCCCTTGCCAGGGGGGTCTCGAGGCATCCAGGGGAACATCCTGGATTCCCACAATCAGGCAGGGCTCAGAGTTCCAGGGAAGGGCTGCAGGTCCAGGATCTGAGGGATTCAATTCCTGCCCTGGATCATCCCAAACTGCTCCATCAATGGCTCCGTTGTGTCCGGGCGGGATCATGGAACACCAGGGGTGGCTTTGGCTCCTCTGAAACCACAGAGAGTCCTCAAAACACCTGGAAGAAAATCTGGTTCAGTCTAGACAGAGGTCACCTCACCCCGAGCTGCTCCAGGAATTAATCAGGGGAAGTTTTGGAGGAGTTTTTTTGCTTTTCCATGAGCTCAGCACCAGAGCGGAAAATTGGGAATGAGCTCGGCTGCTGCTCTGGGGGGGGCTGAAATTTCAGATGAATCATGAGACTGAAAAGATTCCTGGATCCACCAGCAGGAAAAGGGATGGGAAAGGGAGAAGTGGGTTTGTTTTTAATGAGCTGCAGTGAGCAGGATGGAAATGCTGCATTTCCAGCAGAAATCCTTCTCATCCCTCCCCTGCCTGCCTCAAACTGACAGAGCAGGTGAAAATTGGGGAAAAACCCTTCCCTGTGAGGCTGGGGAGGGGCTGGAATGGAATTCCAGGGAAGCTGTGGCTGCCCCATCCCTGGAAGTGTCCAAAACCAGGCTGGACCAACCTGGGAATTGTCCCTGCCCATGGCAGGGGTGGCACTGGAGGATTCTGAGCTCCTTTCCCACCCAAACCATTCCTGGATTTTTTATCTCCCTGAATGATTTTGAGCTCATTTCCCACCCAAGCCATTCCTGGATTTTTTACCTCCCTGAATGGTTTTAACCTCCTTTCCATCCAAACCATTCCGGGAATTTTTTATCTCCCTGAATGATTTTGAGGTTTCCCACCGAAACCATTTCAGGATTTTTTTATCTCCCTGAATGATTTTGAGCTTTCCCACCCAAACCATTCCCAGAATTTTTATCTCCCTGAAAGATTTTAACCTCCTTTCCCATCCAAACCATTCCTGGATTTTTTTATCTCCCTGAATAATTTTAACCTCCCTTCCCACCTAGACAATTTTGGGATTTTTTTATGTCCCTGAATGATTTTGAGCTCCTTTCCCACCCAAACCATTCCAGGATTCTCTTTCTCCCTGAATTTCATGAACCTTCCCACCACACTGCTGCTTCCATTCTGCAAAACCCGGCTGATTTTTCCTCTCTCCCTATAATTTTTTTTTTTCCCTGGAGCTGAAGGGCTCCTTCCCTGCTGTCCCTGCAGCAGGACTGAGGCTGGGCTGAGCAATTGGGATATTTGGGATGCCATCGTGGGCTCACAACTGGCTGTCAAATTTTCCAGCTCCTTCCCCCTCCGAGTTTTCCTTCTCTTATCTTTGCTTTGTCCCCTGGGCAGCAGTGGGAGCCTAAAATAAGGAGCAGGGTGACCAAAGGGGTCACAAACCTGAATTAGGGAGGTCCAAAATCCCCTGTGAAGGCGAGTTTGGAAATCTTTGCCCTTTCCAACAATTCCTGGGAATTCTGCAGTTCATTCCTCACATTCATTCATTGTGAGCTCCTGCTGGAGCCCACAGCTTGTCCCAGTGATGTTTCCTCTTTGGAATGAGGGGTGAGGGGGCTGGAATTTCCTCTGAGCCCTCCTGTGGTCAGGACTCTCCCTCAGCTTTTGTGCTGGCAGAGCAGAACCAGCGCAATCCCACCGGGATTCCCAGGGGAAGGGATTTGTCACTTTGTCCTTCAGCTGCTGTTAAACCAGGCTTTACTAAAACAGGCCTGGCTGGAGGTGCTAAACCAAGCCTGGCTGTCGGATTCTGCATTCCCAGCCTGGCTGTGATTCCCAAATCCCAAACCCGTGTGCACAGCCTGTGGATTCGCAGGATTTTGGTGCCTGTGACCCAAGGGAGCAGCTGGAGCTGGGCCAGGAGAGGTTTGGTTGGATATTGGGAAAAGGTTTTTTACCTTCAGGGTGGCCTTGGACACTTCCAGGGATCCAGGGGCAGCCACAGCTCCTCTGGGAATTCCATCCCAGCCCCTCCTCACCCTCATTCCTTCCCAATATCCCTCCCAAATCTCCCCTTTTCCGTGGGAATCCATTCCCTGTGTCCTGTCCCTCCATCCCTCATCCCAAATCCCTCTCTGTGTTCCTGCAGCTCCTTCAGGCTCTGAGATCACCCCAAAACTTCTGAACAATCCCAATTCCCCCAGATTTTCCTGATCATTTAGAAAGTCCTAAAACCCTTTAGGTGCAAATTCCCTGGGACTCGCTGGGAATGCTGGGAAGAGGGAAAACCCAGGATTGGAAATGACCCCAGGGTGATTTTTTTGTGCCCAAATCTGGCCTGGCTGGCTCAGCTGTGCCCCCACAAGGAGCCCCCAGTCCTTCCCAAGGAACTCCATAACCCTCAAACTGAGATTGTTTTCATTGGACACCAGCCCAGCTCAGCTTCCCAGTTTGGAGAAGCTGTGGGTCAGTGGGATGGGATGAAATTTTCCATCCCATAAATCCCTCGGCCATTCCATATGGATGTGCTCAGACAGATCCCTTCCCACTGAGGGTTGTGTCACATCTCTGAGCTTTTCCAGCCCTTTTCCTGCTGGGAAGAGGCAGTGCTTGACCTCTGCATCAGGGAAAATTTACTGCCAAGGTCAGGACCAGAGAAACGCAGAATTAATTTAATTAATTTAACCTCCTTTCCCACTCAAATCATTCCTGGATTTTTTATCACCCTAAATGATTTTAACCTCTTTTCCAACCCAAACTATTCCCAGATTTTTTATCTTTCTGAATGATTTTGAGCTCCTTTCTCACCCAAACCATTTTGGAATTTTTTATCTCCTTGAATGGTCCATCTTCCCATCCCTGAGCTTTTCCACCCCTTTTCCTGCTGGGAAGGGGCACTGGGAAAATTTAATGACAAAGAACAGCAAGGTCAGGACCAGAGAAACACAGAATTAATTTAATTAATTTAACCTCCTTTCCCACTCAAAACATTCCTGGATTTTCTATCTCGCTAAATGATTTTTGAGCTCGTTTCTCACCCAAACCATTCCTGCATTTTTTTATCTCCCTGAATGATTTTGAGCTCCTTTCCCATCCATCTTCCCATCCCTGAGCTTTTCCATCCCTTTTCCTGCTGGGCAGGGGCACTGGGAAAATTTACTGCCAAGGCACAGCAAGGTCAGGACCAGAGAAACAGAGAATTAATTAAATTAATTGAATTAAATCTGTGCAAAAGACCTCCAGGCTCATTAAGCCAAATCAGCACCTTCTCACCCAGAGCATCCCATTCTATCCTTAGAAGTTCAAGATTTGAACAGAAAATTCATCTTTAAAGGCCTTTGCAACCCAAACCCTGAAGTGTATTTGGGGGAGGGTGAATAATGGGAAAGTTGTGATAAGGAGGAGGGGGACAGGCAGGAAGGGGTTAACGCCAGAATTCCATCCCTCCCTTGTTAAAATTCCATTTTTTTAATGCTGTTTTCCACTCCCACTGCAGATTTTAGAGGATTTCTTGGAGGGTGATGGAGCTGCTGAGCCTTTGCTGGGTGTCAGGAGCCCTGAAATCCAAATTCCCTTTGTGTTCCCCAAGCTGGGAACGGCACCCCTGCTTTTCCAGGGGAAAAATTCACACTCTGTGTTATCCCAACTCATTCCAGACCCACCTGCAGCTCCTTTCCTGCCTTTTCCAGTCATTTCAGGACCACAGTGACTGATCCTCACCTTAATATAAATCAACACACCAGAGAGATTTGATTTAATGCACGCCCCAAAACATCCTGAACAAAATATTTGCTGTCCACTCCTTTCCTCTGCGTGCGCCCGCACAGCCTTCAAATAGCCCAGGCTCTAAATATATCAAATTTCTGCAGCTTTTAGAGGCTCACAAATAGCTCTGGTACCTGGGGCCAGCCCAGGGCTTTGGCCAGACCTTATCCCAGACAGGTCTGGCTTAGCAAGCCAGGCCCTGCTGCTATTTCTGGCCTTCATTTCCCCTCTGGGTACTTGTGAGGCAGAAAAATCTCACTTCAAAGCCCAGTGATTCAAAGGCTTTGGTTGTGCTGGGTTAAAAGTGGGGTGAGGCATCCCTGGGGGGAGTCTGGAATGGGGGGAGATGTCCCAGGCTGGGGTGAGATGGGGTTTAAGTCCCTTCCAACACAAAGCATTTCATGATTTTGGTTAAAATTCCAGATTTTTAATGAGTGGGGAAAGGCTCTGTGAGGTCCTGCTCAGGAGCTTTCAGTCAAATCAGACTCTGTGAGAGATTTATTCTCAGGTAAATCTCCCTCTTTTCCAGCTTTTTCCATGAAAATCTCTGTCCCCACTGCAAGGATTTGTCACACAGATCACCCCCACCCCATCCCTGTGTCCTGCAGCCATCAGTGCTTCATCAGTAAAGTTTTATTTGCCTGTTTAATCCGTGTTTAATTAGCAAAGTTTTATTTTTCCTGTCTGTTGTGACAACAGGCTTTGGATTTCCCTCTGCTGTAAATGTTTACTCCTCCAAACCCAAACCCAAATGCAGCCAAATTCTGCAGCTTTGTGAGTCTGGGAGGGCCTTCAGCACCTCCTCACATCAGGAAAATGTTAATTAAGCAGATTTTGGGGTAACCCACCGTGTTTTAGTGCTGTAAACTCAAAGTGAATGTGATCATTTGCCTCAGTGGCTCCTTTGTGGCAGGTCAGGGGCTGGAATCAGGGTTTGGGCTGGAAAGGCCTTTAAAGATCATTTTTCTGTTCAAATCTTGAACTTCTCCTAAGGACAGAGTGGGGTGGTCGGGGTGAGAAGGTGCTGATTGGTCAGAGGTTGGGCTTAATGAGCTTGGAAGTCTTTTGCACAGATTTAATTTAATTAATTCTGTGTTCCTGACCTTGCTGTGTCTGGGCAATAAATTCCCTCAGCTTTCAGTGCCTGATCCAGACACTTGGAGCTCAGCAGAAAGGACACAAAGCTTGGAACCCCCGAGCCCTGGGGCTGCCAGGACAGAGCTGTGTCCTCCCTAGGCTGAGCCTGCCCTAAACTGAGCTTGCCCTAACCTGAGCCTGCCCTAAACGGAGTTTCTCCCAAGCTGAGCCTGCCTTAAATGGAGTTTGCCCCAAGCTGAGCCTGCCCTAAGCTGAGCTTGCCCTAAACTGAGCTTGTCCTAAGCTGAGCCTGCCTTAAACTGAGTTTTTCCCAAGCTGAGCCTGCCCCTAAACTGAGCCTGCCCCTAAACTGAGCCTGCCCCTAAACTGAGCCTCTCCTGCTCTGTCCCCTCCCTGTGTCCCCTCGCTCCGCCCCGGTTCCATGGAGCCTTTCCCAGCTCAGCCAGGCTTTTGTCAGCCCAAATCTGCTCCTGGCCCCTAAGCCTGGCTCAAACTCTGCTCCCTCACCCTTCTGTGCAGCCCCAGCCCAGCTCCTGTCCCCAGGGCTTTTTCCCGTCCTCTCGTGTTTATTTAGCAGCCAGGACCTTGGGGTGACTCAGAGGCTCAGCTCCAGATGTTTAAACCCAAACAAGAAGAAAAAAAGAGTTGTTTTCCTCTGGTGGCTGAGGTTTTAGTGGAAGTGGAAGTTTTTATGATGGACAAAGCCCCCGAGGACAGATTTTGGTGTTGTGGATTGGAGAAAAAAAAAAAAATCAATTTTTTTGTTCAAGTTTCAGCCTTAATTCCTGATGTTTGGACACTGAGAAATCCTGGAGTCCTGTTGGGAGTGAAAAAGGATCGAAACAGGTTTTATTTAAGGGGCAGTGGGGTAGGTCAGGCTTAGGGAAGGAAAGAGGAGTCTGAGTGGATCATGGAGCTCTCAAAGCAGGAGAGGAATGAAAATGGAAATGGAAAAATCCAAGGACAGAGCAGAGAGAAATCCAAACTCCAGGGAGATTCAGCGCCAGGGCAGCGTCTGCAGCCTGGGATTTCTAGGAATAGGAATTTCAGGAATCAATCTCCCTGGACTGATTCCCTTCAAAAGGAAAGGGAAGGGCTGGGTTTGAGCATGAAGAAAACCCAAAAAACCCATCCTGGGCATCACCAATTTACCAGCACAAAGCACGAGGGGAATATTCCCAAAATTGGGTGGGATCCTCGTCGGATCCGGAGCCGTGGGGAAGTCTGTGCTTCAGAGGGTGGAAACAAAAGCACTGGAGGCTCATGTGAAAACTTTTCCGAGCCAGGAATCCTTTTGTGAGGGCTCAAAAACAAACCCTTTTCTCTGGGCTGGCCCCGATTCCGCCCCTGGTTTCGTAACGGAGCTCGGAGCCTCTGCCAGGGCTTTTGTGTCCCCGCAGAGAGGAGCAGCTCTGGGGCCCTGGATGTGGCTCCTGGCAAGGAGAGGGTTGGGATGGAGGCAAATACGGCCCAGCCTGGAAGAGTTTTGTGCGTTTTGGCCTCGTTTTTTACCGATTTGTGTTGTAGGGTGCTGGAAGTCCCATCTGAGATCGTGGAATCCCGGAATGGTTTGGGTGGGAAGAGAGCTTCAATCCCAGAGACACCTCCCACTGTCCAACCCTTCCTTGGGCACTTCCAGGGATCCAGGGGCAGCCACAGCTCCTCTGGGAATTCCAGCCCAGAGAAGGATTTCTTCAAAATATCCCATCTAACCCTGCCCCCTTTTATTTCAAACCATCCCCCCTTTCCTGTCCCTCCCTTACCCCAAATCTCCATCACAGCTTTGCCTCCCTGTCCTGGTTTAGAGGACAGGTGTCTGCCAATAAAGGCAGAAGCTTCTCTTTGAAATGGAGAATGTAAACCCCCTTCCTCCAAATTGTTATAATTTTGAAATTAAGGGGCTCTCAGGCAAACATATGGGAATAGGAATAACAGTTCTTTACCAGGAAAATTAAAATAGAAATGCAGTATTACAAAGAACAATCCCAAAGCACTGCCAGAGTCAGAATCCAAGCTGACAC
>JANRGV010000058.1:1571882-1582096 GCA_024734035.1 Alethe castanea | reverse complement strand
CAGTGTTAACATTTGCTTATAATTTTTTTTTCTTCCCCCTAAACAATTTTTTTTTTTAAATTGGCAGGAATAAAAAGGGGTAAAAAGAGGGGAGGAGGAGAAATCCGTTTAATCCAAATAAGAACCTGTTCCCTCCCTCCTGGAATCGTGCACTTTGTTATTACCAAGGTAACTCCACTGGGGTTTTAAAGGGGAAAGGAAACACAGAATGGGCCATTAATGAATTCCTACAGATCCTACTGCTCTCCTGGTCTGGCTTGGCCAGAATTCCTGATTGGGGGGGGAACAACTACTCCATGAATTATTTATTTTTTATTATTTTTTTAATAGCACAAACTTGGGCGGAGGGGGAAGATTGAATCAACCACAAATAAATCCTCCCTGCACAGAAAAACCTCGAGATCTTCTCATGCAAGAAGTGGGAAAAGAAAAGAGCAGCGTGTGACAGGCCTGGGTGTCCTCGAGGAACCTGCAGCTCCTCCTGGGAAGCGAAGGGAAAGCTGGGAAGAGCTGGTGGGGACGTGGATGAAGGGCAGGAGGGATTTTTGACCATAAACTTCCCCCTAAATGCTCGAGGTCTGGCTCAAAATCATGAGGTGTGGCTGAAATTTGTGAGGAATTGCTCAAACAGTGAGTTTGGTGCCTCCCAGCACGTTCCAGGGGGTCTGAAGGGGCTCCAAGGAAGAGGAAGAGGGAATTTCCAGCAGGAATTTTAGTGCCAGCACAAGGAATAGTGGATTCAAGCTGAAAGAAGGGAAATTTAGCTCAGATGTACGGAGGGAATTTCTCCCTGTGAGGGTGGGGATGGAATTCCCAGAGGAATTCCCATTCCTGGAAGTGTCCCAGGCCAGGCTGGAGCAGCCTGGGATGGTGGGAGGTGTCCCTGCCATGGCTGGGATGGGATAATGAGATGGGATAATGGGATGGGATAATGGGATGGGATAATGGGATGGGATAATGGGATGGGATTTAAGGCCCCTTCCAACCCAAACCATTCTGGGGTTGGAGGATTCTGAAAGCACAGGGCTGGTTCTGTAAACGTGGGGCCCAAAAGCGCAGGGTGGGATTCATGAAAAGGAGCTGTGGCTCGAATAAATCCAGTTGGATTCACACGCAGAGGTCTCAGCTCAAAAGCAGAGGTGAGAGAATCTCAGAACCATGGAATTGTTCAGCTTGGAAAAACCCTCCGAGGTCACCGAGCCCAGCCTGTGCCCGATCCCCACCTTGTCACTGAGTGTCACCTCCAGGAGTTCCTTGGACACCCCCAGGGATGGGGACTCCAAACCTCCTGGGCAATCCCTTCCTGTATTTAACAACCATTTCCAGGAAGAAATTCCTGCTGGTGCCCATCCTGAGGCCGTTCCCTCTCCTCCTGTCCCTGTTCTCTGAGAGAAATCCCAAATCCCCCCGGCTGTCCCCTCCTGGCAGGGAGTTGTGCAGAGCCAGAAATTCCCCCTGAGCCTCCTTTTCTCCAGGCTGAGCCCCTTTCCAGCTCCCTCAGGAATTCTCCAGCCCCTTCCTGGTGCGTTCAGAATTTCCCTTTCTCTTCAGGCACCTACCTTGCAGAAGAGTGTAAAGAGCAGCACGGCTCTGGCAGGTGTGAGCCCTGCGGAGAGGGGGAATTCATGGAATATCCAAATGCCTTCCCATCCTGCCAGGAGTGCTCCAAGTGCAGGGAAGGTACGAGCTCCAGAGGGGAGCAGGGCTGATGGCTCAGGCTGGGTCCAGCTGAGCTCTCAAGTGTCACCTGCAGTGTCCCCAGGGAGTGGCTGGGGCTGGAATCTGTGCCGCACCCACATCTGTTAAAGGGACGAGGATGAGGAGGTGGAGGTGGAGTTTGATCCAGGCCCTGCTTTGGCTCCCTGGGGGCAGGAAGGGCAGCAGGGAGGGAGCAGCTCCTCCCCAGGGCCAGGATGGAGCCGTTTCCCCTCTGCCCCACAGATCAGGTGCAGCTGAGTCCCTGCCAGCCCTCCAGGAACACGGCGTGCGCCTGCAAGGACGGCACCTTCTGCCCCCCGGAGCATCCCTGTGAGATGTGCCAGAAGTGCCAGCCCAGGTGCGTGGGGTGCCCAGAGTGGCTCCTGGGGGATCCCAGCTGCAGCTGCAGCTGCTGAGCCCACCCTGTGTCCCCTTGCCCAGGTGTCCTGAGGGCCAAGAGGAGCTGAAACCCTGCACAGCTGACAGCGACCTGCTGTGTGGTCCTGCCACGGACAGTGGCACCGTCAGTGAGTGATGCTGGGGGTGCTGGGGCAGGGAGGTGGGCTGGGGGATGGGAGATGGGCTGGGGGTGGAGCAGGAGCAGCTGCTCACAGCCCTGTTTTGTCTGCTTCAGGCTACTGGCCCATCGGGATGATTACACCCATCATAATTGTGGTCTTGTTAATGATTTGGTTCTGCATCTGGAAACGCAGGTCCACAGGTGAGAGCAGGGGACCAGAGCACCCACCTGGTGTGGGCTGGGTGGGAATGGGGACCCCCAGAGCACCCACCTGGTGTGGGCTGGGTGGGAAGAGGGTCCTGCCTGGGTGAAGAGGGATCACAGCACTGTTTCCATTTTCCAGGGGATGGGAGATCCTCCAGCAAGGAACCCTGCAAAATGATGGTGAGATCCTGGGATGGCAGATGGGGGGGTGGCTGGGGTGAGGTCCCCCCATTCCCTCTGCTCCTCACTTGGCCAGCAGCTCCTGGGAAGGCCGGAGGAGCAGGGGATGAGGCTCATCCAGCTGGGAAGGCTGCAGGAACAGGGGGATGAGGCTCATCCAGCTGGGAAGGCTGCAGGAACAGGGGGATGAGGCTCATCCAGCAGCTCCAGGGAAGGCTGGAGGGGCAGGGGGCTGAGTTTCATCCCTGCAGGGTTGTGCAGAGCTGGGCCAAGCAGAGGAGGCTCTCTGGTAGTGCCCTGGGTGCTCCCAGCCCCCTCCTCAGTGCCATTAACCCTTTCCTGCTGGCAGTGCTGGCACATCCAGGCTCCACAGTGGAGATCCCAGGCTGGGGCTCTGCCAAGCTCAGCACCCACAGCCCTGGCTCCATGGCAGGGTCCTGCCTGCCCAAACCAGCACGGTTTGTGTTTCTCCCTGGTGACAGAGCTCCATGTTTCAAAAGCTGAAGTACAAGAGCGTGAACGTGGAGGCAGGGGACAATGCCACCAACGAGCAGCGTGAGCCAGGCACAGAGCCAGTGGTACGTGAGTGGCACCTCTGCCCACCCTGCCTGGCCAAAATCTGATCATCCCGGGGGGATTCCAGGGCTGGGCCGCTCAGGGAGGTCGTGAAGGGTCACTGTGGGGTCAGGATGGCAAAATCTGCTCCTTGCAGTGGAGAGTCCTCGGGGGATTTAACGCTGGTGCTGAGCAAACACAGCTCTCGTCTCCTCCATCTCAGGGGCTGCTGCCAGCCCTGAGCCAGGATGTTCTGGGGGTGGGTGGTGATCTCCTGCCCCAGCAGCCCTGGGACAGAGGGAGGGGGTCTCCAATCCCCATAAATCACACATTGGTGTGGGCTTGGTGGGTGCTGTAGGACATGGTCATTCCTGGAGTGTGGACGCTGCTGAAGGCTCGTGGGGAAACCTAATCTGGTTTTTCCCAGGCTGTTGAATTTTCTCAGCTCCAGCCTGGATCTTTCCCAGGCTGGGGATCTTTCTCAGAGACAAAGCAAGGGAAGGTAGAAAGAAAACACAGGCAGACACCTGGTGTTGAGCACCAAGCCGTGTGAGTGTCTCATGATATGTTTTCATGGTGTTGCCTTCTTTGACCAATGAGTCTTTTCTACTTTGTTTTTTTTTTTTTGCAATCTCCCTTGTATAAACACCGTGGCTTTTCCATAAATTGCTCCTCCTTGCTGCTTGGAAGAGGAGCTGTGTTGCTGAGTTCTTTCACTGCTTCCCAGCCCCACAGTGACACAGGGGTGACACTGTCATTGCAGGAGTGACACTGTTACTCCAGGAGTGACACTGTCATTGCAGGGGTGACACTGTCATTGCAGGAGTGACACTGTCATTGCAGGGGTGACACTGTCATTCCAGGGGTGGCATTGTCATTCCAGGGGTGGCATTGTCATTCCAGGTGACACCACCACCACCGACTGTGCGTGTGAGACCCAAGGAGCCACCGAGTGCCAGACCCAAGTGGAATCTGGTTCCAGCGCTGGGGGAGGACCCCACTGAGAGTAAGAGCTGGGGCCCAGGGGATGTGCTGGGGGTTGAGATTCCTGTCCCAGCTCTGAGCTGTCCCTTTCCCCCTCCAGGGCTGCGGGGCTCCTTTTACACCTTCGCTCAAAAGGTCCTCAGTGAGAACTGGAAGAAGTTTGGGCGCTACCTGAAGCTGGAGGAGAACGACATCGCCATGGCCACGACAGAGGATGGGGTCTATGAAATGCTGCTCAAGTGGCAGAGCAGGGAGGGGACCAAAGCCTCTGTGAACACCCTGCTGGAGATCCTGGAGGAGCTCAACCTCAGGGGAGTGGCAGAGCAAATCTCCTCCATCCTGATCCAGAAGGGACTTTTCCAGGCTGGAGCTGAAGGGAGCGGTGAGCAGGCTGCACCTCCCTCCTTCCAGCCAGAGCCATTAAATACCTCCCAGAACACTTGAATTTTAGCTGTTCATAGTTCTCCTCTGGCTCCTTTTGAAGCCATATCAGAATTCAGCAGAGCCAGGACAGTTGTTCCTCATGAGTGAAGCTCAGGGTGCTCCCTGCTGGAGTCCCAGGCTCGATGTTCAAACCCAGACTGGTTCCTTGATCTCAATCAATGGGAAGAGTTTCACATCATTTCTGGATGCCAACGGTACTGCCTGGATCTTCAGCATCAGCACACAGAAAGGATTTTGCAGGGATTTTTGGCATCCCTGTGCTTTTGAACTGGATCATCCTTGTTCCTCAAAGGATTCCTGGCATTGTGAAATGGCTTCTGCTTCTACATCTCTGAGCTAGCTTCACTCTGCATGCTTGATGGGTCTGCAAACTTGGCTGGAGCCTTGTGTTGTTTCTTGTAGAAAAAGTAGTATTTTTCATTGTTTTGTTTGCTCTTAGGAGCCAGTTTGAAACTGGAGGTGAAGGAGAGACTGGGAATGATTTAATTGCACTATGGGCACTGGGGGTGCCTGGGGAAGGGGACAGTGCAGGGCTCAGGCAGCCCAGCCCCTGCCAGGAGCAGGGACATCTTCCACTCTGTCCAAACTGACCTTGAATGTTTGCCAGAATGGGGCAGCTTTTCAGCCAGTATTTACCCACCCTCATTGTGGAACAGTTCTTCCTAATACCTAATCCAATGTGACTATCATTTTATTTCCAGCCATTCCCATGCCCTGGCACTTCAGCCCCTTGTCCAGTGTCCCTCTCCAGCTCTCCTGGAGCCCTTTTAGGCACTGAAGGTATCCCAGAGCCTTCTTTTCTCCAGGCTGGGCAATCCCAGCTCTCCCAGCCTGGCTCCAGAGGGCCTCCAGCCCTCAGAGCATCTCTGTGGATTTGCTCCAACACGTCCACGTTGTGATGTTGGAGGCCCCAGAGCTGAGGAGAAAGGACAATCCCCTGGTGGCCCTGCTGGTGCCAGGTGAGCCCCATGGCCAGAGCATGGCTGTGCTGTCCCTGTGTCCCCAGGCAGTGTGGAGGGGTGACTGCACTGTGACCTGCTGCCCGTTGTAGCCCAAGGGCAGCTCCTCAAACACTGCCTCTCACACCGAGCTCAGGTTTTGTTCTTGCTCAGCTGCAAAAACAGCTGGAAAAGCTACTGGAATGCTTGAGCTGCCCCCTGAGTCCACCAGGACCTCTCCCAGTGGGGTGGGAGGGTGGTCAGCACCCTTCCTGCTGCTCCCCCTTCTCTTCCAACACCCTCCAACAATGTAGTCAAAAAGTTAAATTTTATACTTAATTTATTTAGCAACTGTAAACATTACACATATTAACTTAAAAGGTATATAAAAATATCGTGGTTTATTTTCTTTTTATTAAGCATGGTTGTGTGTTTTTGTACAGAGCTCTGGCCCAGCCAGTTTTCTATTTTCCAGTTTTTTACATTTCTGTGTTTATGAAGGAAGAGTTAACTTTTAAAAAACAAAACAAAACAAAAATTTCGAGATTTTCTTGTCTAGTTTGACTTCTCCCACCCCTCCCTCCCCCAGAAGTCTGGTGAGGGTCCCAGTGGGCACCAGTTGCTCAGCCACCCCAGCAATTATTTATTCCCACCAGGAATTATTTATATCCCACAAGGAATGGTTCCCAGGGGTCTTTTCTGGCAGGGAAAGCCCTCAGCACCCACCCTGGGCTTTATTTGCCCTCCAGCAGAGTGCCCTGCCACAGCAGGGGGGTGACCCCTGTCCTTCTGTCCTTCTGTCCTTCTGTCCCTCTGGGGGTGGCTCCACCCAGCCAGGGCTCTGTGTGCTGCAGTAGCTGTGTTGCAAATCCACGCTTCATTTGCTCCTTACACACTGAATAAAGTGCTGTTAGTCTGCTAATCTACAAAAATAGCCACTGTTAAGTAATGATGTTGATTTTCTACTTGAATATTTTGTTGTAGGAGCCTCAGGAGGTCAGTGTTTACTGTTTTTTATATATGTCTTTTTCCTGGTTTAAGTTTATCTTTTTGAAGGATTCAGAGTGAAGAAAAGCTGCTGATCAACCTAAGTTGATAACAGAAAGGGTATTTAAAATCCTTATAAAATGCATCTCTTTGGCAGTTCTAAATTGCTGTGAAATTATATGTTCAATACTAAATTTTTTTTCTTTATACATTCAGGAAACAATTCTTTTCATTTAGGAAAAACAGATTAGAATAGTTAATTATTCTAAGCAGGGCAAGAAAATATAATCAATTTTATAATTTTTTTCCAAAGCTTGATTTTTTTCGAAATTGGTGAATATGTATATATTTAAATTGTAATGAGCTAATTCGTATGCTTTTGTTTATTGCTCCTTAAAGCTTGTACTCAAAAGATCAGTTTTGGAATAATGATTTTAAAATTTATAATGGTTACAATTTTTTAAAGTTATGAAGCAGCATAAGTTTTGTAACTAGAATTAATGATACATTGTGGAGTTGGTGGGGGTTTTTTTAGGACTTTTATGTAAGCGTCAGTTTTGATTACTTATACTGCATATATTGTATAATAAATCTATATTTTAAAGACTCAAGTAGTTTTACTCAAGTGAAACTCATTGCTACTTAGAAATATTCAAATACTAGCTTTATCTCAGGTGAATACTCGTTTTGTTCAGAACACATGCTTATAAAAATGTGTCTTAATTATATCAGTTTATGTATTTCATATTATGGAGCTCTGCTGTCTTAAACTTACTCTAAATTAACCTACTGTTGGACAATAATGACTTTTGCTTCGCCTATTTTATTCATATTGAATGTATTAACAGATAAAAATGCAAAAATACTCTTCCTTTGAGGAGAATGCATCCATATTCAAACTGAAATATTTCTTGAAAAATGCTTTAAATGTAACATTGTGTTAGAAATCTTTCTTTCAGATTTTGTCAAGGAAAGAAGTTGCAAATTAACACAAATTGCTTTGATGCTCTCTTTCATGAGCATAAATGCATAAAGCTTCTACATAGGGTCTAAAGAGTAACTTTTAATCTTAGATAAAGGTTAAGCTCTACAGTGAAATGACTGTTGTAAATTGCAAAACATCATGCAGTTACTTCAGGTAGATGCTGGTGTGGTTTGCATACATATTTGTGATATATTACATATTTCCAGGAACTTCATCTTGAGTAAGTAAAACTTGATCAATAGCTGTGTATTTCACTCACCTATGCATTCACCAGAATGTCTTGGGCCATCAGTCTACTTTTTAAGTCTGACACTGATGCTTGCTCTTTCCACATAATGGTTGGAGCAATTAGTTGGATAATTAGTTTAAATGGAAAACTCTAAGGTGAGTACTCTTGTTGCTTGCCTTGTAGAGTATACTCCTAAAATAATAAGGATACTTACTTGAATGTATTTGTGAGGGCAGTTAAAATGTCTCTATAAAAGGTGGATCCCTGTCTGGTGTTACACTATACTTTTTAAGTAAGTCAAGTCTGCATCTCAAAGAATTCAGTGTTTTTAGTATATCACTTTTCTATAAGCTGGTTCTATTGTGCTACTTTCACCTAAGGTATCTAATTCCTTACTTTGGGTGAACAACAAAACTTAGAAGACCTAGGTGATCTTTGTGGGAAAGCAATTAGGAAAAAAAAAGATGGGTATAAGCAGGTTTCTTTGGGTGTTGAAATCTTCAGTGTAATACTTTATTTTTTTCATGGGAAGAAATAGGTAGCTATGTATGACTGACTTACTGAGCACTTCTAAAATTTTCATTTGGATGCAGTATAGAAAATAATTTAAAATTAAAGATGACTGATCTTTCTGCTGACAACTTAGGTTGTATGAGTTTTTCTTGAAAGCTTTAAAACTGATGTTTCTGTCTGCCACAATGTTGGAATGTATCCTTCAAACATATCCTCCTGCAACCTTTCAAACTGTACTAAATTGAGTGATACTTCTTGAAGTCTGCCTATGTGCTAACAGAACTTCATTTTAAATAGAATATGGTTTTAATTTTTGATAAGCTGCTGAATTTTAAAAGAGTTTTTGGGGCCACCAAATATTTTGGATCATGCAGAGAATATATATTGTACTGTAGTAATTTTGTATTTACATTTGTATGATGTGACATAATAGATGTGAATGTTAATCACTGCTTGACTATGTTAATAAAGTTGTTGAAATATAGCTGTTGCATTCCAATTTTTGATGAATGATTAAAAATTACTGTTCAGTTTATGTTTTGCCTGATGCAGTAGTGCACTCTTTTGATTCACACTTGTCAATACTAGAATCTCTGAAATAAGGATTTTCGTTTTATCTAGAAGAGAATGGTCTCTGGCTAGTTCATTGTTAGTTTAGTTTAGCTACTTCATGCTGCTTGTGGTCAGATCAATGTATAAAAAAGGAGGTTTAGGTGGATTGAAATTATAACCTGTTGGGTGGTAACTGGTAGTTACTGAGAATGGTTAGTATTCTATATATACTATAATATTCTATATATACTGAAAATTGTTAATAATTAGTTACCTCTGAGAAATGTTACATTAACTATATATATTCTTGAAACAGTTCATACTTGCAGAGTCTGACCAAATGGGAAAGGGGAGAAAAATGTTGTACTTATTTCGTGGGCTATCAATAATGTGAATAGTTAAACAATGAGTAAACTAGAAATAAATTAAAATTTTTCAAGACTTTCAACCAAAATTTGTGGTGGTCTTAGTCTAGTTTTATCCAGCTTTCATGAGATCATGGTAATACAAACTATTTAAAGAGCTGTACTTACAGAATTTAGAAAGTTCTGTAGTTTAGCCGTCTCTAAAATATGAAACAACAGTTTCTTTCAATCCACTCATGTGGAATTGAACATTTTATATTCACTTCTGATATTAAACAGTTGGTCAATAGCATGTAGACAATTTAGACTATCATGTATGTCTAGCACAAATTACTTATCCATTGAACATTGTATTGAACTTAGTCATTACATTATATAAGCAATCTGTGCTGGACATACATTGAGTTCTAAGTTGTCTATGTGGTATTGACTGACTAATATAGTAATAAAATGCATAGCTATAAATACTATAATGAACTTTATACTAGAAACTAATTGCTGCATGCTTGGCTGAAACTCTGCTTAATGAAGGACTTCCATTTCCAGGAACAAGAGAAGGCCATGGAACAGCAGTGTAGAGACCAAGCTGCTTAGCAGACATACCAGTTCCTGGCAGCTGAACACATCAGTAGCTGTGTGGGAGGGGATTGGAGAAGTTTATCTTTCTTTCAAATAGACATTCCCACTCACCTTATGTTCTGACAGCATACTGCTGTCAGTAGTTTGTTCAAGTCTTCCACCATCAGCTCAAAGCCCAGTTTTATGATTATATTTCAATTTCAGTTTGCTATGAAGATTCACACAAAGGAAAAGAGATACCATCTATATTCTGTCCCCACAAGCCTGGGTCACTTTAAGTGTATTTAAAGCTGAATGCCCAGCATCCCTGGCATATAAGGTACTACTGCCTAGGTACTCCACAGCTCAGGCCTTTTACTTCCTCCAAAATTTTTTTGTTATATTTTAAGTCTCTGATCCCAATTTTCCAAATAAATAATCATTACATTGAATCATGCAAATTATTAAAATTAAATATGATGGGAAGGAAAAGGAAAAAGAG
>JANRGV010000058.1:1549215-1560354 GCA_024734035.1 Alethe castanea | reverse complement strand
CTGCCTTTGGGACCCCCGCGCTGGCCCTAAAACCCTCCCATGCAGGGGGCTCCATCCTGTCCCCCTATCCTGCACTCCACGGATCCCTATCCCCCCTCAGTGTGAACCCCCCACCTGCCCCTGCCCTTCGTGTTCTGTGACATCCACAGGGGGGGTGACACCTTCATGCCCCCCAAATCTCACCTCCATCCTTCCTCTGCATCCGATCCCCCCTCCCCGTGTCCCCCAATGCTGATGTGGGGAAGGAAGGGGTGCACCCATCTTTCCCTCTCCCCAAATTTCAGGGTGCCAGCTCCAAGCTGGGCCATGTGTGGGCTCTCACAAGCCCCACAGCTCCCCCAGAACACCCCCAAATCTTCTCACGGCGGGGGGAGCAAAGCTGCTCCATCCCTCCGTGCCCTCCAGCACAGGCCACACTCTGCGGTCCTGCCTTTCCACCGCTCTCTACAGCGCTCCTTGCAACCCCCTCCTCACCCCTAGGGCAGCTCCCCAAAATCTGAACCCACAGGGCACCAAAAAAAATAAAACCTCCGAGTCATCTTTGCAGCCCGGCTGCCGGGAAGGCGCCGGGCAGCGCCGGCCGCGCTGCTCTGACCCCGAATATCCGCATCATGTGATGCTCGCCATCCCTTCCCCGAGCCATTCCCTCCCCGTCCCCGCCGCTGAGCCGCGCTAAGCTCGGCCCCTGCATGGCCTGATCCCTTCCCAGCCCGTGCTGGGACCGGCACCGACGCAAAACCCGCAGCGAACCGCGTCAAACGCAGCCCCCCCCTCCAGCCCGGCTGTCGCCCCCCTCCTCACCGAACTCGCAGCACGGGGATTTGTCTCTCCATAGCAGAAAGAGATGGAGCCGCTAACTTGGGGAGGGGAAAGCCCTTTTGAGGCGGCGAGAGGCAGCTCCGGGGCCGGGAGCTGCGAGCAGCCGAGCCGCAGAGCCTGGAGCTTTCTGCTCCTTGGAGTGGGTCACGGGGAAGGAACACGTAAAGCTTGTTTGCCAGCCGCATGATTTGGCTTATTTGCTCTCTTGTAGCAGGTGCTTAATTGTGGCAGAAAGGGTTCCCGGCAGCTTTCTGGGCAGCCAGAATCCCGCCTGCCCCTCTCGCAGCCAGGCAAAACAAAAGCACGATTGTCACTGGCAGGAGAAACCTCCGGCTGCGGAGCTCGCACGGGCCTCCTTCCCAGGAGAAAAGGTTTTCTGGGAGGAGAGAAACGGAGGATGGAGGAGCCGGGGGATGGAGGAGCCGGGGGATGGAGGAGCCGGGATGGGCACGGGGCAGGGGAAAGGGGAAAGGGGTCGGGAGCAGCTGTAGGTGCTGCTCACAGCCCCTCTCCTCCGTGGGAGGAGGAACACAGGTCTCAGATGACTGTTCTCCAGCGAACCCATGCTGTGGCATGGCTTGGTGTGGCATGGAATGGCACAGCTGTCCATGGCATGGCACAGCATGGTATGGCACAGCTGCCCATGGCATGGCACAGCTGCCCAGTGATCCCCCTCCCTCAGCACCGCTGTCATTTAAAGGCCTTCTCCTCTCATCTCTCCAATTTAAGCCTCTGGAACCTGTCCTCAGGGAATTCCATCCCTCCAGCTCCATGATCACCCAGGCAAAGAGCTCCATGCCCAAGGCTGAGCTCCGGGGGTCACACCCTTCTCAGCCCACAGCATCCTCCTCCCTTCCATCTCCCACTCCCACAGCCAGGAGTGAAGAAGCCCTTGGGATATCTGAGATAGGAGCGGGCATTGATCCAGCCCCAGTAAAATTTATGACTCTCCAGTTCAGGCGTTTCCACCTCTCCCAGGTGACGCCAGGACCCTGCCCAGCCTGGCTGGGGACAGGAGAATGCAGTGATCCAAATCCAAACCCGTTTTCCTTATGCTCTTTGGATGCTCTGCAGCTTTCCTGGCTCTGCCCCCAACCCTGCCCCCCAAATCCAGCATCGTTCACCTTGCAGGTGGCTGAAATTCTGGCACAGACCAAGGCAATGCATCCCTCGCTGGGAAAAGCAGATTTAGGACATGAAAACACCCCAAAACCGCTGGGACCACACATTCCCAAAGCTCCCAGCGCTGGGATCCTGCCTTTGCCTTGCTCTGCTGGGAGTTTTCCACCCCGTCCATGGGGAACAGAGGTGTGGGATGGGAGCAAAGAGCGAAGTCCCCGGGGAAGGCGGCCGGAGGAGAAGCACCAGGAGGAGGCACGGGGGGTACTCACAGGCTGCGAGCCATGGCTGTCATCTTCCCGCCGGGGCTGCCCTTCCCTGGGCTTTCCATCGCTTCCTCGTGGCAGGCTCTGCAAGGAGAGGGCACAGGGGTCTGTGGGATCACCCCAAACACGGACTCACATCCTAAAGCCGCCCCCTCCCCGCTCTGTCACCTCCCGAGCCCGGAGACAGAAAGGATTTGGGAAGGCGAGTCCTGGGCTGGCCAAGCAGAGTCCTGGCGTGGGGACAGAGCTGTCCCTTGTCTCCTCCTTGTCCCCGTGCCTCGCTGCCACCTCTGCCACCCCACAAATCAGCCGAAATAAATCAATCCATGGGACACACACAGACCTGTCCCAGTGACAACCTGCCCTCAGCCCCAGCGAGGCTCTCCCAGCTCCCATCCCCTCTCCAAGCACCTCACCCTGGGGCTAAGAGCCTTCCCTGTGGATCTGAGCCCCCTGGGGTGGCCAGCAGGCCACCGAGTCCCCTGGCATGGTGGCTTTGCCCAAGGCTCTGGAGCGAGGCAGGGCATGGGGCTGTCCCTCCTCCCCCGTCACTGGATCCTGCACACGTCAGGAGCAGAGTCCAGCCTGGGATTTGCTCCTGGCACAGCCAGCACAGTCCTGGCTCCGGGCAGGGAGTGGGTTCCATCCATGGATTCACCAGGAGGAGCAGCAAGGGTCACTCCTCTGTTTGGCTTCTCTAAAAATCCCAAATCCTGCAGTTTTGCTTCCTGAACCCCCTACAAAGGGTCTCCTTGCTCAGGACAGCTGCTCCAAGCACCCCATGGGCCCCCCAGCCCCATCAGCAGCCAGGGAGGGAGGTGGAAGCTCCAAAAAGATGGCATTTCCATGCTCAGCATCCAACTGGAGCCAGGAGAAATCTCCAACCAGAACTTTGCAAAATCCAGCCTCCATGGGGGAACAGTGGGGACAAGCACATTGGGATGTGCCACCACACTGGTGAGGAGCAGAGCTGGGGAAGCAGCTGAGATCACAAAGAAAGGTCTAAAATAGCAAAAAAAAGAACATTTTTGCACCTTCCATCCCCTGCCCTGCCAAAGCAGCAGGGGCTGTCTGCTAGCCAGGACTTTGGGGGGCTCTGGAAATTCCCTGCAGGCAGGAATTCTCTGCCTCAGCTGGATGCCGTGTCCCAGCCCTGGAATCAGCCACCTGACACCGCCCTGCCATCGGCACGGTGACAGCTCACCCTGCCATCGATACGGCTGCACAGCTCCAGCGATTCATCGCTCAGCTGATAAATATTTAAACCCAGAAGGAGCCGTGCCCTCCTGTAAAACGCAGTTCCTTACACAAGCCCAGCATCCCTTCGCCCCAGCACTGAGCTAATGAACATTTGGGGCTCTCCAGACGGATCTTCTACAGCTAAAAAAAACCAGGTCAGGGCGAAATTCAAGGTCTTGATCCAGCATTTCTGCACCCTCCAGCTGGGATATTTCGGATTTACCACCCCGAGGGGTGCAGAAAACGCTGTTGGGATGGAATCACAGCCCAGGCTCTGCTTTCAGCTGCTCGTTCCCGACACCCCGGGCAGGTTTTGGGGACCCCAAACCCAGGGAGAGGCCGCAGCTGCAGCCTGGAGCTCTGACAGGCTCCCGCCGGCTGCTCCATGCAGGATTCACAGTTTCTTACAGCATTAAGAGCTGCTGACGCCTCGTGAAAAAACTGTGAAAAGCTTCTATTTTGGGGAAAGTTCCTCTTATAACGGCGCGTCCTGTGGCTTCTCTGTTTCCCTTTTTCTCCTGGTTTCTCTTGCTACGGAGAGCAGTGCAGAAAATAGGCGGATAATGTTGCCAACCAGCCTGGGCTCGTCGTCAGAAAAGGAAAATAACCCTCCAAGCCACCCCCAGCCAAGGAATTCATTCTCAAGCCGCACCTGGGTGTGGGACTGGAGGGAGAGGGAGAAACTGGGACCCTCCTGGGACTTGGGGGGGGCTTGGTGGGGGTTTGGATTTTCCCAATGAGGGGAAAATGCTGGTTTTGCTCGGTTTAGACCTCTCCCTCCGGTGTCAGATCTTCCCTGGACTCTCCTCCCCACTCTGCTCCCAACCAGTGTGGCGGCACCCATCGTGCCAAAGTCTCGCTTTGCCCTCACTGTTCCCCCATTTAAAAAAAAAAAAAAAAAAAAAAGATTAAAAATCAAAGAACCGGGAGTCTGTCTCCAAGCAACTGTCTCCAAGTAGGGATGGAGAGCAGAGAAGGAGAAGCAGCAGCGTTGAGTGGAGAGAAAACTTCTGGAAATCCCAGCGGGGAGAAGGAGGGAGGGAAGAGCAGGAAAAGAGGGGTGAGAGCCCTGGGAGCGGCCAGGAGCCCCGGGGCACGAGGATTTCGCTGTTCCTTCACCTTGTGAAACAGCTCCTGGGTCCCCAAAAACAATTCCTACCCCCAGGGCGAAGGAAGCGGCGGCGGCGGGGAGGTGACACCAACCAGAGCTCGGTGGCTTCCTGGCCGGGCTGAGGGACCAGGAGCCACCAGCAGCTCTGAACCAGCGAGCAGAGCCCGGGAGAGCCCGAGGGATGAGCGGGACTTCACCCCGTGGGAGAGCGGGGCGAAATTCCACGCTGGGAAGCTCCGTTGTTGGGAAAGGTGAATCAGGAAAACCTTATAAATATGATTGCCTAGCAAAAGATTTTAAGAATATGGAAACCATGAGCGAGATAGAAATGATAGCAGTTTTCGACTGTGCGGCTGAGAGCAGCAATGTGGATGCTTGAAGGTCTCTTTTCCTTGTTTAGATAACGCCAATTGCTACAAATACCAAAGAGCCAGCAGAGATCCTCTCCAGGCATGACTGGAAGGGTCCGAGATAAGGTTTAGAGATAAGAAAGCAGTAAAACGTGGTAATGTAGCCATTCCTATAGGTTGCATGCAAATGATAGAGAATTTGTATCTTAGACTGGTTAGTGGAAATTAGAATATTCAACATAGAAGATTTATGATGTTGTAAACGGGAAAAATCTCTCTCTTACTTCTCTCTCTTATCTCTTAGAGCTCCTGCCCCGCTCTCTCTCTCTGCTCCTGGCAGCTTCCAGCTCAGCCCTTTTCACCCACGGCCGATGCAATAAACTGCAAACTTCAAGACCAGAATATGGAGAGCGCCTGAGTTTGTCCTGGCCACCGTTCCCCCCACAAAGGCTCCCACACTCCGCGCCCGCACACCTCGGTGTCTCCTCACGCGTGGTTCTGCCTGAGCAGCTCCTCTCTGCCCTGAGGGCCACCGAGGCACCCCAAAGGTCGCACACCCCGAGTGCCACCCGCTCCGGAGGGGCTGCATGGCCCTGGACACTGGGAAAAACCTCGGGAGCTGCTCCTGGGACAGGATCCAGCGCTTCTCCCGCACAATTCCCGCATTTCCCAACCCTCAGAACCTTTGCATTCCCCCACAAATTCCCGGTGGGGAAACCCTCAGCCTCTCCATGGGAGAATTTGGGATAATTTTGGGATTACCTGAGCGCAGCGGCCTCGCTCTGTCCCTCCAGCAGCCGCCTTCCCTTTCCAGGTGCAAACTGGCCCGGACAGGCAGGACTCATTTTTATACGCTCGCCCATGTGATCCAAACAAATGCCCTAGGGATGAGTTTTTGCACTGACACAACTCAAGGGGCTGGGACTAAAAACCTGTTGGACCACAATCCCAGCTCGACGGACAGGAATTTTCCACTCCGAGCCGTTCAGGCTGGCTCTGGGCGCGCCAGCACGCGCCGGAGCCTGCGTCTCTCTTCTCCCCCCCGCCCCAAAAAAAATCCCATTTCCCCACACTTCCCAAGTCTTTCAGACTCGTTCCTAAATGTTTCCTCTACTGCAGCTGGAGAAAACAAACTATGGGATGGTTTCACGATGGAGGAAGGGATGGATGGGAAGTGTGAAGGAATATGTTTGAGGCACTGGTTGCATCTAAATTCTGCAAATATTTTGGGTTTTTCCCATGATCCGTGGAAAAAAAAAACCTCAACAAACAAACAAAAAACAAACAAACGCAGCAGAAGATGCCAGCCAGGGTGAGAAGCGGGGAGAATCCTTTGCTGCTGGAAAAAGAAACTCCCTGCAGCCTTGAGGTCTGGGAAAAGCACTTCTGGCTGGTTGGAAGGTGATTTTTGGGAACTGCCCAACCTGAGGGTCCTGCTCCTCAGGGATGCAGGAAAGGAAGGGAAATCCCAGGTGAGTCCCAGTGCGCAGAAACGCCCGGGATGGGAATTGGAAAAGTAGAGGGTGAGCTCTGGGGCGGGTGAGTCAATGAGAACCGGGGAAATGGCCACGGGCCACGGAAAGGAGCCACGAGCCACCAGCGTGCCTCAGCGGGATGGAGAGGTGACTCCGTGGGAAAGGAGGGGATAATGGGCCGGGAGGAGCCCCTTGAGGCGCTCTGGGACTGGCAGCGGTGCCGCTGGAGCTGATCCCGATGGATTTGATAAGAGCAGGAACGTGCAGCTCGGCACACACGGGGCGAGCCCCGCTCTCCCCTCACCCCACCCCGGGGTGCCGCCGTGCACCCAGCGGGGCTCTCGCACCTCCAGGATGTTCTGTCCTCACTGCAGTGCCCCGGCCTGGGCTAGGGAGGAAACTCTGGGGTTTTTGGGGTGGTTTTTTTTTGGTTTTTGGTTTTTGTTTTTGTTTTTTTTTTTTCCGCCTAATTTGGTTGTAGGTACTAAAAAACTCCTTTTTTTTTTCCTGATGGGTCGCAAACAAAGGGAAGCATTCCCCGCCTGGAGCAAGGGTGGGTTTGTGGGCGCGTTCTGGAGCATCTGCAAATGGTCCTTGATCACTCCCAAATTGCTCCTAAATCATCACCTTTGGGGGGATCTCGGGCCTCGCTGGCTCCAGACTCAGCTGGGGCTCTGCCACAGCCGGCTGGGCACGGGCTCTGAGCTGCCTGAACTGGGGACACTGGTGCTGGAAAGAGGGGTAGGTAAAAAAAGGGGGGGCTGGCTGCCTGTGTTGGGGACTCCAGGCTGTTTTCTGTCGTTTTGCAGCTGTGTGGTTTTTTGGGATGTAAAGTCAGCGGCTCCGTGACTCTGCTGGTGTAAATAGGGGAGATTTTGGGGTCCTCTTCAGAGGCAGGGTGCCAAGGGTCTGCGAAAAAACACCTGGGGAGCGGGGAGAAGCTGGAAAATGTCTTGGAAAAGATGCTCATGCTGAAGGGTTCCCCCCAAAGACAAGAAGTGACCTCACCTCCTTCCAGCCCCCAAGCTGGTTTTGGGGGATCTTGAGGGGGCTCGGGGTTTCCCAGGAAAGCGCCAGCGCTGGCACTGAGCTGTGAGCTCGTTAAAGCTCTACCAGCCCCCGCTGCAAACCAGTTAAACCCATTTGGGGAAGGGTTAAGCCAGTTCAGGGCGATTTGGGAACCTATTGATGCAAAGGTTAATCTGGTCTAAGTGCATCACCATCGGGGATTTGAACCAATTTAACTGTTCCAGCTCCAGGTTTCCCCTGGAGGATTTAGGGAAGGGTCCAGGCTATGCTTCCCTTCATCCCGGGCTTCGGAGAGTTTTGGGAAGAGGGAGAAAATAAACCAGGGACTGAAGGGAAGAGCTTCATGCAGGCTGAATCTGAAACGCTGCTATTTTTAGCCCATCCCTGCGCACCCAGCCAGGATTCCACGCGGGTCCCGGTGCTCGGCGGGCACAGGGGAGCAGCAGGGTGGGCACTGGGACTCTCCCAGTCCATCCCAGTTCGCCAGAATGAGCCGGAGCTGAGTCAGAGCAGAGGATGCTCCTTCCTCAAGCCAGCTCCTCATTATGCCGCAGCCCCAGGGCTTTCCCACGAGCCTCATCCAACAGGGCCGTGGGACCTGGAAGAGGTGTTTGTTTATTTTTTGCTGTCATCCCTGAAGGGCTGTAATTACAATTAGAGCATCCACGAGGCACGGGGCAGAGATTCATCTCCTTTCCAAGGCCTCAGCGCCCGGGAGAGTGGGAGGCAAAGAGGGAAAAGGTGGAAATGCTTCCATCAGCCGATCCCTGCGCCCACACAGCATCCCTGGGGAGCGCGGCGAGGTTGGCAGAGGTCACACCTGAGGCTTTCTCAATCCTTCCCCTCCACGCTGCTGTCGCGTGTCGGTGTTGCGGCAATTCCCGGTGAATTGAAAGAGCCGGGAGCGCTTAACGCAGGAATTCCAGCCAGGAATTCCACAGATGTGGGAATGGGATGGGGCAGCAGCTGGAGAGGAGCGGGCTGGGCTGGGCTGGGCCGTGCCAGGCTGCGGAGCTGCTGCCGGGGGAGCAGCGGCTCCCGCACCGCTCTGCGCTGCCTTGTGACTGCGAAATGAATGCGCTTAATATAGGCCAAGTGAAAACATCCAGCCCAAAATAGAAGCCCTTGCCCAGAAAGCGCCGCAGCTCCGGCAGGAGCAGTCACAAGGTACCTGCCGTGGCGCGGGGGGGCTGCGCCAGGTGTGCCACATCCCGCCTGTCCCCAAGGTCACCTCCCCCCGGGCCGCAGCGGCTCAGGGATGGGGCAGCACCCCCGGGATTGGGATTGGGATGGGGTGAGACCCCAAATCCTGAGATCCCACGGGCGCTGCAGGGGGTGGGGTTGGATGGGATTGGGATAATTCCTGCCCGTGCTGCCGCTGCTGGAGCTGAGGTTTGGGATAGGAAGGAAAGAGAAGGGGACAGCGCTGGGGGCTGCTGCCAGACTCGGGGGGCTCGCTCAGCTGGGTGCTTCTCCCTGGAAAAATGGGATATTCCTGTTCCCCTGAGCCAGAGGGAGTGGGGATGGTGCCAGGGCAGATTTTGGGGCTCGCAGCAGCCCCGGGGCTGCTCTGCTGCGGGGTTTGTGCTGCACTGGCAGCTCCTGTTGGCATCCATTTGGCTGCTGCCAGCTCCAAAGGCAAAAAGCATCGCGGATCCCTTCCCTGATCCCACAGAGATTCCTGCTCAGAGCCCACCGTAGGTCCAACCCCCCCTTTTTTTGGGGTTCTGACCCATCCCCTGCGGTCACTCGTGACCTTCCCAGCGCTGCTGATGCCACGCTTTAATCCAGCTCGACCGGGCACAGCTGCTGGCCAGGAAAATGGGCCAGGAGGGGGTGAGAGTTCAGCGCTGGAGCTTTGGCAGGTATAAAGGGAAAAGCCAGAAATCCCTCCCTGCTAATCTCAGCCTGCACCAGGGATGGATCTGCGTTCGGTGTTTGAAGCTCTGCTGTTCCAGCCTGTGGCTCGCAGGAAGAGTTTGGGGAGATAAATTCAACCCCATCACTCCAGACGTTTTTTCCCCAGCGTCTTATTAATGCTGGAGAAACCCAAAAATCCAGGCTCAGCTTTAAAATCCTGCTTTTTATAATGCGGGGTTTTTAACCCCTGACCCCAAGGCGGCTCTAGACGCACCCAGGGGAACTCCCGAGCCCAATAAATCTGTCACATCCACTTAAAAATTCCCCAAGGAGCAGAGGCAGCCCCGCAGATCGGTTCAGATGCAAATTTACGGCTTGTCCTGGGCCAAGTGGGGTTTTTGATTCACAAAGCTCTTGCCCAGGGGCTTGGCTGGGACAAGGTGAAGGCGACCTTGGGGTTGTTGGGTTGGAGCAGGGAAGGAGGGAAACGTGAGGACAAGAGAGATAAGAGGCACAGCTGGAGGGAGAGAGGACGCGGGTTTTGTTTTCTTTTCTGATTGCTGAGGAATTAAAGGGTTGGAAAACTCGAGGGAATTCCCCCGGGCACCGAGGCTCTGCCAAGTGCTCGGTATCAGCAGTGTAAATACTTTATTTTAGTGATTTTTCAGCCTGGAGGTGTTGGTTTTTTTGGAGTTGCTCAGGTGCTTTGCTCGCTGGACTCAGGGGGAAACTGAGGCACGGAGGTGCTACCTGGAAATATTCAGATTTATTCCCAAATCGGAGGAAAATGCTGGATTATTGAAGGAAAAGCTGGGCCGGTGCTTGTGGGTGTTGTTGGCAGCCCAAAGGATAATTTTTGTTGCTCAGAAATATTTTTGCTCGTGGAAAGCAGAATAAATCCTTGTTTTCCAGAGCTTTGGCTCGCTGGTGAGGAAGATTTGAGTTTTTAACGACTTCAGTGGTGTCTTAAAAATTTTGTCCAGCTTGAAACTGGGAGTAAAAAAAAAGCAAAAAAACCCCTAGGGCTTCCTGTGTCACAAGACTGTGATCACCTCCCTGTCCCTGCAGGCCATTCCCACCTGGGGACAGGCACAAAGAAATGGGATGGGAGCAAGTTGAAAATTAAAAAAAAAAAAAAAATTAAAAAAACAGGCAAAATAAAATGGCAAAACATCCCTTTTTTATGGAGCAGGGAGATTAAAAAAAAAAAAAAGTTTATCTCGATGTCACATCAACAGGAAGGCGGCTCAGGAGAGGAAGTTCCAAACAATGCTTTCCTGGGAAGAGCAAACAAGATTTTAATGAACTTTTCGAGTGAAACTCTGCTCGGGAAGAGCCGGTTCCGCATTAAATAAACAAAGCTGGAGGCTCTGCACGTGCGGGGGAGCTCTGAGAGCTCCTCACTCTCAGCTGATGGTCACGGGCAGCCTCGGAAATTTTCTATTTTTGCCTGAGCTGGATCCTAAAGAGAATATTTTGGCCCCCTGGCAGTGCCCAGGTGGGGATTTTTTGTCTCCTCTGTCCCTTCCTTGCCCTCTCCAGGCCCCATTTGTGGCCCCAGGGCTCAGCCCAGGTGGAATTTGGCTCCCAGCTCGGTGATTTGGCTCTCCCAGGTGCTTTGTTGCTGTTAAAACAAGCCCCAGATTTCTGCCTCCCTTCCCTCCCTTCAGGTGGTTGCCTTTTATTAAAAGCTTTTCAATCTCTGATACCAACAGGAAAATAATTTCCTCACCTACTTCTGGCTTTTGCCAGCTCTGAGAGGCTTTTTAGCAGCTTTTGGGGCTGTTTGCTGGGGATAAAAATGCAAAATATATTTATTTTTGTATCTCTATTTAAATATCCCCTCCCAAATGAATCGATGTTGGGACTGC
>JANRGV010000058.1:1493120-1516442 GCA_024734035.1 Alethe castanea | reverse complement strand
AGGGAGTTGTGCAGAGCCAGAAATTCCCCCTGAGCCTCCTTTTCTCCAGGCTGAGCCCCTTTCCAGCTCCCTCAGCCTCTCCTGCTGCTCCAGCCCCTTCTCAGCTCCCATTTTCCACGGCCACTTTTGGGATGTGCCGGGTGTTCAGCACCATCCACACCCCGATCCCAGCGGGAATCCAGGCCTGTGACTGTGGGATAATTCCACTTTGTTCCAGAGCCTGTGAAAATGCTCTTTCTTTTCACAGAGCAGAATCTAATCCAGAAGAGAAGAAAACACTCATTATTTAATTCTCCTCAGCATTTTTGTGTGCTCATGGGATTTTAATGGTATTAATTATTATTTAATTTGAGCTTTGGCAATTCGTTTGTGCTGAGCTATTCTGGTATTGGAGAGCCAGCAATGCTCAATCCCTTTTGCATTTCCATCCATGATGCCACCCTCCAGCCCTTCTTCCCAGGTATTCATGCATCCCTCAACTCCATCCACCTTTCTTCCAGGCACCCATCCTGTCCAAAGGATCTCATTGTCCACCTCTTCCTTTATTTGATTTTCTTTATAATCTCTGGCTACCAGACCCCAGCTGGGAAAATCCGAGCAAGGATCATCAGTCTGGAGTCACAGGGTGGAGGAGCTGCTGCCTGCTGGGTGTTGCTGGTTTTGGGGCATCCCTGTACCCCATCCCTGGGGTCAGCACCCCCTGTGTCCATGGGAACATCTCTGCATCCCCTCCCAAGCATCCCTTTATCTCCATGTGGGCATCCATAAATCCTCATCCCTCCATCTCTGTGAGCATCCTTTCACTCCCGTTTCTCCATCTCCACACATTCCAGAACATTATTCCATCCACATTCCACAACATTTTTCCACTCCATCCTTCCATTCACAGCACCCTTCCATCCCTCCATCCCCACGAGACAATCCCTCTGGCTCCACACAAAGCATGCTCCATTCCTGTCCCTGCAGCTCCTCACGAGCATCACCCTGTGCCCACAGGAGCATTCCTCCATTTCCACCAAGCAGCCCTCCATTCCCAACCTTCCACATGAGAATTCTTCCATTCCCATCCCTCCATTCCCATCCCTCCATTCCCATCCCTCCATCTCCACAGGAGCATTCCTCCATCTCCATTGAGCATCCCTTCATTCCCATCACTCCATGTGAGGATTCTTCCATTCCCATCCCTCCATTCCCATCCCTCCATCTTCACAGGAGCATTCCTCCATTTCCACCGAGCAGCCCTCCATTCCCAACCTTCCACGTGAGGATTCTTCCATTCCCATCCCTCCATCTCCACAGGAGTATTCCTCCATTTCCATTCCCTTCTCTCCATTCCCATCCCTCCATGTCCACAAGAGCATTCCTCCATCTCCATCAAGCATCCCTTCATTCCCATCCCTTCATTCCCATCCCTCCATGTGAGAATTCTTCCATTCCCAATTCTCCTTCTCAATTTGAGGATTCCTCCATTCCCAACTCTCCATTTCAGTTTGAGGATTCCTCCATTCCCAACTCTCCATCTCAGTTTGAGGATTCCTCCATTCCCATCCCTCCATTCCCCATCCCTCCATCTCCATGTGAGCATCCCTCCATCCTCAATCCCCCCATTTCTGTGTGAGCATCCTTTGATCCCACACAAAAACCTCTCCATCCCCATCTCTCCATGTCCACATCCCTCTACCCCATCCCATCCTCTTTCCACCCCATTCCATCCTCTTTCCACCCCATCCCAGCCTCCTCTGCCCCATCCCCACATTTCCAAGCCAGCCTCCCTCCATCCCCCTCCATCCCCGCCACTTCCCCAGATAATGAGAGCGAGTTTAAAAACTTAAAGCCTCTTCCTGCCCGCGGTGAGTGACACAAATGGAGTTCATATTTAATCATCTGTTAACTCGTTGTCTATTATAGCTCTTTAATAGCACCAGAGATATTCTTAATGAAGCATGATTTAAGGTATTTACAGCTCTAGGACCGACAGACATCACTCACAGTGTGCAGGTAATGAGGCGTAAAACAGCTCTGGAAACCGTAAAAATGGGAGAGAGAGAGCGAGGAGGGAGAGAAAGCAGGCGAGGAGTTCGGAGCTGAAATGTTCCAGGGTTTGTTTTAAAATGTTTAGGCATTTAAAGTCATTTCAGCTTCGCTGAGGTGTCTGGTAGCACGGAGTTCAGCAATTCCCACCGCTGAGAACCCCTGGCTTGCCAGGAGAGGTCTGGCCCCTCGATGCTCCTGAGCTGAGAGATCTCAGGAATCACAGGAGGGAGCAGGGAAAAAAGCTTTTGAGGGTCCCCAAGGACCTTGTGGGTGCATGGGAGCAAAGGCTGGAATTTTTGGGTGCATTTTCCCCTTTGTTTTCCCACTTGGTGGCTCACAGAGGGGACACCAGACCCTTCTCTTTGCTCGCCTGCAAATGCCACCCCTGTGGAACACTTTCGTTTTCTTATTTTTTTCCCCCCCAGAAAAAAAAAAAAGAAAAAAATATGAAAAAATTTTTAAAAAACGCCATCAGAACCCAAGCCAAGTTTTGGAAAATAATTTGTGACGGAGGTGCCATTCTGCATCAAAATATTGTGCAGAAAATGTCAAATGTCACCAATCCATGTGTCCCCCCGCGTGATAGTAATTGGGCTGGACGGCTGCGCTCTGCCACTGCGGCCGCTCGCCGCCTCCTCCTCCTCCTCCTCCTCACACTCCGCTCGGGAAATGTGGAAAAAATGTGGAAATAAGTGTGGAAATGTGTCGCTTGCCGAGTCCATCCCGGCCCAGCCCGGGGACGAGGGCGTGGGCTCTCATTAGGCTGATAAACAGCTCCTGGGGAAAAGCGGGGCACGGCACAGCTGGAGCGGGCACTTCTCAGCCTGTTCATTCCCTCCTGCACTTGGGACTTGTGGCTCCAGCCCCCTTGAATCCTCTGGATTTGGGGAAGCCAAAGCAGAACCACAGCGGGGTCTTTAAATGGGGAAACACAGCTTGTTGCTCCCCTCCCTCCCCAAAAGTGCTCCACAAACACCATCACCTGCATTTCCACCTACATTTCCACCTGCATTTCCACCTGCATTTCCAGCACAATGGAGCCTTTGGAATATTTACCCCACTTTCTGCCTGGTTGTGTTGGGTGTGTAACACCCCCATCGCTGTTTTGTTGCCGCTCGAATTCGCTACGAGGGAAAACAAACTGTTCAGAGCAAATAATCCATTCCTTAAAGCATCCCAAGCCCTTAATCTGGGAACAGACCTTTCACACACACTCCTTAACCATCCTGAATGAATCAATCCTCATTAAGACATTAGGCTGCATAAATATTTGGCCGGTGAGGGAGCCCCGAGGGAGAGAGCAGAGGGACGGGGAGAGCTGCAGCTGGAAATTCAATGAAGTTCCCTTCGGCAGCGGGAGCCAGGCCTGGGAGTGTTGGGTCAAGCCTTCAGCCGGTGCCACTTGTCCCCTTGGGCAAGTCCTGCAGAGCAGGGTTAATTTTGCTGAGCTGTTTTATTTTGTTTTTGTGCCCGTGGAAGCGGCGAGGCGCAGGTGGAAAACGAGGAGGTGAAATCCTGCAGCTCCTTCCCCGAGCCACAACACAACTCGGTCGCAAACAATTTCTTTGCCGCCGAGGAAGGAGCTGGAATTTCTCTCTGGCGAGGCAGCAGCAGCAGAATTGCGAAGCCAGTGCCTGTTATAGAAACTTTTTAGTACTGGGGACAAGCCAAGAGAAGAGCCCAGATTGATCTCAAATCTCAGCTGGTGCTGGCGGCGCTTCCACCTCCGACTCCTGCACTGGTGGGGCGTGAGCTGGACCCTCCAAGCACCCCTGAGGAGAGCTGGGATGATGTTTCCCAACATTTTGGGTGCCATTCCCAGCTCCCTGCCCAGCCAGAAGCTCCTGCCCTGCTCTGGTTTTGGGGTAGATTGAGCTTTTCTGCTTTGTAATTGCATAAACCCAGCTTTTCCCTGGCTTCACCCCCCATCCCATCTCCACACCAGCGTGGATCATCTCATGCCATCAAAATCCTTCCCAGCAGGATCATCCAGGCTGTGGCAATGCCAGGCTGCAGCTCCCGGGGAGGTGAAAGATTTTTTGGCTCAGATACCATCACAACCTGTCCGTGCCGTGATTTCCTTCAGCACCCGGGGAAATTCCTTCGGAGCTGTCAAGGATTTGGGTGGAAATGGGGCAGCTGGAAATTTCACCTGGTCCCTTGAGTGGGGCTGGTTTGGGGAACATCCAGGTGGGCACGGACAAGGAACAGCTCTGGGTGTTGGGTTGGAGACATTCCTGCTCATTTCTCATGTTGGGAAGCTGGGCCTGGCCCATCAGCATTCCTTAATTTTGGTGTGGAACTCCTACAGCAAAGCCGGGCACCATCCATCCCCATTTCACAGAATAAAGCACATTTTAATCCGTTTTCCCTCCACACCCTGGATAAATGGACACCAAGGGGATGGACACACCAACACAGACCCCCCTGGGCACATCCAGCTCCACGCCCAGCCCAAACCGGGCATCCCTGGCAGGGCAGAGCTGCCGAAAACGCCGGAGCCCTGCATGTGTGCTGCTTCCATGTGCGCCGGTTTCCAAGGAAACCGCTCGCTCTACATGTGTGTCGCTTAACACCCTATTTGCTTTCATTTGGATAAGTCTTTAATTCCTGTGCAGCCCCGGCTCGGCGGGATCTGTTGAGCTCCGTGCGTATCCTCAGCGCACAAAATCCCTCTCCTGCCTCTTGGAAAAGTCTCTGCCTGCTCAGAGCCACTTTCCTAAACCTGTGCCTAATTGGAGCAGCTAATGCTTTCTGCAGGAATAACTGGATATTTCGCTGCTGCCTCCCCTCTAGAAACAATTAGCAGGGAAAACACGGAATGTAGGGCTCTTGTCACCTGCCACCAGCTCTGCTGCTCCGGCTCCGTGCCGGGTGGAGGAGCAGGGATGTGGATTTGAGTCCTTGGGAAGGCAGCAGATCCTGTCAGTGGTTAAATGTCGGTTTTAAGGAGTGCTGGGATGTGGAAGCAGGGAAGGGTGGCCATGGAAGGGTGACCCAGTTGGTGTCACACATCAGCCTGGAGAAGGGAAGGATCCAGGGAGGGCTCAGAGCCCCTGCCAGGGTCTCAAGGGGATCCAGGAGAGATGGAGAGGGACAAGGGATGGAGGGACAGGACACAGGGAATGGCTCCCACTGCCAGGCAGCAGGGATGGGCGGGGTATTGGGAAGGAATTCCTGGCTGGGATGGAATTCCCAGAGGAGCTGGGGCTGCCCCTGGATCCCTGGGAGTGTCCAAGGCCAGGCTGGAGCAGCCTGGGACAGTGGGAGGTGGATGGAACTGGATGGAATTTAAAGTCTCTTCCCACCCAAACCATTCCATGATTCCATGACAGGACACACTGGGTCCTTCATTCCAGCCTGGGCCAAGCAGGAATAAGTGACAAAGCTTTGGGGGTGTATTTTCCCCCCCAAAATTTCCATCCACAGCAGCCCAAAGCGGCTCCTTCTTCCCTCTCCCCCTTCCTCCCTTCTCTTTGCACAGCAAGATGCTGCCTGTTCCTGTGCACCGGAGGAATTTTCTGATCTAAAGCCACTTTTCCTCCCCTCCCAAAATCCCTGGGGCTGGTTCATGCTTGTAAAGCTGAGCAGCTCCCGTGTCACCCGGGGCTGGCTCCTGTCTGCAGCCCTGACAGCAGCTAATGCTGTTAGCCTGTGTCGAGGAGGGATTTCAGCATCAAAAACCCCCAAAATCACCACTCTCAGGCCGCTCTGCTGCTTGCAAGCAGTTCAAAAACATTTCCCGAGTGTTTGGGGTGCCCAGGGATGTCACACAGGGATGTTTGGGGTGGCTCTGGGGGGCTGCTGCAGCCTCGGGAGCGGCGCGGGGTGAGCAGCCGGGATTAACTCGGCTCGGGGAGGGCTTTGCTATCTTTAGGTGCAAGGTGAGGGATTGTGGCTCTTAGGGTGGCCGGCAGGTGAGGAGAGAGAAAAATCCCGCGGGGCTCAGGGCTCTGACCCCAGCTCCTGTCCCCAGCGGGGTCCAGCCCCCGGCTGCGTGTGCTGTCACCTTTCTAGGCCACAATCTGTCCCCAATTCCGAGCCTGCTGTTAGCTCCACTTGCACTCTATTCTCGTGTTTGCTGTTATTTTTTAACACTTTTTTTTTTTTCTCCTCCCCATTTTTTTCCTTTTTTTTTTTTTTTTTTTTTTTGCATAAAAGCACTATCCTCTCCCCAGAGCCTGCCTGGAGCGAAGGCATGGTCTGTACAACTGCAATTATTTCGAAGAACAGATGGAGTGAGGAGCAGAAAGTCTGTTAATAGTAATAGAAATGCTACATGTTAACCTGGACAGCACACGATGACAGTCCCATGACTACACGTTCTGTTCCCACCAGCTGGGCTCCGAGCGGAGCCGAGAGATTCAGCAACGCCGAGCTCGGCTCCGCACCCTCCCCAAAGTTAGAGCTCAAATTCCTTCACACTTCCAGCGCAGGGTTTTTGGGTTGTCGGGCTTCTTCTCCCCCTCCCCTCCTCCTCCTCCTTCCTATTAATCGCTGATTTCGGCGCTGTTAAGGAATTTTGCTGCTTCTTCTCTATTTTTTTTTTTTAAATTTTTTTTTTTTTTTGGCCAGCTGTGGTGGGGGCTCAGCCTCGAGGTCCTGACCTTCAGCCTCACGTGGTGAGGCCAGCACAGCCCCTTTCCCACGCTCACACCTGCAGGGTTGTTGCAATTCCCCCCACCCTGGATGATGCCAGGTTGGGATTCACCAAGCTGGGCAGGGAGGTTTTGCGGGAGTTTGGGATTTTCTCCACAACTGTTGCAAGCTGTTGGTTAAATGGGTTTGAAATCCATGTTTTCTGGTTAAAAATAGTGTTCCCTGTGGAGGTTGGGTTTCATAAAGAGATTTATGAGGCGTGTGGGGCACCAAGGGAAGGGGGCACAGGGTTACACCAACACCCCAGGAGCTTTTTGCCTCTTTACCCCAACCAGAGGTTGGGAAATGGAGCAAAAACATTGAGTCAGCTCCGAGAGCTTCACTGTACAAATCCCTGCCCGGTTTCACAAGGGGGACGGCGCTGCAGCCAATTCCAGCGGGAATTGCAGGGCTGAATCCCAGGGCTGTTGGTGCCAGCGCTGCCCCCGGCGCGGCTGGAGCGGAGCAGAAGCACCTGGAGGTTTTATTCGGGTGCAGATCCCTTAATCCGGCTGCTTGCGGGATAAGCTGGTGCCTGAGGTGCTGCCAAATCCCTGCAGATCAGCAGGTTTTCCCTCCAGAGGTCACTTCCAACCCAGCTCCATCCAAAATATCCACGTGGGCTCCGTGCTGGGGGCACCTTTGGGTGCTGGGAGCCCTCACTGGGGGTCTGGGGTGGGCTGTGGGGGATAAACCGGTGCTATCCATAAATCCCAGCTCTCTTCACCCAATTCCATCGCCCAGGAGTGGTACCTGACCCCCCAGGTGCTTTGTTGCAGCATCCCAGGAACATCTTCTGGTTATTTTGGGATGTTTGGGGTAGAGTTTGGCTCTTCACAGCCACCCTCATGCAGGATGGGGTGCCCAGCTTGTCCCCAAGCACCCCTAAATCCCAAAAATACCAGAGTGGCTTCAATCCTGCGTCTCAATGGGATGTGGTGAGAGGAGTGGGAATTCTCCTCGATGACTTTGAAGGAGGCAGAACCCACATTTTTCTTCTGGAAAAATCGAATTTGTGGCCATGGGGTGATACCACCAGAGTGCACCTGCTGGGAAAGAGTGGGAAAATGCAGATTTGGGATTTTTTTTTGCTGTCACCCCATACCCAGAGCATCCTCCTCTCATCTCTTGCAGAACGAGAAATACGTCCTGGTGATGGTGGATCCCGACTCTCCCAACAGAGCCGACCCCAGGTTCCAGTTCTGGAGGCACTGGATGGTCACCGACATCCTGGTGAGTCCCTCGGGGTCATTCCCAAGAATTCGGGGAGGGCTGGATTCCCATCGGGATGCAAACTCCGCCCGGTGAAACCCCGGAGTTTGAGTGCTCGCCAGAGAAATGCAAATGGTGCTGGGCGTGTAGGTAGGGAAGTGCTTCCTCAGGCTATAAAGAGCCAGGCTGGTCCAAAAATATTGCTTTTTGGGTGTATTTTTTTTCCCCCTCCTTCTCCTAAGGAAATGCTGGGGAAAAAAAAAAAAATCCAAAAAACACTTTGCCAACTCCCCACCACCGGTTTTCTCCGCGGAGACAACGCGTCCTTCCAAACAGCTCCTGCTGCCAGTTGGGTTCTGTGGTTAAAAAAGTAGGTTTGGTGAAAATCTCCATTCCTTTTCTAGTTTGTAAATTTTTTTTTTTTTTTTAATTAAAAATGGTTTGAATTCAGTGAGAAAACAAGAGGGGAAATGAGTTTGGGATGAATTGTGGTGCTGTGTCCATGGAATGAGTCTTTCCCCTTGTCCTGGTGGCTTTGCTCCCAGAAATATTTTGGAAAAGCAGTTTTGTTCCCCTCCTGCTTGTTTTTATGTCTTCAAAAAACGAGGTTTTGCAGCCCTAAATCAATCTAGCTGATAATCTGGGTACTAAAGCCTAATTAAGATATCAATTAATTTGCAGCGTGCATTTAACAAGAAATATCGTGTCATTCTCCTCTATTATTCTCTGAAATTACTGCTGAGGGCTCTTTGTACAGATACCTTAATGAGACTTTTTATTGTTAATGGGCATATTAAGCAAATTAAAACGAGATATTAATACTTTCCATGAATTCCATAATTGGCTGAAAAATAGGAAGCATCGGGAATAATTGCGGGAATTTGTGTACAGGGCTTGGGTTGGTTTTTTTTTTTTCGTGTTGTTTTGTGTTTTTATCCTTCACAGAAACCCTTCTGCATTTCTAACAACAGGGTCCTGAAAGTCTCTCATTAATTTTAATATTTACCAAACGCAAAGGAGCCCAAGCTCCTGTGTTTCCTTCTGTACACAGATCCTTCCCTCTTGCTAATTATTGTGGCTTTCTTTTTTTTTTTTTAATTTTTTTTTTATTTTGGAATATAAAATCCTTTAAGCAAAGAAGGCAAATGTGGAATTCAAACCTGCAGCACGAATGGAAGGTGGGATTTTTTTCACCCCCTGGTGTTTGGGTGATGCCATTTGTGATCTCTAAGGTCAAAAATTCTGTGTGAGGCCACGAAAGAGGGTGGGGAAAAAAAAGGAGATTTTTGGTGGAAGGAAAAGGATTTTCCCCATCTGACCCCAGCTCCAACAATTCCTTAAGCTTTCTCTTCACGAGATAAATAATATAAATATAAACACACATATCTGAGCAGGGATTTGGCCTCAATGCTCCTGCTGGTCCCTTCCAACGTGAGCTATTCCCTGATGCCGTGCATTACTCTATATAAAACCTATACATTGATCTGATCCCTAGAACGATGGGATAAATATATCCCCTCTATCTCCCGTGGGTGTGTGTGTATGCATCTCTCCTCTACACACACAGAAACATAAATCCCCCAAACCCCACAACAAACCCCAAAAAATCATCCCCATCCCGTGAGGACCGCGGGACAAAACCACCCCCGGATCTGGGGGTGCACCGGGGGGGTTTTTTGGGGGGAGTTTTCCCAATCCCCAAACGTGGGCTCAGACCACGGTGTCTGGTTGAGATGCAGATCCTCGGGGGGATGCAGGAGCCTCAGCTGACAGCCTGGTTTGCACACGGGCTCGAAAATAACCGCGGAGCTTTTCCACGGCGCCTGCTGTCGCCGTGGCGCGCACAGGGGCTGGCGAGCGCCTTCCTGCGGGAGGGACGGGGTGGCCAGCGCCGTGCTGGGGGGGCTGGCGGCGTCCCGGTGTCACCCTGTGTCACCCCAGTGTCACCCCAGTGTCCCAGTGTCACCCAGTGTCACCCTGTGTCACCCCAGGGTCACCCCAGTGTCCCAGTGTCACCCAGTGTCACCCCAGTGTCACCCCAGTGTCCCAGTGTCACCCCAGTGCCACCCCAGTGTCACTCAGTGTCCCAGTGTCACCCCAGTGTCACCCCAGTGTCCCAGTGTCACCCAGTGTCACCCTGTGTCACCCCAGTGTCACCCCAGTGTCCCAGTGTCAACCCAGTGTCACCCTATTGTCACACAGTGTCACCCAGTGTCACTCAGTGTCACTCAGTGTCACCCCAGTGTCACCTAGTGTCACCCAGTGTCACCCCAGCAGTGCTTGGGTACCACCCCAGTATCACCCAGTGTCACCCCAGTATCTCCCAGCATCTCTCCAGCACCGCCCATCGTCTCCTGGGTATCACCCCAACATCCCCTGGGGTATCACCCCAATATTCCCTAGGATATCACCCCAGCATCCCTGGCTATCACCCCAATATCCCCTGGGGCATCACTGCAACATTTCCTGGGATATCACCCCAGCATTTTTTGGGTACCACCCCAACATCCCTGGGTATCACCCCAGCATCCCTGGGGTATCACCTCAGAATCACTGGGTACCACCCCAGTGTTTTTTGGGTACCATGCCCTGGGTATCATCCCCAACATCCCTGGGTACCACGCCATCATTTTTTGGGTACCATCCCCTGGGTATCACCCCAACATCCCTGGGTATCCCTCCATCATTTTTTGGGTACCACTCCATCATTTTTTGGGTATCACCCCAGCCTCCTGCAGCCCCACTCTGCTGTGGCCCCGCCATCCCTCCGGCATCACCCTGCCTTTGCCACCCCCCAGCTGGGAGGGAGGCAGCTCCAGCAGCACCAAACGCCGCTGCTGGGTGCTGCAGTGCTTTGGCACGCCACCAGCTCGGGGCTTTGGCTGGGGATTTGCTCTCCCAGGTGGGTTTTCAGCATGGAACATCCCATCCCATCCCATCCCATCCCATCCCCTCGGCGCTCCTTATCAGCCGCTGCTCCGTCGCCGCTCCGATTGTCAAACACCAGAGATGCTTTCGCTCCCATTCAAAATAATTTAAATAAAAATGTTGCTACAAAGTGGAATAATATCTTTTGATGAATGTTTTTAAAGCCCTTTAGGTTTTCGTGGTAATTTGCAGTGTAAAATTATTTAGAGATAAGAGCCAAATTAGCTCTTATAGGCGGAGGTCGATATGTCCCGTTATCCATGGAAGCAGTGTTTAAATATAATCAGCCTTTACTCTAATGCAGCATAATTGTTCATTTGAAATAGCTTTTTTTTCTCTCTCTCTTTTTTTTTTTTTTTTTACTCCATTCAATGAGTCATTAAAATATTCAAAGGATAATGCAGTGAATTGGAAATGAATTTATCACATTATCCTGTACATGCTGTAGAGCATCAGGTAACCAGGCAGAGTCAGAACCGGTTTACAGCCAATCCCCGGTAAACAAGGTTTTCCATTTTGTATTCAGTGGGGGAAAGAAAAAGAAGGGAGAAAATACTGCCCTTCAAATGGAAAGCTTTCCATCTTTATTCCCCCTCCTCGACGAGGAGGAAGGGGGAGGGCGAGAGCAGCGAATTTGTACTCCACTAAAGCCTCGCTGCGCTTTAACTTTATTTTTATCAAAATATGTTTGTAACAGAAAGTCGTTATGGAAACGGGTTCTGCCAGCCTGGAGAAATCCTGAGCCAGGCTGGAACCGAGCGGGACCCACCAGGCTCTGCTTGGATCGGCCACCAACCCCTCCCCAGGGCTGGGGAAACTGAGGCACGGAGCAGCTCCGAGCTGGGATTTGGGAAGCGCACCCGACGTTTTTGGAAATATCCATGCCCACCCATTGCCCACCCCGCCTTTCCAACCCCTCCCACGGCGTTGCAGGGCGGGGTGGGGATCCCACGGGTGGGTTTTGGTGGATTTTGGGTGCCCAGGGACGGTGGCACTGCTGTCCCCAGCACCTCAGGCCTTCCCTGCGTTTGTCACCGCTGATAAACAGGCTCCGGGTTGCGAGTGTCACCATAGAAACAGGTGCTGTCTTAAGCAAACAAGGGCTTTATTAACCTTATAAATTATGGGGTTTCTGTAGCAGGGAGGGATGGCAGTGGAGCTGCTCGTGGCCCTGTCCCCATCCCAAAGGGATGTGTGTGCTCTGCAGGAAACTTTTCCTCTGTAGCACATGGAAGGTGGCTCCAGCTTATCCAGAGCGCTTGGATTTATCAAAATTCACAGCTACCAGCTGTTAATTGCTGGCTGCAAGTAGAGTCTCTACTACAGAGCCTTTGCTGCTCCTTGGCTGCTGGTGAAGAGTTGTAGAGACAGCTTGGGGACACTTTGGCCTGATCCAGGTGCATTCACCATCCCAGCAGGAGAAAAAAAGTCAGGGCAAGGAATTATTTTTAATAATTAATTGACTCTAAAAGGGGGAAAAAAATCAGCTTTTGGGTACCCTGCAGATGGGGGGGTTCTGCATTTTGGGAGGTGCTGGGGCAGCTTTCCTTGTCTCTGTGATTCCCAGGATTTGTGGAATTGTGGGATCGTTGATCCCCAGCTCGCTGGAGGGGGAGAAGGGGCAGATGTAGGAGTTGGTGCCCTGCTATTGTTCCTCCTCGCTGGAGCCCTCTCAACTCCGCTTTTTGGTGATGAAACCGAGGGTTTGAAAGGGAAAGAACAGAGGGAAATGTTGGTTTAATTGATGACTTGGCTCCTCGGAATACTCAGTTCCCTGGTGTGAGTTTCTGTCGCTGCTTGTTAATGAAGCCTTTATTAATAAAAGAAATTTAAAAAAAAAAAGAAAGAAAGAAAGAAAAAACCCAAAATAAGTAAAGAGGCTGCAGCTCAGGGGGAAGTTTTCTTTGCACTCCAAGCTCCTTTGGAACAAATCCTTCCCCATGACGGTGGTGAGGGGCTGGAATGGAATTCCCAGAGAAGCTGTGCCTTCATTTCCTGGATCCCTGGAAATGTCCAAGGCCAGGCTGGACAGCATTTGGAGCAACCTGGGACAGTGGGAGATGTCCCTGTCCATGGACCTGGATGAGATTTCAGGTCCCTTCCCACAGAAACCACTCTTGATTCCATGAATTTCTCACCCTGAGAAAAGTTTGAATGGAGATGCTGTGCCTGGAAGGAAGTTCTGGATTAGCAGGGTCCAGCTTCTTCTCCCAGCTATCAAATGATAGGACAAAAAGTTGTGCCAGGAGAGATTTAGGTTGAATATTGGGAAGATTTCTTCCCTGCAAGATTATCCAGTCCCAGGCAGTGGTGGGGTCGCTGTTCCAGCAGGGATTTTAAATCCACGTGGATGTGACACCTGGGGACACGGTTTGGTGCTGGCCAGGTTGGACTGGGCATTTCCACCCCAAACAATTCCATGATTCCATCAGTTGTGCCCTGGGGTGCCAAGGGTTGATCCCACTGCTCCATCCCTGCAAACCTCGGCTCCCTGGCGGCTTTGTGCTCACCTGGAGTGATTAATTAATTCATTAATGCTCCCAGGTAATTGCACTCCCTGGACAGAGCTGTCACTCAGCAACTCCCAGGAGCTGGAAGCACCCGCAGCACCAGCAATGGCTCTGCTGAATTTTGGGAATTTTTTTGCATCCCACAGCCGGGATGCAGCAGGGACAGGGAGGATGGAGAGTGTTGGCTGCACCTTTTGGGGGAAAACACCCCAAAATCTGCCTTGCTGCTGGCCTGGGACGCTCGGCCACGGCTTCACTCCCTGGCTCATCCCTTGGGAATTCTGCTCCCTCCTCCTGGGGTGGGCACAGAGGTGTGTCCCGGGATTATTGCCATGGATTTGTGATGGATGGGGTGGTTTATCCACACCCCAGCCTTGTCCCATGGCTGATTCTGACCCTGCCATTCCCTCGGGATGAATTCAGGGTGAAGCCACAGCGCTGACGGGTTCTGCACGCAGAAACCCGCCAGGTTTTGGGGTTATTTTTAGGATTTTTCCACGTGCATGTCACACTGGCCAGGAGTTGTTCCCTCTGCTCTGTGTCCACAGCAAGGATCTTTATCCTGGTGGGAATTCAGAGTTTTGTTGTTTTTTTTTTTTTCCCTTCGATGCTTCTGTTTCATTTAACATGCAGAGGCTACTAATTTGTCACAATTCAATAAAGCCGAGGTTACAAACACTCTGGCTGCTGTTTAGTTAAACGATGGTTTGTTAATTAGCTCCTCTTAATGAGGAGAGAACAAATCAGATAAAACCTACCAAAAAAAAAAAAAACAAACCAAAAAAAACACGGCAGGGAGAGATTTTGCAGATTAATTTTATTTTCCAGCCGAGGTATTCCTGGCAGCCAAGCTTCCACTTCCATCCCAAGCTGCTTCCGTGTGTGAGGAGCATCGTGGCCCTGCAGTGATGCTTGGCCTTGTGGCATTTCGCTCACCAGGGCTCCAAAAAGGACTTTTTCAGGTCCTTTATGGCTTTTTTTTTTTTGTCCTGCTGTTGGGCTCCGTTCCTCCAACACGGTCACGGTGGCGGGTGACCCTCTGGCTTTTCAGTTTTCTCTCTGTTTAATCGGAGCAAGTTCGGGATGGAAACAAACACCAGACCCTGAATAAAGTTGTGCTGAGGCAGTTGGGAGCTCAGGGAAGGTTTATCCATCACCAGCAGCAGCGCCGAGCTCCGATCCCATCGCCGGCTCCTGTCACCAACCTCCCGCCACCATGGGAATATTTCATTTACAGCCCAGAAAACCTGTCCGGGGATGGGATTCCTTACAAACTCTTGCCCGTGTCCCATGTTTGGGGACACCTGTGAGCATCCAGGGACCTCAGGAGCATCCTGGTGGCCGGAGGAGAGCGCTGGAGCCGGGCGTCGCTTGCGGAAGAGACACTGATCAATGATTAATCGGGCATGTGTGGTTGTGTGGGAGCGATTTGTATTGGAGGAGGGAACTCCTACAGCACCCCGGTCATGAATCATTTGAAGAGCAAATTTGTGCAGTTACCAAGGGAACGGAAGAAAGGAAGGGACTTCCCTTTGCCGAAATGACTCGCGCTCTGATGCGGCTGAGAAAATCGCTCCAAAAAAAAAAAAAAAAAACCAGGGAAAGGGAAAGAAAGGAAAAAAAAAAAAAAAAAAAAAAGCCGAAGCGGTGACAAAGCAGCAGCAGAAGTTATGTAAAGTGCTCGCTGGGAAGTGCAGGGGAGGGACAGCACATCCTGCCGCTGCCCACGGCGGTGGCGGGGGGCGGCCGCCGGCCCCCTCCTCTCCTCCCCGGGGAGCGGGGGCGAGGCCGCCGGCGGGGCCGGGCCCTGCCCTGCCTCAGGCTCACAAAGCTTGGGGATGAGCCTCGGTGCCCCCAGGGTCGCCAGGATGGGACAGCCACGCGTGTCCCACCCTTCGGTGTCACCCTCGCTGTCCCCCAGGGCGCTGGTGCCGTGGTTGTCCCGGATCTGGGAAGGAGGAGCAGTTTTGGGGTGCTTGGCTGTGCTGTGCATCACCCTGATCCAGCTGGGATTTTCCGTAGGGGTTGGGAGGGTGTGGGAAGCGATGTTTGCATATGGGGCTGGCGGTGGCAAAATTTGTCGTGTCTGTGTCAGGACTGGAGTGGTGGCCCAGGGTGGGATCCTCTGCTCCTCCTCCACTCATTTTGGGGCTCAGCATGCAAATTTGTCACTGCTCTCCCAAATTTAGGGATGCTCGAGCATCCAAAGGGCACCAAACCACCCCTCCATGGCAGGAGCACATTCAAACTCCCAGGGCAAGAGCCAGACACTCATTTTGGGGCTCAGCATCCAAATTTATCGCTGCTTGCCCAAATTTAGGGATGCTCATCCAAAGGGCACCAAAACCACCCCTCCATGGCAGGAGCACCTTCAAAGCCCAGGAATGTGGTTTTGTTTTTCTTACCCTGGGAAAAAAAAAAAAGAAAAAAAAAAAAGAAAAGAAAAAAAAAAGAAAAGACGGGCAAAAAAGAAATGTTCCCCTGGGGCTGTGCAAGGCAGAGCAGCAAAGGCTGCGGCAGCAGCGAGATCCGCAGCAGCAGCGGCGGCGTCGCCGGAAAGATGCTTGGGATGTTTCCAAGTTCCGCCGGGAGCCCCCGAGCCCGGCGGGAGCCGCGATCGCTCCCGAAAAGGGAATGCAGAGGCAGCTGCAGGGTGAAGGAAAACCCTCAGCCTGCCCTCCCCTGGTGCCACAGACACCCGGTGTCTGAGCGATTAGTCACCGCCGAGGCTTCCCTCCTCCGCTGCAGAGCCTGTCCCCCCACACAGGGAGCCAGCGGAATGCTTAATTGGAGTTCCTCACACCTACCCGGGGGTAGCCTGGAACGAAGCGCCAGCGCCGAGCCAAGCGCTGGAGTCAGACCCCGGCAGCTGCGGGTTGCTATGGAGTCCCCGGGTTTGGCTTTTGGGAGAGGGGAGGGAAGGAATTTTGGGTAGGTGCAGGTGGTGGTCCCGATTTCAAAGCTGGGGGTGATGCCGAGGGCTGGTCCCTGAGGGGTTCTGCTCCTCCGTGGGATGCCTGGCCCCAAAAGGGTGGTTTGTGGCACATAAAACTGTCAGGGTTTGGGATTGATGGGAAACTCCATAAGGCTTGTGGATCCTGGGAATGGCAGGGGCAGGGAAACTCATCCCTGAATCCTGTGGATGGCAGGGACAGAAAAACCTATCCCTAAATCCTGGATATGGCAGGGACAAGGAAACTCATCCCTGGATCCTGGATAAGGCAGGGAAACTCATCCCTGGATCCTGGATGTGGCAGGGAAACTCATCCCTGGATCCTGGATGTGGCAGGGAAACTCATCCCTGGATCCTGGATGTGGAAGGGGCAGGGAAGTTCATCCCTGAATCCTAGATATGGCAGGGGCAGGGAAGTTCATTCCTGAACTCTGAGGATGGCAGGAGCAGGGAAACTCATCCTTGAATCCTGGATAAGGCAGGGAAGTTCATCCCTGAATCCTGGATATGGCAGGGGCAGGGAAGTTCATCCCTGAATCCTGGATATGGCAGGGGCAGGGAAGTTCATCTCTGAATCCTGGATATGGCAGGGAAACTCATTCTTGAATCCTGGATAAGGCAGGAAACTCATCCCTGGATCCTGGGTATGGCAAGGACAGGAAAACTCATCCCTAATGTATGTGGGAAGAGATGGAAAAACTCATTCCTTCACTCTGCAGTGCAAGAATGGGTTAGGGAAGCTCATCCCTTCCTTCCATGCATGGGGAAGAGGGCAGGAAAACTCATCCCTGAATCCTGTGTGTGGGAAGGGGTAGGAAAATTCATTCCTCCATTCTGCAGTATGGGAATGGGTTCAGGAAGCTCATCCCTGAATCCTGTATTTGGGAAGGGGTAGGAAAATTCATTCCTTTATTCTACAGTATGAGAATTGGTGAATGAAGCTCATCCCTGAATCCCAGGAATGGAGAAGGGTAGGAAAGCTCCTCTCTGCCTTACATGCATGAGGAAAAAGAGTAGGAAAGCTGATCCCTGCATCCCATGCTTGGGAAGGGGTGGGAAAACTCCTTCCTTCACTCTGGGAAGGGATCCCTGCATCCTGTGGGAAGTTCAGCATGGCTGGGAGCATCCCACAGGATCCAGGCAAGGCTTCTCCTTCCCAAAGAATTTTGGAACTCTCAGATGCATCAGGAAAGTCCCCAGTGACCGTGTCCCAGGGGTGAAATGTCCATCCCAGCCCCCACGGCCTGGATTCAGAAGCAGCAGGGCTGGAGTTGGACCAAAGGATTCATTTGGTCCAATCAATCCCAGGATTCAAGCCCAGGATTTATTTTTCTGCCTGAAATTCCCAGTGAGGACTTTAAACCAGTTCCTCCTCCCAGTGGGGCCAAGCACCACTGGTTTGATCGGCCAAGGGGACAGAGCAGAACCCCTAAATGTCCCATAGCAGCCCATCACCTTCATCTTCCTCCAAAATATGTTTGGCTTCAACTCCCAGGTGTTTTTTTTATTTAAAATGTGGGGCATGGGATCTCAGGACCTGAGTCCCCACCTGTGCCACTCACCTGGGGGAGCCTGGAGGTTTGCCTTCCCTCAGGAGAAGGAAATTACGGCTTCATTCCCATCAGGAACAACTTCTTTTCCCCAAAACAGAGCAGGAAAACAGGATATCGTTTGTGGTTTCATGAAAAAGTCATCATCTTTTTTTTTTTTTATTCTCGTCACTTTAGGTTCTATTTAAACAAGGATCTTCACAATAATTGCTATTTTGACTCATGAATGCAAAAAAAAAACCTGGGCAGCAACCACCAAAATCATCAAATATTATCTCATTTTTATCAGGGTGAGTTGTATTCAAGAATCAAGAGCAGGACAGGCACTACTGATTGCAGTATTATAACTGATTACAGGAGAACACAACATCTTTTTGCTATTCTGAGGCAAATGGAGTAGTACTACTTACCACATTTCTTAATTTTTTCTCTCTTTCCTCCTCCCTCACCACGACTATAGAGCCAACAATAGACATTTCAGTGAAAATGTGAGATATCTTTCATGAATTTTAATCTAAAAACTGGGTTTCAGTTCATCTGTAGTTACCAATAGGGCCTGTTAGATGAAGCAAGGCTATGCAAAGAGCTGATGTCTAATATTTGTAAGTTCTGTTGAGTTTGTGTCTTATCTGAGGCATTGTTGCATAAAATGCATTTCATGTTTGAGGGGGGGAAAAAAGATTACTACAGACTTTAGCTATTTTTAATGGAGACTAGGGGAACCATAAGGAATATTGTGATTTCCAAGATTTCTGATAAGAATGTTTCTCAACATATGTGCTGGAATACATTTCAAAAAGTCTTTATTCATTTATTTATCATGCTGCAATTCTCTGAAAAGGAAATACTTGTTTTATAGTGATATCACTGCTCATACAGAGAGCTAATCACACATTAAATTTAAATAATTTATATGTAAAATTAATTTTCCTAATGGTATAGGAGTTCAGTTAGTATACAGCAGCTTTACTGCTATTTTGAAGCCCTTACTATGCTGGAAAAAAAAATGCAAAACTGCAGTGAGCACAATCTGAGATTTGCATAAAGACTTTTTTCATGTTTGGGATGTGTTCTTGGAGTAGGAATCCCAGATTGGAGTGCAGAATTGTGTTGCAGTAGGTGTGTTTTATCTTCTCTAAGTGCCCAGCCTGACAGAGGCATAAACAAGCACAAGCTCATGTATTAGGTAATTGGGTCTGATCCACACTGGTGCTAACAGAAGTCTTTCAGCTCATTTTTGGGAGACATGGATGAGGGTATTAGGATCAAAATCTGAGCTGTGTGTACACAGCAGCCTTCATGTTGTATCTTTGGTGTAAGGCACTTGACAGCACTGTGTGCTGGGACTTCAGCCTGGAAGCCTTGGTGTCAGTGATGAAACTCTGTGAAATGTTCAGGCTTTGATGAATTAAATAGTGGGTTGCACCAGTGGGGTCTTCATAGGGTCAGTGAACAAAATATTATTGTAAAAAATATTGATACCCTGCTGCTGTTCAATTTAACCTCCCTCTGAGATTAACTGAAAGTCTTTGTTAATTGGTATTTAACCAGTAATGGTATTAAAGCAGTTTACAAAAAAAAAAAAAAAAAAAAAATCTGTGAGGTCCAACAGTCTAGGAGATGGATTTCTTTTAAAATACTATCTTGGAAACAAAAGCTTTTTATCTGTAATGAATTATCTCTATCTAATAAACTGCTTCTTTTGTAACTTAGGAATATGGCTGCTCTTCCTGGGACATGTTTACTTTTATTGGAGAGTCCACTTGATTCTTCACTTTTTTTGACCATCAGATTAAAAAGTTGAAGCAACGACTTCTCCCAAAAATCATAAAACCCCCACAAATATATTAAGGAAAATGGGAAAAAGATTAAATTGAAAGTATAATTTGAGACTTTGGGTGTAGCAAATGAGTACTTATAGAAAGAAAAACAACAAAAAAAAAATACCCTTGTACGAGAGAAACATGGAACCTGGAAAGAAAGAGACAGTGCAAAGAGAGGTTGTGTCTATTTACTCTCCAATGAGCTTGTCAATTCTAAACATGGGAATTACTTATCTGGTTCCTTCCTTTCTGGTTTTTCATTTTCCTTATTTTTCTTTAACAGGTTTTGGGTTAGCAGTTTTACAGAGACATGAAGGCAAGACTCACCCTGTTCCTACTCCCCAGAGTGCCCAAACCAAGCTCTTTGCTCTCTTAGAATCCTCACGAGTCCAATGGCAAGGACTTGTCAGCTCAAAGTTTCCCCATGCCAACCCTGGAAATGAAGAGAACAGTAGAGATAAGAAAACTACCAAAAATAAAAGAATAAAAGGGTGTCTCTCTTTTGTTTGGTTTGTTGGGGGTTTTTTTGTTTGTTTTGTTTTTGTTGTTGTTTTGGATTTTTTTTGTGTATGTGTGTTTGTGATGGATTATATTAGGGAAGGTGAGAAAAAGACTGCATTAATTATGGTGAAAAAAACAATCTATTGTACTGCAGTACACTGAAGTACATGCATGAAGCAGCGAGGAAAAACACTCAGTTTATTCCATAAATATCCTAAAATATTTCCTGCATTGACATGAGGTGCTTCTTTTTTCACCATAAGTTATGTAAAATCATGCAACCTGTTGCACATGACTTTCTTCTGCCCTTAGGCTAAGTCACACGCTTTCTCTTTGAACAGCATTCAGATTCCATTCCCTAGAATGTGCATAATGTGCAAACAAGCTGAGGCAGAGGCTGTTCTGCTTTTGGCTCATTATAGGTGTATGTGGATGTATAAATATATACATTTTATATTAGACACATGAAGACATACAATAGTGCAAACACCAATATTGGAAAGTGCAATAAGAAAGTTTTTAAGGGGGCAGGGAGAGATTCCAAGAAGTTGTTGATGCAGGCATCATTCAACAGGTCACTGCAAACCACCCAGCATGCAAATAAAAGATGGTGATTTGGTACATAATCCTGCTTGCCTGGCAAAATGTCAATTTGTGACACAGCACCATAAAAATGAGGAATGAAATTAAATTCAATGTTGAGAATTTAATTGTTAAAAGAATAATAACACCAGCTTTAAAAGAAGTAAGTTCATTATTTTCTTCCCACTGTACATGACAACATCCATTTCAGGAATAATCCTGATATCAACAATTTGTCAGGAAAAATCATAAGCAGCATCAGCTTCTGCAAAATAAAAGTAAGCTAGTTTAGTAACTAAAAGAATGTAGATGACCAAGGTATAATTTTTATATGCACATGAATGAGTGAGTGTGTATAAAAAGAAGTAGACATCCACAGCCTATAGTCAGGGACAGTCACGGACTGTCACAGATACACACACACATCCCATGTGAATGCAGTATGCAAATGCACCTGTCAGATAGCACACACTCATTAGCCATGATTAAACATAAATTATATTTCCTATGAGGCCTTTCACTAACTGCAAGTATACTCATTTTTAACTGTCCAGACAGTATTTTACTAGTCATGAGGATTCTACTAAGAGTTGTAGACAGACCATTACAAGATAGAATGTTCTCCATGCTGCCTCCAATACAAACGTTTTTGCTCCTGGAAGAGCTGCCAAAATGTTAGATCAGCCCAAAAGAAGGTGCTCAGATGTGATCTTTAGATAGGAACATCCAGAGTTCCTATATTATGTTTCTTTTTTTTTAAAAAGAAACCATTTTAGATTCTAACTTTGAGAATTCACAACCCATTGAGGATATTGCGGAATAATAAAATAAATACCTATCAGAAAAGATTTTGTGTTTGAATTCTGGTCTTCACTGGGATTTGGTTTCCTGGTGGATAAGTAAGAGAAAAAACACTAGCAGTCTAGAAGCAGCAGCAGCTGCAGAAACAAAAAGGTCATGAAAAGTAAGTGCTATGCAAATAAAGGAAATAAAACAAACAGATCATTTAAAGCATAAAAGAAATAAAAGAAACAGCCATAAATCAACATGCTTGGGAAAGAAAATTAAAATAAAGGGCAGTTTGAAACAAATCAAAATGTCATCGAAACAAAAAAAGGCAAAACCATAAAGAACTAATAAAATAAACAGTAATTGGAAGAAATTGCAAATAAAAATAAAATTGAACTAATAGGAGCAACAGGTGGTTGCTCATGTTACACCAAAGACTGAGTGGAAACAAAAGCTTCTGGATTTCTCAAAAAGAAATGAAAATTCACAAAAAGAAAAAGAAATTTCTCAGAAAAGGAATGGTGTTGGACCAGTGGGCCTAGCTTGTGAGATCATAGGAAGAAGTAGTCAACCAATCTTAAAGTTTTATTCTAAACGTATTTGAATTTTCTGGCAGTATGGATGCAGAGTTGATGCCTGTTTTTTGGTGGGCCACACAACTAAAAAGAAGCAAATCAATCCCCTCCAGGTCCCTCCTCCCAAAGCCAAAGTGTTAATTCAAACACCTCAGAAGCCAACATACAGGTAGGATGAGACAGCCCCAAGAGGAGAGCATAAGCACCAGGAGGTGTGCATGGAGAGAGGAAAATGGTCAGCTAATAAATGACTGAAGAGGGATTTCACTTCTAACTAGACATCAACTCCTAAAGGAGAAAATCAACAAATTAATGTTCTATGTCTGTGTTATTAGTTGTGACAAATGGATGACGAAGAAACAGTTGTGGTCAAAGTGTTTGAAATAATGTTAAAATGATAATGGGCCAAAGAAAGGGCTGTGCAGGACAGAGGGGCTGCTGGTGTGATGCCTTCCTCTGTAACAGCCTGAATCAAAAGGCAGCCCTCCACAGTAATAGGTGAATAAAGTAGCTGAACAATACATGTTCATTGAGCCTGCTAGAAATCTAACACCGTGCTTCAGCAGTTTATTTTGCCTTTTTTTTTTTTCTAATATATCTGTTCTTAACTGGCCCCTAAACCCATGCTGTGCAGTAATTTATACAAATATTCACAGGCAACTCTACACTCAGTATATATAATTTTATTGTTTTGACTTAAAAGTCACAGGACTGAATTAAAAATGCATGGGTGGCACTTTGCCATACTGCACCTAGAGAACAAGAGGCTGTCAGCCTGAGCTCTGTGCCAACAGGTTGCTGTGTACTAGACTAAACTGAACAGCAATAAGTCTACACAGCAGAGCTTTGCTGAAAGATGTGATCACACCTCCTAATGTGACTCCATGGCTCTGTTACTTACAGCTAAATTACATTATTATGACTTCATTGTTGAATCCCAATTCTCCTAATTATAGCCTAGAGATCTATTATTTGATTTTGTAACACCAAGTGCTTCTTTTCTAAATCATGTAATCTCTTGTAGCTTATTAATGTCAGGTTTGTGCACACGCAGGGACTTGGTTGTTTGCCAGGGAGAATCAAATTTTCAAATTTTCACTGTGTTATGTTGCAGGGGTTTGCTTGTTACAATCTAATTATATTGGCACTGAAAGCAAATTTATATTATAAAGCACTTTAACTCTTTCACGGAAATGTATTTGCATATGTAAGTGTCTCGCCATTGGT
>JANRGV010000058.1:1462789-1475760 GCA_024734035.1 Alethe castanea | reverse complement strand
CAAGAGCTGTCCCACGGGAGTTTGGAAGTTTCTTTGACCACCACTGCTTACCTTGCAGAATTACTACAACAAAACAACAGCAATTTTTGATTACTACAAGGAAAACCATACTATGAAAAGGGAGCTGCAAACCAAGTTTGGTGGAAGTGTGGAGTGGGCGGTGACCCCTCACGTTTTCCCCAGCGCTGCTTGCTCTGTCTATAGAAAATAAACCAATCTAAATTCTGCTAAATATCGAGACTTTGTTCCTCATTTATAACACTCCTGGTCAGATCCCTTTTTTTTCCTTTGGGGTTAAACACACCCTGGCTAACAGGGATGGCCAGATTTTTAGTGTGGATTTTCTGCACCCAGTGAATGTGCCTCAAGCCTTGAAGGCAGTGCCAAAGCAGCAATGTTCAAGGAGCAGGGATTGGGATGGATGTCCCACTGCTATGCTGTGTTTCAGAGCTTCAGCTCCTTGTGACCCACATTACTTTTCTGGTATCATCACTGGTTTACATCCTTGCTTTAGCCCTGGTGGGAAATGTACCACTGCTCCAGACAAGGTTCACACCCAGTGGTGCCAGAGCCTTTTTCCAAGGGGAAGGAGTGGGGTGGAAGGAGTAAGGCACCTGAAAAGCCACTGCCTGTGTGTACCTCAGCTTCCAAAGCACAAAATGCTTCTCCTGCCCAGCTCTCCTGCTGCTCACATCAGACTCTTGTTTGTAATGAGTTATTCAGGCTGCAATGGAGCACAATGAATCCTCAAAAAGACTAATGCTGCTGGGATCTTGGGGCTATTCAGGTAGCCCAGACCCCAGACAAGAGATGAATCACCTTCTAAAAATGCAGCAGTTAAGAAAAAAAAAAAAAGTCCAATTGCTTCTGATTATTTTCAGTCTCAGAAGAAACATACTGTACTGAGGCTGTGCTTACCTAAGGCATCCACATGAATCCACTATCCCTCCCCCTGGAATGGCTGCTGAATTAATTACTGCCTGCACTGAAACACTGAGGAGCTCCTCAGAGACTGCCTCCCTTTTGACCTCAAAGCTTTTTAGGGCAGGTGACTGAGGAAACTGCCAGCTGGGGAAACTGAGGCACAGAGGGGCAGATGTTCCAGAGGGCCTCGCTCCCTCCACAGAACAGAGAGGAGAGAGCAGGAATTCTGACATCCAGTCCATCAGCTCTGAGCTTCAGATCCTCCAAAGCTGTTATAAATACATATTCTGGTATTGGCTTTTGGCAAATATTAAAGTAAATGCTGTATGTGTGGTATTAAAATGGGTTTTAAGATATAGTTTTCTTTAAGAATAACGTAGACTAATAAAGTATCTTTGTAAGAAGTAAACTACCTACTTAATTAAATAGCACCCAATAAAAACACCTGCTACTAATATACCAACTGCCAACACCAACCATCTGTAAAAATTAAAAAACCACAGCCCAAATTAAAGCTAATAAAAATAAATTTAAACCACAGCCAAAAACCACACATAGTCTAAAAAAACAAATTCAAAAAATAGCCATGTAAAACAATTCCTAAAATACGAAAGATAATTTATAAGAAAGTTTAAAAATACATCGTAAGTCTATAAATATGCAACAAACTAATGAATTTTAAAAGTGTCTCCAAAACAACAAATGTGCTCTTGGCTAAATGCCAAGCACCCAGCCATCATAACCTTTTGCTTTGTCTATTGTCTTTTATTAAACCTTTTAAAATCTACCAGAAAAATAAACCTCGTTTTTCACAAAAGCCCCTTCCAGTTCCTGAGGAAATGCTGCTGTCCCTCGGAATGCTCCTGTGCTGGGCTGACTGAAAACCCAGCAGGAACTCAAGGGCAGCAGGAGATGAGGGAAAAGGAGCAGGACTTGGTGCACACTCTGAGACAGCAGAATGAACAACTCAGACAGTGGACAAGGGAAATGCATTCTCCCCAGAAAGGACAGTGCCACACAGCTGCCCAGAGGATGCTCTGAATCCCAATTAGATGCAATATAAAGAATTCAGGATATTTAAGGGCACAGGAGCACGTGCTGGGGATCCAGGCACTGCCACTCAGCACCTCCCTGCCCTCTGCCAACACCTGGGGTGCTGCTGCATCTCTCCTGCTCTTCCCAGGACACACTGCAAATTTTCTGATCTGTGGGGCAGGGATTCCCAGGGCATTCTCCTTTATCAAAAGCTGCAGGGTCTGTGACCCACTGAGTCCTCAGTTTGTTCCTGTTATAAATGTGTGACATGTTGTTGGCTCTTTGCAAGCATTGGGATAAATGCTATATGTGTAATGTTAAAATAGCATTTCTATATGGATATAGTCTTTGTTAAATAGTGAAAGTTAGACATAAGTTTTTTAGAGATAGTATGCTTAAACTACCTGCTTAGTCAAGATAACAGCCCATGAACAGGTGATGGGGACCCTGCAGCTGACACAACAATTATCAACACTCACCTGCTGCAAAAGGCCTGGACCACCTCCCAAACAAAAAGGTAATAAGAAAAAGAATAAAACCACAAGCCAAGGAACTCGCATGCTCTAAAAAGGCGAACCAAAGAGTAGCCATGCTAAACAGTTCCCAAAAACAATTAACCATGCATGAAGGACTATAAATATGTAATAAATGAATGGATTATAAAATGTATATAAAAGGGTGTTCCTGAAGCAGCAGCGGTGTGCTCTGGGCAGCATGCCAAGCACCCGGCCGTTTTAACCCTTTGTTTTATGTTTGTCTCCTCTTGTCTTTTTATTAAACCTTTTAATTCTCCCAAGACAGTGAACCGTGTTTTTCACACTGGCAAGGAGTCTTCCAGACCCTGGAGGGAGCAGCCAGGCCTTCCCCATCACCCAGGGGGGATGCTGGGCTGGCTTGTCACGTGTGAAATTTTTGGTTTTTGAGTGGCTGATGACTTCCAGGAGGGAGTGAATCCGGCTGCAGAAGCTCATGGGTGTGAGGTGTGTTTGTCCAGCCCCAGCACACTCCGTGTCCCCAGGCTCTGCAGGGAGCAGTGCTCGGGCAGCAGGGCATCACCCTGACCCTTCCTGGTGTCCCCACGTCACCAAACAAACCCCACACCCCTCTGGGCAAAGCCCATCACGGCCTGGCTTCTTTCCCCCTCTCAGTTCCTCTAATTAAAAAAATGGCCCAGCCCCGTGCAGGCTGCGGAGCGTGCCTGCCATCCCCAAACCCAATTTCACACAGTGACAGCCTAATTAATCTTCTTCTTTTGTTTCCCCTGCATCCGGACTCCGCTCGGCTCTGGAATGTGGGGGAATCTTGCTGAGAGCACATCTGTCAGCCTTGCAGAGTGGAGGAAGGGATCCAGCAGGCTTTGGGGTGATTATATCTGTATTTATAGAGCTCTGCGCCTCTCCAGCGCTCCAGACGCACGTAGGATGGGACAATCCATACTGTAATGTCCCGAATTTCTAGAAACACCTGTGATCCCAGACACCAGAGCATCAGAATGCAGCAGGAAAGGTGTCTTTTTGCCCAGGGAGACATCATCACTCCCACACACAGCTCTCAGGTAAAGAAAGATTATGTGACTAGGCCAAGGTCACTCAGAAAACGGTGACAAAGCTGGGAACTCAGCCAGCGCCTCATGCCCTCACTTTAACTCCTACAACACTTTGTTTTCCAAAGTCTGCATTCCCTCTTCTCCTCCAGGGCTGGAATTGCACTGACTGGACCCTCTTGTGGTCTGGTGTAGGATTGGAAATCCTAATTCTGGCAAGCTCCTGCTGGGAATGACCAGCACATGGAGACACCTGGACACAGCAAAGTTGCACTCTCCTGAACGGAACCAAATTCCAGCTTTTTGTGGGATTTTTACCCTACTCAGGTGCCTGTGTCAGCTGTGGTCCTCTGGCCCCGTGAAAAGGTGAATGAAAACTCCCCAAATCCACCTGCAGTCCTTCATACCTGTGGAAAACAACGTCCCAGCCTGAGGCACGTCCCGGGCTGCTCCCAGAGCTGAACACGGCTGGGGTTATCATCTCAGAATATTCGGTTCTGCTCTCAATATTTCAGTGTCTAACACTGTGAAATGGCAAGGTTGCCCCGATTTTCACTGAGCTAAAGGTTTTGAGACCTTTCACCTGAGATATGAGCATGAAGCTCAAGAGCTCCACAGAAATTCTGGGCTCACAAGAAATCTGTTCCCTGGTGTTTTGATGGGGATTGGAGGCTGGGTTTGACCGTCTGGGCTTGTCAGGGCTGAGCTGAAATTACTTCACCATGAAATAATGAAAGGTCACAGGATTTCAATCAGGATCCTGGCCAGTGTAAATCTTGTCTCTCCATGGAAGGTCCTGGTGCTGAGTAGGCTCAGGCTTGCTAAAGTCAGGCTCAATTTATAGCTTCAATATCAATCAATAAAATTTGGTGTCCAGGTTTTAAATGAGAGCTAAATTTGTCTCTGCTTCAAGGGAATGCAGCTACATCAGTGCAGCTTCTTACATTTACACCAACAGAGCTGGAGTTGCACCTGAGAATTTTCCAAAGGCAAAACTCTGCGGTGTTTTTTTCCAAATTGGCTCCCTAAATTTCTGGTAATTGCTAAAAAAAGGATTTGGCTAATGAGCAGCTATACCAACCGCTTCCATTGGGAGCCACAGTGATAATTAGGAAGGGGGAAAAAAGGGGAGGAGGGAAGGAGGAAGAACCTCCAGGTTCCTTGGGATAATTATAATTTGTGTCAGGTAAGACAAATATTTCATTTTGGGGCAACAGGTAGCTAAGGAATCAACGTGGGCTGTTCCAGTCACAACACGTCAGGGGAAGTGCTGTGATCCCATTGCTGCAGTCATGCAATTAAAGCTGGCATGTGGTAATTAGCAAGGCAGGTGCACTCCACACATCCTCCAGGGCTCTGCACGAGCTGCTGGCTCTCATCATCCCACCCCAGGTAAGTGATCCTGGAGACAGGAGGGAACTGATACCCCCAAAACAGAGCCTGGGAAGGTTTATTTATAGTGGGTGTGATGGAGAACAAGAACAGGCTGAGAGGAGTTGGGATGGTTGGGAATGCCTCTAACACGCTCCCAGTGGAGAGCAGGATAATGGGAGTCATTAATGGAAGTCATTAATGGAAGTCATTAATGGAAGTCTTAAATGAAAGTCACGCGAGCTTGAGGAGGACCTGTCCGAAAAAATACAGAATTGTCCTATCCAAGGTATTTTTCAAACTCAGTTATCAGCCTGGAAGTGGGGAATGATCCAGAGAAAACTGCCATGACACCAGGAACAGGCTCCCCAGGGATGGCTGGAGCCCCCATCCCTGGAAGTGTTAAAAAAGGAGTAGAGCAGGCACTTCACAGTGTGGAACTTTCCCCGGTGGTGGGATTCAGCCAAAGGCTGGACTTGATGGTCTTGGAGGCCTTTTCCAGCTCTAATGATTTCCTGACTCTGAGTGTATCCCATCCTAGCACAATTCCAAAAGGCCATCCTGCCCCAGATGTTATTTGTGCAGAGAGAAAAGCCAAGTTTGTATAAACCTAAATCTGAGCACCAGGAGCACATTTCCCACCAGTGAGGTCTGAAATTCTGCTGCCTGAGAACCCCTAAAAAACATCAGTCAGTGTTAACAGGAATAAACACCCTGGAGGAAATTCCTGCCCCTGCTCCACCAGCTCCCTGGCAGAGCTAATGAGAGCCAGGGCAGAGCACAGGGAAACAATTAAGAGTTGTTCGCTTCTTCCTAAATACCAATATTGATAAAGTGGTGCAACTTAAATGACCGTGAGACGTTTTTATGGTTCCTGAGAACTTCCTGAGATATATGAAGTGGGCTAAGGAGCTAAAAAGGAGCATAAACTCCCCAGCTCCAGGCCAACAACAAAGTGCTCTGAGGCAGGAAGGAGATGTCACCTCTGGAGTAACTCAGGAGATAATTAATTGTCTGGAAGAGCATTTTTTATCATCTCCAACACTAACGAACTACTCACACAATTCAAGCAATTCCAAACGCTCGCTTTTATGCCTCCCACTAAAAGAGAAGATTTTTCAAAGCTACCCAGGGGCATTTGGGTGCTAAATTTTCATAAAAATGAATGGGAGCTGAGCCTCCCAATCCCCCCAGTGCCTCTGAGAGGCTCAGGCCAGGCACACACAAGCCCTGCTCATTCTGAAGGCTCCTGGTGCATTTGGAGCATTCCTGGTTCTATCCAGACCATGTTTCCCTGGGATGGAGCTGCCCCTGGGATGAAACATCAGGATGTTCCCACTTGGGGTATTCCCTGGGCTGGGATCCTCCAGCAGCACCCAGGGCCAGGGGTGGCCTCAGGAATGAGAACTGCTGGGGTGGCCACTGAAAGGGCGGCCACAGCATCACCTGGAATTTCTCTCCTAAGGTTCTGGAATAATGGACAGCACACAGGGAATGGCTTCCCACTGCCAGAGGGCAGGGATGGATGGGATATTGGGAAGAAATTCCTCCCTGTGAGGGTGAGGAGGGGCTGGGATGGAATTCCCAGAGGAGCTGTGGCTGCCCCTGGATCCCTGGGAGTGTCCAAGGCCAGGCTGGAGCAGCCTGGGACAGCAGGAGGTGTCCCTGCCATGACAGGGGTGGCACTGGATGGGTTTAAATCCCTTCCCACCCAACCCATTCCATGATTCCTCGTGGCTGTGCCTCACAGAGGGATGTGTGGTTCAGTTCTGAGCACTCAAGGCCCACGTGCCCCACAGCCTGGATGCTGGCAGCGCTGGGAACATTCCCAACCACCAAAGGAAATTATCCCGGTCCCCAAAGGTGACACAGCAGCAAAACCTCCCCGGGGACACATCCCAAGGGAAGGTTCCAGTGCAGGCCCCGCTCTCATCTGCACAGAATTCAGGCTACGGGCCTTTAAATGACTGAATTAGGCAAAATTTGGTGTTTCTCCAAGAATCCTCCGGAAATCTGCTGCTGGAAAAGCAAACTCATCTTAAAGCTACATGCAGGGCGAGCAAGTTTTCCACTCCCAAGGACTGGGATGGAAAAGACCTTTCCAGTCCTACCCAGCCCTTTTTTATCTGGCCAGGTCAAGCTTGTTCCTCCCTGCTGGAACCTCAGGGGTTTTGTGTAGTTGGGAGCTCTTGTGGCATTTTGGGGATGTCCCATCAGAACTGGGGGTGATGGGGAGGATGAGGGGAGACCCTGGTGGAGCTCCTGGCAAGGACTGGGCTGGTGACAAAGCCCAGGGCACCAAACGCAGGAAAATGAGTATGGCAATTGGCATTTGAACAGTGCAAGGGGCATGAAGTGTCCTTCTCCTTGTGCCTGAGCCATCTTCATCCCCTCCTCCTCCTCCTCCTCCTCCAGCTCCACTTCCCACCCAGCACAGCCACATCACCCCAAGGAGCCAGAGGATGCTCCAGGGGGCTCCCGGCCCAAATCCCCACCCCAGCCCTCCCCTAGCCGGGCTAGCCCCGGGCCAGTGGGTCAGGCTGATTCATGCAGCAGCCACCTCCGCCGGGAGCTGGCCGGGATTGCGCCACGGCGGGGCCGCTGGAGGCAGCGCGGAGCTCCCGCACACACCCCGGGGTTGCTATCAACACCCCTGCTGTTCCTAGCGATCGCATCCATCATTTATCAGAGGCCCAGGGGCCGGGAGTGGGGTGTGACCGCGCAGGAGGCGATTGCTGCGCTCCCCAAAAGGGGCTTTGGGGTGGCTTTGGGGTGGCTTTGGGGTGCAGCCACCCCCCGAGTCCCCAGGGTGCAGAGCACAGCCCTCCTCACAGCCTGGTGCAGCCATCATCTGTTCAACCATCACTCTATCCAACTTTCATTTTATTCAACCATCATTTATTCAACCATCATTTTATCCACCTTTCATTTTATTCAACCTTCATTCTATTCAACTTTCACTTTATTCAACCGTCATTTGCTCAACCTTCATTTTATTCAACTTTCACTTTATTCAAGCATCATCTGTTCAGCCTGCATTTTATTCAACTTCCATTTTACTCAACCTCCACCTTACTCAACTTTCTCGCTTTGACAAACCCCTGGTGCTTCCCTGCCGGGGGTGAGGAGGGAAGGGGTAGCAGGGAAACTCCTCCATGAAGTTTCTTGGCAAAGCCACCGATTTCAACTCCCAAATCCAGCGCTCCAGCCCACGCCAGGAGTGCCCTGGCAAAGCCACATCTCCCACAGCAGCTGGGCTGCACTTTTGGGACGAGATCCCAGCATCCTGCATCCCATTCCCCCTCCCCAGCCACCTCCACAATCCCACAGGTGTTTTATAAAAAAAAAAAAAAAACAAAAAGCAATAAAACCCCTCTCCTTTTTCAACACAAATGTTTCGTCTGAGGTTTCAAAACCCTCCCGGTGTCATCACAGCCTCCGCCCCGCTGGCTCGGACCCCTCACCTACATCCTGCAGGGAAGGAGCAGACGGGCAGGGATCTTGTTGGAAATTCACCCAGCAGAATTTTGGAGAGATTCTGGCACTGGCAATGCCATCCTCGGGCTGCCAGGAGTGAGCCAGGATCCCGGGAAGATCCCTGCCAGGGATGGTTCGGGTTATGGAGCGCAGGGTTTTATTTCTAGATTAAAAAAATACCTTGCAAAGAGGCAGGCAGGGAGGTGATTTATGTTTATTTTGCTGAGTTAATAACCCGTGGCACGTCCTCCCCTGCGGCGTTAGGGTGGATCAGACAAAGCTGCATTTAAATTGCAACCGTGCCCGATATTTATTTTTTAATTTATTTTTATGGTCGCCTTCTCCATTTATCTTGAGCTAGGAAAAATATCAGGGCTGTGCCAAGAGCTACCTGAGGATTCTAAAGGTTGTGGGGGCAAATCCTTGGAGTTCAGAGCCTGGAAAAGTGGGAGAGACTCTTCAGGTCCATGTCGGAGTGGTGACATCCCTGGGCCAGGAGTTCTGATGAGAACTTTTTGGGATGAGGGTGTGCAGTCAGTGTTGGTCAGTGCCTGTCCTGGCACAATTTTGGGGTTAAAATCACCCAAAATCATCAATTTTGGTGCTTGTGGCTGTGTCAGTCCCCAAACAGACAAATCCATCAGCTGTGAGTTCCCAACACACCCAGGTTTAGTTTTTCTGGATCTGCCCTGAAAAGAAGTTCCCTGAAGAAGGAGAAGTACATTTTCCACTCTTTTCCTGCCTGGATGTGGCTCAGATCATGGTGGTTTATTCAGGTGCAGTCTGACAGGGAGCAATGGAATGGTGAAATCCCATGACTATAAAATTTAATAAATTAAAATAATGAGCTCTGGGTAAGGGCATTGGCAGCTGGAGAGGGGATGATTCCAAATGTCCCACCCTCCTTGGGGACCACAGGGACATTCCTGGAGCCTGTGAGAGGAGCAGGAGGCTCTGGAGAGAGGATTAACTCCTGTTCTTTACACACATGGCAAGAAGAGTCTGGGCAGCGAGGATCCGGGTGGAAAGTTTGGATGGAGACGTGGGATTTTGGAGAAAGGAAATTCTGGGAATGATTTCTGCCTCAGGCCCGGCCTGGCCACATCTCCAGCTGTGCCCAGAGAGCGAAACCGGCTCAGAGCACAAAGAGAGGGCCCTGAGTCATCCCAGCATCCAGGAACTGGGGCTGTGGGGAAGCACCAGAGCAGGAGAAGGGCTGGGGCTGGGAAAGCTGGGCTGGCTCCAGCAGGAAGGGGAGGTTTCTCTGGATTTGGGGTGTGATGGGATCCAACCTCTGTGGGGTCTCATCCCCTGGGTTAAGTCATTCCCTGCCCTGGGAGTGCTGTCAAAACACTTTGGAGCAACAGAGCAGCCAGGAGAGGCTGGAGGTCGCTCTCCCACCCCACTTCATCCACGAAAATATTTCTGTGTTCTCCGTATTATTTTTTCTTCTCCCAGTTTCTTGCCCACGACAATCCAGCTGCACAGCAAGGCTGGCATGATGGGATGTGACATTTCTCATCATGAAAGGACTGGCAGGGTCGGGGCTGGCGAGCTCTGACGGGCGCCAAACTCCGGCTGGAGAGGGTCGGTGTGGCAGTGCACGCTGAGAGTCCTGTATAATAACCACAAGACTTCTTGAGATTTGAGGCTAAGGAAGCATTTTGTTGAAAGACTGAACTATATTTATGGTGTGGTTTGCAAGTCTTGAACAGGACAGCAGTCCAGAAAATGTGTCTTGTTACGTAGCATGAGAGCTGTTTCTCAGTCAACACTAGATGTTAATTTCTGTTTATTAATTCTTTTCTATTTACCAGAAAGATATCATCCTGAGAAAGGCTCAGGCTGGAGCTGAGAAACTGTCTCAGCTTGGGAAAAAGTTTCCCAGTGTGAGAGAAAGAAAAAGAGCTCAAAACTTAAAAAAAGGCCTAGCAAGCGCTGCGTGGGCCTTCAATAGTGTTTGCAGGTGGGGGCAGAGTGGGTGAGCCTGAGCAGTTTGGGAGCATCCCCTACCCCAGATCCAGCAGCAGGATCCCTCTGGGAGCTCTGCAAACTGAGCTGGGCTGGGAAATGCCGGCATTTGGGAGTGCTGGGAGCCCTGCCCTGCTCTCTCCTGGCCTCCCTGTGCACAGGGATAATCGCAGGGAGAGTTTCTCTTGGATCAGCTCATGCTTTTTGTTGGAAAGCAGGACAAGCCTGGATGTTTCTGGGAGCTGGGGGAGGAGTGGTCCTCCCCACTGCTGCTGGCTTTGGTGGGGAGGGAGGAGGAAACCCCAAAACCTTCACCTTCCTCTGCAAGGACGCGGTGGAACGGATCCAGATCCACCTGCAATTAGCATCTCATCCTTTTCTTCCCCGTTCCAGCCATCCCAGCGGCTCTGCCCTTGCCGGGATGCTCCCCTGCGCTGGCTGAGCCAATTCCTCCATCCTGACCTCATTCCAAAGATCACAGGAATGGAGCAGAACAAATCCGGGCTCCCACTGGGCTGGCTTTGAAGCCGCTCGGCCCCGTCCAGCTCCTGCTCGTGAGGAGCGGCTCAGGAGGAGCCCCGGGTGTTTGGGATGGGCTCGGCCCTCAGATAATGAATTTTTGGTTGATTCCCATGGGATGCAGCCCCCGCCCCTGGCTGAGCCCCCGCCGGTGCTCCGGGATCCCCGGGGCCGGGCTGCGACGCGCTCCCGGCCAGGCAGGAGCAGCCCAGCCCTGCTCGGCTGTGCTTCCCCGGGTCCCATCCGTCATCTGTTTGTCCTGGTCCCCTGCCAGCGATTGTGCCGATTCCCACACCCACTTTCCATAACCCTCCGTCCGCGCCCGGGCGAATCGCTGGCGAGAGCTCGCCACCCATCCTTTCCCCTCCTCTCCGATGGGATCAGACACGTTCTGGAGAGGGGGAAGAAAGCGAAGGGGGAGTGAAAAGAAAACAAAAAAAAGATCAAGAGGAAAACACAACGTGACTCACCGTCTTTAATTTATTTGTGTTTATTTATTTATTCCCCCCCCACCATCACCACCCTCGGCTGCGACGTGCAGGCAGCACCGAGGGCTTGGCCGGGAGATTCCAGAGAGCCTCGCTCGGTGTCCAGAGGCACCAGGAATGGCAGGGATAAAATTCCCCATTCCTTTGGCCAAGGAAAAAACCGCGGAGAGGAGCTCCTGGCACTCGAGCTGTGTGGCACGGATTTTTCAGGCTGCCCAGGTCTCCACACGAGCATCCCGTGCCCCGCCAGCTCTCGACACCACTCGGCACAGACCGGAGGGTGGAAATATCTAATTCCACCTCCTACACCGTGTCCTCGGCGGGGGAAAGAGAGAAAGAGGAGATAAAAGGCTGGGAAGCTCAAATGGTGTCATTAGGAACTATTAATGCTCTCATAAAAGGGCATTAATAAACGCGGCAGCTCATCAGTGTCCATTAGCTCGGCTCGTGGCAGGGATCTTTGGGAGCTGCCGGAGTGTGATGCTCCCCTCGCCCTCACCGGCGTGTCAGAAAAGGGGAAAGGGCCCGCAGGGGGGGTTACTCCTCCTACAAGCCATTCCCCGAGCGAAAAACAAGGAGAAAATGTCACAGGGCGTCACAGCCCACCTCTCCAATCCCTCCCTTCTCCCGGCAGCCGTGCCCAGTGCTCGCTCCTTGCTCCCAGGATAGCTGTTTACTATTACAGGGAAAAAAAAAAATAATGAAAGGCAGGGTTTGGAGTGCTCATCCCGACTTTCTCCCTCCCGCCCTCTTCCTGTTCTCGCCTCTTAAAAAGGAGCTTTATCCTTTGACTCTCCCATGCCCGGGGCTAGCCAGCAGCCCGCGGCATCTCGGGGCGAGCAGACAGCCCACATCGGGGGCAGGGAGGCAGGGAGGAGGCCCGGCCTGCCCCGATCAGCCCCCGGCAAAGCCAGGAATAGCAGCGCGGTCCCCGCGGGGAGAAACCCGCAGCCGCTGCCTTTGAAGAGCCGGGGCTGGCGAGCGGCTCGGGATGAGCCCGGGATGAGCCGGCAGCTTCCTCCCCCCATCCCACATCTGGGGGAAGCAGGCACAGCTGGAGGGCTCGGGCACATGTGCACATCTGGGCGGAGGAGGCGCCAGTCCCGTGTGGGCGGGCGGGCGGTGCACATCTGGATGGGCGCGGGGTTTGCACATCTCAATGGGCTCGCTGGGTTTTCACATCTGGATGGGCGCGGGGTTTGCACATCTCAATGGGCTCGCTGGGTTTTCACATCTGGATGGGTGCGGGGTTTGCACATCTGGATGGGCTCGCTGGGTTTGCACATCTGGATGGGCGCGGCGTTTGCACATCTGGGTGGGCGCAGGGGTTTGCACATCTGGATGGACGCTGCCGAGCATCTGCCCGGAGCGGGTGCGCGCATCTGGATGAGCGCGCTGAGTTTGCACATTTGGGGACATTTTTGGCACTTTTGCCCCCCTTCAGCACCCCTGGGTGCTGGTGCCGATATCGGAGATCTGAGCGGGCCCCTGGCTCTCCTGTGCCCTTTGGGGTGCCAATATCAGATCTGAGCGGCTCCTGGCTCTCCTGTGCCCTTTGGGGTGCCGATATCGGGGATCTGAGCGGCTCCTGGCTCACCTGTGACCTTTGGGGTGCCGATATCGGAGATCTGAGCGGGACCATG
>JANRGV010000058.1:1410442-1422397 GCA_024734035.1 Alethe castanea | reverse complement strand
TCCCCCCCACCCTCCCAGAGAATCATATTAAAAGGCAGTGATTTAGAAACCAGGAAAATTATGTAAAATTGTAAAATAGAGCAAAAAAACCCCAATAATTGAGTAACAGACTTGACTTGCACAGGGTTATTTTTTAGAGGTTTTACTGAGACAGACATAATTACCAAGTGGCATCACGATGCTGATAGAGATATTTACTGCTGCACGGGGGATTTGCAGCGCTCCACTGACTTCCCTTTGTTTCTGGGTGAAAAAAAAAAGAGATTTTTGGGGTTCTGTGATGGGGTGAGGATGGGGAATGGGATGGGACAGGACCCCCTGTGCTCCCTCTGCCTTCCCCTCCCAGTTCTGATACCCAACCAGTGCTGATCCGTGGCTTTTCCTGCCCCAAATCCCCCTGGATTTCCATTTTTCCAGTGGACAGCACCACTTTGGGATGTTCTCTGTAACCCCCAGAGGGGCAGGTTGTGCACAGGTAATGCTTTAATCACCTTTTTAATTGTCCTTTCCCACCAGGAACCAGCGTGGCTCCAACTCCCTGCTTGTTCCCACCCTGCCAGAGAGTGGCAAACTGGTTTTAACGGGGATAACACTCCCCTGAGTAAAATCCTCATTTTTTTTTTTTTCATCCTTTCACCACCAAGTTGATGCCGTCACTTCCAAAAACATCAAGTGACAGCACCTGGCTGTGGATGGCAGTGCCTCATTTTGGTTTATATTTGACCCACAGAGGAAAACACAAAGGGAAAAAAAAAAAATCCATATATTTTTGTTTTCTTCCTGTAAGGCACCACACCCCCAGTTATTGACAGGGAAATTATACAGCAGAGTGGTGTTTGTTTGGAAAAGGAGGGTGATTCACACTGCCACAGGAGCTGGAAAGGGTTAAACCCAAAATTACACCAGTCCCGGCAGAGAACCATAAACAGGAAGTTCTCCTGAAAAAAAAAAATTTAAATTTAAACCTGGTGACTCAGGTTGGCTCAGGGAGGTCACAGGGGGTGCAGGCCTGGATTATTCCCGGTGGGTAATTACAGCTTTGGTTTGAAAACAACGGGAAAAGTGGGAAGAGCAAGGTTTGGGGTTTGGATAATTCAGGGTTTTTTGCTTCATCCCGCCCCTTCTTCCATTGCAAACTCTTCCTGCTGTTGCACACAGTTGGATTTTGCAGCAGGTTGCACTGATAAAAATATTTCCTGAGGGTCCAGCTCTTGGATGGGGCAGTGCTGGGGCCTTGGAAGTGGAGCTGGTGGGAAGCAAATGGAAAACCAGCAGTGGGAAAAGCCAGCCAGGACCAACACAGTCCCAAAATCCATGTTTTTATCTCAAGTTTTGTGTAGAAACATGAGAATTTGGGCTGGTCCAGCCCAATTCTCAAGAGGGGACTCAGAACCTTCCCAGAAGCTCCTGATGCAGGTTTGGAATGGGATGAAGCTTAGCTGTAAGTGAAACATCTCTGGCAAAAAAAAACACTCTAATGTCATTATGACCTCAATTTTTTTCTATTTATTTAAAGCATCACAACCCAGAAAACATTGGGAGATTTTGGCTGAGATGCTTTAACCAAGCAGCACCTCTTTAACTTAATTAAATCCATTGACAACAGCAGTTGAATTCCTGGATTTTCATTATACTGATAGGTGAAAGAAATCCAATTATTTTCAGGCTGCCTGCGTGGCTGTTCCCAGCTGACCCAGCCACCCTTACATATGTTGTGTAATTTATTTAGAGTACTCTTCACATTCAGGTAACCCAGATTTTCCTGGGAATTAGGGATTTTAAGAATGAAGGCTGTGCTGGCAGGTGAGCCTCTCCTCCAGCTGTTGGAGCAGAGGAATCCTTTGAAGCAGCTCACAGCTCCAGACACCAGGTTGTTACTTTTTTTAATATCCTCTTTCTAGATATTTACAGGCTTTGTTTGGGTTTTTTTTTTTTTAGTATTATTTTATCCTCCCCAGCAGATTTGGTTTTGAGCAGAGCAGTTTCTTCAGCTGCTTGTGGAGCATCCTTGCCTTGATTTGGGGTGCAGGGAGGATGTGTGGGGCTGGCCTCAGGGGTGCCACTGGCTCTTGGAGAATCAGAGGGACTCACGAGGATCATCCAGACAAGGGCACTGCCATGGAATCATGGGATGTCCTGGGATATGTGGGATCACTGATCCAGCTCCTGGCCCTGCACAGCCACCCCAAAATCCCACCCTGGGCATCCCTGGGAGTGTTACCAAACCCTCCTGGAGCTCTGGCAGCCCCAGGGCTGTGCCCATTCCCTGCAGAGCTGTCCCAGTGCTTGTTCCAGTCTTTGAGGGAAGAACCTTTCCCTAAAATCCGAGCTGGCCCTCCCTTGGTGCAGCTCCAGCCGTTCCTGGTCCTGTCACTGTCACAGAGCAGAGGTGGGAGCTGTCCCTCGGGATGAAGCTGTGCAATGCTGAGAATCCTCCCCACAGCCTCTCCCACCCTCTTTTCCCTCTCCAGTGCCTGGAATGAGGGGCTGCCACCCCAGGACAGCCCCTGGTGCCCCCAAACCCTCCCCCAGCAACATCACCGCTCACACATCCCCTTCTCCTCTCTCTTTTCCAGGATCCCGTTCAAGATCGGGCAGCCCAAGAAACAGATTGTACCCAAGACAGTGAGTAAACCAGTTCCCCCTTTTTAGCTCCAGCCTTGGATCATGTGGCTGATGAGTCAAGGCAGCACTTTGACTCGTCCCATTTTGCAGCGTGTGGGAGGGAGCTGGAGCAGCAGAACCTGTTGCCGCGTGTGACCAGCGCTCGGCTCCTCGTGCGAGGAGCGAGGGGGAGCCCCGTGCAGGGAGGATATTTTGGTTTGGGATCTGTTGAAATTACAATTTATTTTTTTTTTTGGGAGGGGTGTGTGTGTGTGTGGGGTGGGGGAAAAGAGCTCTCTTGGTCTGGCACAGTTTTCCTCGGAGATGGCTGAACGGGTTTGCTTCCTTCCTTCCTTCCTTCCTTCTTTCAGCAATGGCTTGTTTGTTCATCCTTTCGGAGCAGATGGAGGAGGAGGAGTGGTTCAGATCGCTGAATATAACTGTTTCCAAAGAAAGGCTTATAAGCTGAGATGCTTAGTGCTCGGGCGTGAATTAATTTGTGCTGCACAGCATTTGCTTTAAAAGCAAATTAAAAAAGCATTTTGTATTCCCGTGGATTTGAGGCTCCTACCCCAAGTGCTGCTGCTTGCAGCTGGCTGTGGTATTTTCCCTTCTTAAGCAGCTTGGCTTTGCATTTGTCCCGTGCCAAAAAAAAAAAAAAACAACCCCAAAAAAAAGCTGTGGAACCTCCCAGGAGGTGGCCCTGAAAACTCACCTGGACACCTGCTCTAAAAAGGGAGGCCTGAGAGGCAGAGCTTGTCCCTCTGAGGCGTTGGTGACCTAATCCCCTGCACAGACTGCCATCCCTGATCCTTCCTCTCCGGGACACTCGGCTAATTCCGCAGGATGCGTGGGCACCTGCCTTTGTGGGGCAGTTTCTCCTTGGGACATGACATTTTCCCTGGAGGCAGAGGGCTAATCCCACCACTCCCTTCAAGGCTTTGATTGTCATGTTTTATTTTAAAGGATTTGGTGGTTGTCTGCTGCCGTGGAGCAGCAATTTTCTGTAACAGCTCCAGACTGTCAGTACAGAATTTCAGCCAGGCAGGCGACGGCGACGAGGACTGGTAAAATTCCTCCGTGGTTTTTCTGTGTTTTCAGCTGCCCTTTTCCAGGGGCTGGTGATCCAGCTACTGCCTGTGATCCCACAGGTGAGGCAGCCCAGCCTCAGCTCCTCACACCTCTCCCAGCTCCTGTCAGGACCCCCCACATTCCTTGCTCCACAACATTTTGCCTTTCCCAATGTTCCCAGCCCCATTGTCCTTCCAGGCTGGGGCACGAACTGACTTCTCTGCTCTGCTGGGCATCTCCAACCCACCCATTCTCACCTCCCAGCTGAATATGTTCCATTTCCTTGCTGTTTTCCCTCCCCTCCTGCTGCATTTGCTGTTGGGAGAGGTTTTTCTCCCCTAAAATCAGCCATCCCTGAGCTCAGGCTCCCTGCAGATGAGCGGTGGCACCTTTGAGATCTTCCCTTCCCTGGAGCTGCTGGAATGTGCTGTTCTGAAGCAGTTGGCAGCCTTTGCTTATATATACATGTGTGTGTATTAAATAGAACAGCTCAGAATATCTGGCAGCAGAGGTTCATTCAGCACCCAGAGCCTTTCCAGGCCTTTTCCTTTTCTTTCCTTCCTTCCTCAGCTCCCCAAGAGCAAGATTTTGTGTCAACAAAGTTGGAAACTGATTTCTAAAAAGCTTCCACTTGCCCTGGGATGATGATAATGATGATGATGATAATGATGATGATGATGGTGGTGTTGCTCTCCAGGCACCAGATACAGGGAAAGCAGAAAACAGGAAGCCCAAAACCTTGCAACTTCACGCCAAGCACAGAGTGCAGCTCTTCAAAGCAGAACAAACAGCAGGAAGCCACAGATATCCCCTGGGATCAGGCATTCCAGGCCGTGGTGGGGAAGGGATGGCGTTGCTTTGAGCTGCAGGCCCCCAGATTTACCTCCCAGTTGCAGGCTGAGATGCTCCATCTGTGCAGGCGTTGGGGAGCAGCAGCAGCAGCAGCAGCCAAGGGCTGGGATGTTCCAGATGTTGGGCTCTGGAGCCCGCTGCAGGAAGTGGGAAGGTGTGGCATCTCCAGGGCTGCATCCCAAGCCCATAGGAAGGGAAGTGGTTGTGGGTAGAGGATCTCCCACTCACAGAGACCGGACCACAAAAGAGGATGGTGAGGGGGAAGGATAAAAAACAAAAAAACAAACAAAAGAAGAGCAGGGTTTGTTAGGATGTAACTTCTTTGGCTCTCCACGAGGCCTGGGACTGGAGTCAGGAGAGGGGGGTGGCTTTGCCGAGAGGCTCAGCAAGCCAGAGAGGCTTTTTTGTTGTCTCCATGCTGGGGCTGATGTCAGATCTAGGCCAGGAGCAGTCCTGAAAAGCAATTTGCCTGGGCTGCCGAGGAATTAGTCATGACTCCCTGTGCCCACTCGCTTGTGATCCTTTGGAGAAGGGCACGGTGTCAGCCACAGTTTAGCTCTTGAGGGAGAAGGAAACCCCGGTAGAAAATATCAGCTGGTGAACTGAGGTGATCTCCCCCTCCCCAGACATGGCTGTGCTTTGTTTCCACCTTAACCTGGGCAAATCCAATTGCAGACAGCATAATCTCTCCCCTCCTCTTCCCTGAAAAGAGCAGCTGTCAGCGGGCTCCGGGAGCTGGGTGGGAGGATCTAATGCTCGGAGAGAACCTGCTGTCAGCAGGGCCACGGGCCCACAGCCCAATTAAACTAATGCCCAGTGATAGGAGTTAAACCTGTTAGAATTATATCTCTCCATGTTTGTTGCTCAGCCACGAAGCCTCTTATGGCAGAGATGTTCTTCCCTCCCTCGGGACAGCTCCGCTCCCAGCACGGTCGGAGCTGTCTCGTCTCTCCTGCAGCTCCACTGAAGTTCAACCTGAGGTTGTTCCCTGCCCTTCACCGGGGCTGGGATGATCCAGGCAGGCAGGGAGGGAGGGGAGCAGGGAGCAGAGGCAGCCTCAGGATGGGGCGAGCGAGGTTTGATCCCGGTTTGATCCCAGTTTGATCCCAGTTTGATCCCCTCTCCCTCCCTGCTTCCCTCAGCCCTGCTCTGGCCTGGGCTGACTCAGACCATTCACCCTCCTCCTCCTCCTCGCTGGCCTGAGTCAGCTTGGCAGGGAGTGGAGACCTGAGCTGCCAAACCTCCCTTCCTTGACTCATCCCAGCAGCTCTGCCCTCCCCAGGGATGTGGGACAGAGCAGCTCTGTGAGCAGCAGGATTCCTCTGCACCTTCCCATTGGGCTGCACCAGCCAGCTGGAAATCCCAAAACAATGGAGGAAATGTCGTGGGAATGGTGGGGTGAATTCAAGGGATGCCAGTTAAATCATTTTGCTCGTTTTCATTCTCTTCCTTCAATCTTTTCTGGCCAAACTGGTCTCTGCAAAAGGAGGTGCCTCCTTTTTCCCTTTGCCACTTTTCTGGGGAATTTTCTTGCAGGATGGGGATGTGGAGATCTTGCTGGGTGGAGTGTGTGACATCCCAGATCCATCTGCACTCCACAGCTCTGGCTCAGACCCACGGGACTTGCCTTGAAATTCTGGATGGAATGGCAAAAGCTCAGCAGAAATTCCATCTCAGAACAGGATTTATGGCCTAATTCTGTGGGTTTGGGTTTATTTGGGAGAAGAGGGAGAAGGAACCACACACTTCCCTCTTTTTCCCAGCATCCACAAAGAAGATGCAGAAATCAGCTCATCTTCCTCCTCCAGGAAAAAACATGAACCCCAGGGGGATAGGAAGGTTCCTCAAGTCCCTCATTTCCATCTCTTTGTAGTGTTGGCTTCATCTTGCTCCATTGCCTCATAACCAGGGTGCTGATGAGGATCCTGCCCTTCAAGCAGGGGGGGATCTGATCACACGTGGGAGGGAGGCCCAGTGTTTGCAAACAAACAAACAAAAAAAAAAAAAAAAAGAACTGTGTGAAGGAGCAAACATTGTTTTATTTCAAAGCTTTCGAGAGCTTGTCGCTCTTGATGTAGATTTAAATAAAAACCCCGAGACGAGCGATTTTTGCATTACCCAGCCCCTGTGCCTGGAAGAATTAAAAAAAAAAAAAAGGTTCAATACAGAAAGCTTGGTTTGATTTGGAGTTCTCAGAAAGAGGCTGCAGAGCAGTGGGATTATTTTAATAATACGGAAACTTCCCTTCAGGATATTGTAATTTTCTTGCCTGTACTTCTTGTTCTCGTTACTCTTAACGTGCTGATCCTCTCCCAGCCCCTGTCGGCCGCCTGTGACCGTGGAGAGCTGCTGGCAGTGGGAATTACTGTGTGCTCTGCAAAATGTTCCCAGCCTGTCCTCCTTGCAGGGCTCTGCCTGTGCCTCTGCTGGCTGGGAGCACGTGAGAGCAGCTTTTCCCTCTCCAGAGCTGTTTTTGTGGGATCTCCAGGCTCCAGCCGGGGCTCCAGGAGCTCGCAGACTGTGGGGACTGGGAGCCAGTTGCTGCCTGTGGGCGTGAAAAATAAGAGCAATCCTTGGGCAGCTGTCTGGGAGATGGGGCTGGGGCTGTGAGTCAGGCTGGGCAGCTGAAGTGGCTCTGTGTGGAGTCACCTCCATCCCATGTGGATCTGGCTCTGGGGTGGGGGTTTTGGGGGGCTCAGGAGGTTTGGGGGTTTCACAGAGGGTTTCAAGATGGGAAGGTTTTGCCTTTTTATGGAATAATCCTAAAATCTCAGAATGGTTTGGGTGGGAAGGGAGTTTAAATTTGTTTTGTTCCACCCCCTGCCGTGGGCAGGGACATCTCCCACGGTCCCAGGGGGCTCCAGCCTTTCCTTGGGCACTCCCAGGGATCCAGGGGCAGCCACAGCTCCTCTGGGAATTCCATCCCAGCCCCTCTCCACCCTCCCAGAGAGGAATTCCTTCCCAAAATCCCATCTAACCTTGTCCTCTGGCAGTGGGAAGCCATTCCCTGTGTCCTGCCTGTCCATCCTTTGTCCAAGTCCCTTTCCAGCTCTCCTGGAGCCCCTTTAGGCCCTGGGAGCTGCTCCACATCCTTTAAGCAACGATGCCTTTTGATTATTGCACAGAAACGGGCGAATCTGACAGCAAAAAAGGGACAGAAACCCTGAATATCTGCAGATATTCTGCAGCCAAACCCTCCAGCTTTTGGAGGAATTGGTTGCTGAGCAAATCCTCCTAAACACGGAGAGGGAACAAGAAGGGAACGACACCCTCAGCCTTCGAAAGGGGGGCAGATTTCTGAGTCGTGCCCGACCCTGTGTGGTTTGCAACCAAAACAATTCACACCTAAGGCCTATAAATAGAGTGCAATAGTCCCTGGGTATTTTAGCAGCCGGAACAGGCACGGGGATGGAGGCTGAGCTTTACTATGTGCTGGTTACCTGACCTGCAGGGCGCCAGCTGCCGCGCACTTGGGATTGCTGCGGCTCCCCCAGCGCCAGGCACAAGTCGTGTGAGCTGCCCCCACGCTGCTCCGTGGCTGTTCTCTCCAGCACCCAATTTTAGCAGCATGAAAAGGGAGCTGGAGCTCCGAGGGGAGGGTTTTTTGGAGCAGTGGGGGGTGGGTGGGGAGGAGAGAGCCCGGCTCGCATCCCCCGGATGGTGGGAGCGGATGGTGCGGACAGCTGGGAGCTGGGACGGGGCTGGAATGTGGCTGGGCACTGCCTGCCCTCAGCTTGGGCTGGTGGAGTTCAAGTGCAGCCCAAAAAGATGTTTAAAAAAGGAGATTTTATCTCCATCTTCAACCCCCAAGCTTTCAACAGCAGTTCTGCTTGAAAAAGCAAACGTCCCCATTAAACACGGTGCCGCATCGAGCCTGGGATTGAAATCTCAGGGCCAGCAGGAAGAATTGGAACAAACCTTTGGATCCTTCTAGTCCTGGCTGCTCCCACCACTCTGCATTTCCTTAATAGCACAGGGAGCTTGACAACACAACTGAACCCAGCGCTGATCCCATGACAACAAACGCGCACGGATTCGCTCTTGGCTGGTCAATTGAAATCCGTTTGCTTCTCTGGTTGACGAGGTGTGGAATGAATGTTTTAAGTGTGTTAAAACAGTCAGCATGGAAAGAAAAGTTCCTTAAAATATCTCCTCTCACTGGAGGTTTGCTGCCAGCTAGCAAGTAGGAGGGAGCAGGCACTGAGGTAGCATGGGGAGAAGGCTGGGCTGGAGCTCGGAGCTCGGGGTTCCCCTCCCTCCTGGGGGTGTCCCAGGCACTGGGGTTGTGCTCCAGCCCAGGGAGTTCATGGTGTGGGGGTAAGGAGTGTGTGGAGAGGGTGAATAATGCTCTGGGGGGATTTTCACCATCCTGTTGGGGATGAGGAAGGAGGAAAGAGCCAGACCCACCTCAGGGTCCTCAGTGGGGTGGGAGGAGAAGCAGCTCCCCTCAGTTTTTGGGAGGAGCTAGGTTGTGACCTTCCTGCTCTTACAGCATTGCCATTTATTCCATCAGCTCCCAATCCCTGTGCTGGTGCAACCTTGGCTCGAGCTGACATGTTTGGTGCTGGTTCCAGGAGAGTCTGGAGCTCAAAAACCCCAAAATTTCCTTTACTTTGAGGCGTAACTCCCATTAAAGCTGCAGTTTGTGCTGGGCTCAGCGTGGCATTTCCCAGGACAGCTTTCCTTTCACACTCCAGGCTGCCCTGCAGTCCCCTGGAGCTGATTTCCATCTCTTCTTTCCACAGGTGGAGAGAGACTTTGAAAGGGAATATGGGAAGCTGCAGCAGTGAGTATCACCCACGCTGGTCGGACAGGACCGGCCGCGTGCTTCCCTCCTCCCATGGCATCTTCCCGGGGAATTTTAGCCAGGGATGCTCTTCCCAGTGAGCAAATCCCTCACTGCCCTGTAATTTCCAATTCTCTGGGCGTTCAAAGGTGGCCTCAGAAGTATTCACAGTGGGATTGCAGATTCTGGCAGCTTTAAAAAAATAAAAAAAAAAAAAGTGTAAAATTGCCAGAAAGCTGCAGGGTCCCCAAAGAGCCCAACACCTCAGAGGACCAGGAGTGGCTTTGCCATCCTGCCTGTGTCACAGGAGCTCCCAGGGATCATCTGGAAGCATTTGGCTTTACCATTTGTGCTAAGTGTGAGAACTTTGAGGAAATATGTGAACTATGAATAAGAGATCACCGATTTGAAAAGGTTAAAAACCATCTGAAAACAACCCAAAAGGGTTGAGCTGCACTGAACTTCATCGAGCCTTGCCTGGATATTTTTAACTCCCACCAGAAGCCAGCATATTCAGCCCATAAATGATTTGTTGCACGTATGATACACTTGGGTTTCTTTCTTTCCAAGATTCCGACTTTGCCTCCTTTCTCCCATCTTTCAGATTGGAAGATCAGACCAAAAAACTTCAGAAGGATATGAAGAAAAGCACAGATGCAGATTTGGGTAAGTGACTGGAGGATACATCGACTGTGAACTTGGCCACAGGGAGATGAAGTGACTTTTCTCGAGATCACATGAGTAATGTGTGACAAGTCTGGAAAACAAATCCAGAGCTCAGTCCCACTCAGTTTGCTTAGTTACAAGGCCATCTGCGAGAGGGAACACAGGCAGTGCTGTGGGCTCAATCCCTGTCTCCTGAGCTCTGTGGCCTTGGACAAATCCCTTGCTTTTCTTTGCCTCAGTTTCTGTTTAAAAAAAAAAAAAACCAACCAGGAGTCGTTATTCCAGGTCTCAGATTATCCAGCTGAGCCTGTTGTGCCAGCAGTGCTTTTTCACCTCCCTCAGTCCTCCTTTCACCTCCCTCTCTGCAGCCCCAGGAAGGTGGGATGGCTCTGGGGGGTCTGCAGGGCACAGCTGGCCACAGCTGGCTGTGTTTTCCCGTGGGAAATGCTGACCTGGCAGCTTTCCTTCGGGAATAACCCACTCATTCCCTCGGTGGCCGCTTGTTTTGGCTTCCCCTCGTGGCAGTGGGCGATGGAGGAAGCAATAAACACCTTTGGGGTGACATGTGCCCTTGCAGGTGTCCTGTGCCATGTCCCAGCTCCCTTCACATCCCTCTGCTCGGGATCTGCCGTGCCCAGAGAGGGATCCAGCAGAGGGGAGCTGGGATTTGTGGAGCTGAGCAGGGCAGGAACCTGCAGCAAAGAGCTGTTCCAAGCCCAGCTGGTTTTTCCCAGCTGCAGAGCCAAGGCTGAGGCACCAGCACAAACAGGTGTGGGCTGCCCTGGGCCAGCACTCACCCCGTGGGACTGGGGTCACAGCAGGCCAGGGCAGTGGGAAGGAGGCAAATTTGGGGCTTTCCACGAGCCAGCCTCTCACCTGTGTGTGTGTGTGGATATTTCCTGACACAAACACAACACAAACGCACACCCAGGCTCTTCCCCTGCTCTCCAACCCTTCCCAGCACGGGGAGAGGGGTGGGGAAAGCACCAGACACCCAGGGCTCTTCTCCAGGGTGAAAATTGCCCTTTCTGAGGACTCTGGCCATTGTCAGGGATCCTTGGTAAGTTTTTCCTTGTTAAGGATTCCCCTCCCCTCCCTTGCAGTGGGCGTTGTTTATATGGAGCATTTCAAGTCCCTGAGGAGCTGTGGGAGGACTTTCTTTTTCCGTTCTGTTACATGGCAGAGTCACAAATGAGCCTTGGCCAGAGCCAGGAAGATCTGATTTCTCATTTAAAGGCTCGGAATGATGAGTGGAGGGAGAGGTGCTGCACACAGCCCCAGGAGGGAGGGCTGGAGGAGCAGGGGGTGGGTCACATCAATCCCTGAGGGTGCCTCTCCTCACCTGCCAGTGCCCATTCCCAACATCCAGCCCCCAAACCCAGCCAGGGTGGCAGCATTTTGTCCTCCTGTCTGGTTCCTCCAGGCTCAGGGGGTTGGTTCTTCACTGCCTGCAAACACTCCCTGGCAAAGGAGTGGTGGCTCGAGTCTCCACCTTCTTCCCAAAAAGCTCAGCTCAGAACCAGAGCGATTCCTGTGCGTGGAAATGTCCCAGTGAGCTCCTTCCACACAGGGAGTGGGTGTGAGCAGCACTCCCTGGCCATGGCTGGGGGTCACTCAGCCCCTTCCCCACCCTCTTGGGGAAATAAAATGGAAATAAGGAGCAGGAGGATGTTCTTAACTGGAGCTAAAAGCTCTCCTTTGGGGTGAGGTGCAGGTAACCCACAGGATCCCCACAGCTCAGGTTTGCTCTCTGGCTGCTCTGGACTCAAAAATGTGAAATTCCTTTAATTGGAGCTGCATCTCACATGTTTAATGAGCAAAAGAGCAGTGCAGACCCTCCTGAAGCCACCCTGAGGGACAGGTGATCCTTTCTTCTTCTCCATCTTCCTTCTCTTTCTCCTTCCTTCTCCTTCTCCTTCTCCTTCTCCTTCTCCTTCTCCTTCTCCTTCTCCTTCTCCTTCTCCTTCTCCTTCTCC
>JANRGV010000058.1:1150922-1170748 GCA_024734035.1 Alethe castanea | reverse complement strand
GGATTGGTCTGGGACAGAGTTGGACAGTGTAATAAAATTGTCATGTATTGGAAAGTAATTGTAAATATTAGGTACGTCCTGCCCCAGAGCAGGCAGTGTGCCTTGAATCTTCATGCTAAACAGACCACTGTTAGTTAGAGAAATAGTTTCTTAGATAAGAAACAATAAACAACCTTGAAAACCTCAGAAAACAGCCGCCAGAATCTTCTCCCATGACTGGGCTGGGAAAACCTGAACTTTAAACCACCTAAATGTCCTGCTGTGGGAATCTCAGGCTCAGGAGAACCCACAGACAGTGACAGGAACCTCCCTGGCAGATAGAAAGCACAGCAGCCATTAAAGCTCTGTGGAGGAAATACTTGCATGCTTTGCATTTTCTACCTTTTAAGAAATAAGAAATCAAATATCCATTTTGCATCACCTGTGTCAAATCCTGGTGCCAGGATTGCAACAGGCACAGTCTGTATGTCAGCTGTGCTTCACACCTACCTGGAGAATCTGGGAAATGCTTTAAAACCCCAGAATGTACCAGAAAATATTTAATTCTTCACATGAAACCCCTGCTCAGCCACACTACTTGATGAGCAGAGAAAGCCCCAGGTGGAATTGCTGAGGAGCAGCACAGCAGCTCTTGGGCACTCACCAGGGCTTGCAGAGAGGGAGCAATCCCACGGGATGGGATTTGGGGCTCCCTGCTGGCCCTGGCTCAGTGCTCTGTCTCCCCCTGGGACTGTCCCTTGGTCTCTCGGGGTCTGACACAACAACCCCCAAGCTGGACATGTTTCCCCTCCTCTCCTGCAGTGCTCGTGGTGTCAGTCAGCAGCAGGACACTCAAGCACTGCTGGAAAAGCTCCAGCTGAGCTGTTGCTTTCCATAATCCCCTGAGCTCTTGTACCTTTTTCCAGACTGCTTTCTTATGACTTCCAAACCTGATAATTTTCCTGCCCACAGAGCGGAGAAATTGCCTGTGAAAGCTTTGATTGGAAAGATGTGGCAGTCTCTGCTGGAAAATATTTCCCAGCTCCCAAACCCCCAGAGCCATGAGCTACTTACGCTGACAGAAGGGAACGTCCCCACTCCATGCAACACGGCCCCCAGAGACCTCACAGCGCCTGCTGGATCTTCCAATTAACCTGTGCCTGCAGTTAAAAGGGTTGGTCATTATGGCAGCTACTGCTCCTCCCCAGGACCTGGGGTGTGGGATCTGCCCTGCTGGCAGCAGAGCTGTGGCCCTGAAGGGGAGGTTCCTTCCTTGCCCTCCTGGCCCCTTTCCCAGTATTTGTGTAGAGACACAGCAGTGAGCACCTTGTGTGCTCTACAGGTACAGAACCCTGTGAACGGCCTTCTGTACAGAATCCATTTACTGGGAGTGAATGAAAAGGGATTAAAAAAGGGAACACTCACCTAATCCATCTCCAAACCAGGACTTACCCTTCCTCACAGCTGTAAACCACTGTAGACCCAAGCTGGAGATTTGTCAAGGAAATAATCTTGCCATTCATAGGCTCGCCAGGGTGACTGCACTGTTTCCCTGGGGAAGGAAAACACCCTTATTTGAGGCTCCTATCTCTACACCCCAGTACAAAATATGCAATTATTCCTCCAGTCCCCTGCCCACATTCCCAACACGAGTTTCTAACAACAAAGAGTTACATGGCTTTACTAGTCACATATTCAGAATAACATCAAGGTTTTAGCAGCATGGACAGAGCCTGGGACCTGATCCTTCTGCAACAATGGACACCAAAGCAAGGAACTATTCACTTTTACAAAACTCTAGTGCTTCTGACCACACTCCACTCTCAAGGCATGTAATAGTAGGTGACATTCCTGGGACTTTAGCATATCCAGGGCGGCAAGTGTATTGCACAGTCTTCCCAACAGAAAAACCAATGGCATTTCTATGCTCCTCATTTAGCTCAGCAAACTGTAACCTTGTGGGAGGATCACAAGCACCTAGTGAGAGAGAAAAGAGAGGTGAGAAGCAGGCAGGACAGGCACAACAGGGGCAGGCACACAAGGAGCACTGTTAGGAGGAAAGGGGATTGGTTTGCCTTGAAAAATGTATATTTGATTAATATAGCCATTAATAAACACATTTTCCCAAAGGCTTGCAGAGGATTAGGTTCTTATTCCCAGGGTAGGCTTAAATCTTCCCCTCAAAGGGTTTGACAACATGTTTTAAACAGGATTAGGGGACATAAAACAGCAGTGTGGCCCGAGGCAGTTCTGTCCCATACCTGGAGGCCTGCTGGAGGAGCTCTGGTCAGACAGGGCTCTGTCACACTCAGGGGCAGGGGGCTGCCAGCTGCCATCCTCCTGGCAGGACACGCTGGCACTGCCCCGCAGGCTGTAACCGTCCTGGCACCGAAATGTCACCGACTGCCCGGGGGCAGAGAGAGCTCCGTGGCCACCGACCTGCCTTCCATTGGCTACGGTTGGGTTGATGCAGACAGTCCCTGGGAATGAGGGTGTGCAGGAGTTGGGGCAAAAGCAAACACAAAAGCACCGGCTGTTTGTGTTGCAGCAACAAAATCAGGGTGATGTCCGCAAAAACTTCCCCAGCCGTGGGAAGGCTTGACATTAATTGATTCCACAAGACACTTTACATGGAATTAACCCTGTTGGAGGATCTGTTTGCACTGGTGAGGGTGTCCCCTGTGCTCAGAGGCACACGGTGAGTTTGTCCCCAGAGGGGACAGAGCCCGGGCTCACCTTCACAGCGAGGGCGGGGCTGGCTCCAGTTCCCCGATGCTCTGCAGAACACGGCGGCATTTCCAACCAGGTAATAGCCGGGATTGCAGGTGTACCTTACAGACATCCCAGCGCTAAAAACCGCTTTGTTACGGCCGTTGTGATTTCCATTGGCGACCTCTGGAGGCATTGGGCACGGCCGGACTGCGAGAGGGAGATGAGAAATTTAACTGAGCGAGAGAGCAGGGAACAAGGGGAAGGCAGCCCGAGGGATGGATGCTGCACAGATGGGTTAAATCTGTGCCTGAGCCCCTGTTCCTGCCTGAATCCCTGTTCCTGCCTGAATCCCCTGTTCCTGCCTGCACCCCTATTCCTGGGCAGCAGCCGCACTCACCCCTGTGGCACACGAGCACCGGCGGATCCCAGATGCCCCCGGGCTGGCACTGAGCCTCATTGGAGCCCTCTGCTGCATAGCCAGGGTGACAGTCAAAGTGCAGAGTCTCTCCAGCTCTGTAGGTGCTCTGCAGGTTGTGGACCTTGCCGTTCTGCACCTCGGGTACCTGGCAGCCGATCGCTGTGGGGACAGGGACAGCATCCTTTAAACTTCACTGCATCAGCTGGGTCCTGCACGCACAGAGCCCCCCCCTGCCCTCTCCTCACTGCCAGGACCCTGCAGGACACGCAGCCCCCTCCTGCCAGCCCAGCCCAGGAGCGAGGCAGCCACACACCTTCACAGCGGGGCAGGGGCCGGCTCCAGAGCCCGGCGTCCGTGCAGGTGATGGACGCGTTGCCCAGCAGCTCGAAGCCCCGCTGGCAGCTGTAGGACACGGTCACTCCCCGGGACACCCTGGCCGAGGGATGCCCGCTGTGCCGCCCGTTGGCGATGCTCGGTGCCCGGGGACATGTCACCTCTGCGGAGGGAGGGAGAGAAATCATCCTGCGGGTCTGCTCTTTGTGCTCTGTGTGCTGCGGGGACAGCTCGGGAGATGTCAGGGTGATTTCCTGAGTTCTGCTCTGTTGTATTTGCTGGATCAAGGCTTTAACTCACTACAAGTGCAGCTGCACCTGGAGGAAATTACTGGCAGTGATGACATTGGGGGCAGGTTGTGATTATTTTCCATCCCACAATGAAGGTGAGCCCAGCTCTGCCCAGAAGCAGTGTCAGGAATCCCTGATTCGAATCCTGCCATCCCACGGGGTTAACTCCCCATCCCTGTCGGAGCCCCGGACAGGGCACAGCCATCCCCGTGCCCACCCCAGCGTTTCTGTCTCTCTGCCTGCCCTGTTTGGAGAAGGGAAGCCAGGACAGACCCATCCCGGCTTTGCCTTTCCTCTGAATTTGAGAGGACACAAGAGGGAGCTTTCCCCGCGGGACACTCACCTTTTTTGCACTCTGGCGGGGGCGGGTCCCACCCGGAGCCGGCTCGGCAGGTGCTGCGGTGGGGACCCCGCAGGGTGTACCCCGGGTTGCAGGTGAAGGTCACAGTTTCCCATGTGCTGTAGTGAGAGCGATGAGGGAGCACCGTCCCATACTGGACACGTGGGACGAGGCAATTGACAGCTGGGAATGGAGAATGGAAATGAGAGAAGGGAAATGAGAAGGGAAATGTTTACCTGCACAGCTCGCAGGGCTCCTGGAAGGATCTGTGCAGCCTGGTCCCCACGAGCAGTGCCGTGCACTGCAGGCTGCAGCTGGGGTGGGGGGCCCTGGGGCTGCAGGACCCTCCCCATGCTCCTGGGGGACCCCACTGCAGCCTCAGCTGACAAAATCTGGGTGTCCAGCATTTCTTGTCAACCACCCAGCGAGGTCAGGAGCCTTTCCTGGCTGTTCTGCAGGCTCTGGAGCCCCTCCTAAGGCACCATCCAACCCAGGAACACAGCACAGGGCAGTGCAGGGATCCAAGAGCACCCCAGGGATCTGTGCTGCCGGGGGGCTGGGTGGGGGTGCCAGCCCGGGCTGGGGGTGCCAGCCTGGCTCTGCTGACCCCAGAGGGTCTCTGCCATCAGCAGAGGAGCTCGCAGGCTCTGGGATGCCCAGCTGGGATCAGTGCAGGGCTCCCATTTCCCTCCAGGGAAAAGCACAGGGCTCAGCCAGGAGAGGAGCAGCGGTGAGGAGGAGGAGGGCCGTGGGAGGAAGGCCCCAGAGGAGCAGAGCTGCTGCTCTGCCTTACCTTGAGCCCCGGGCGTGGTGCTGAGGAGCAGGGCAGCGCTGCCCAGCAGGCAGAGGGTGAGGGTGGGCACCATCCCCAGCACGGGCAGCGGCTGCTGGGGCAGGGGGCAGATATGGGCACCGCAGTTCCCCCCGGGGGAGGAAGGAGAAGCTGCTGGGGACTTCCCAGGACGTGGGCCAGGAACCTGGGGCTGCCCAGCACGGGCTGCAGGTGCCTCGCGCTGCTGCTGCCGCTGGTTTTGGCAGGGGAGTGTTGTAATTCAGTGTTTAGAGGCAGAAGGAATGAATCAAACATAATCCCAGATTCCTGTCCTATTGGCAGAAAGCCAGAAAGGACCTTTTCCTGTCCACTCCCCTCTTCCTGTCCCTGTGTCCCTTTTCCATTGGCTTACAGCCAAAATCCCTTCCTACCCACCTTCCCCCATATATACCCTGGTACCTGGGGGTCTCTCTCTCTTTCCCTGGAAGCCACCTTGGAATAAACTACCATCTTTAGAAAGGAAGAGCCTCTTTTGATTTTGTCCAGGTTTTCTGGATTTCTTTTGATTTTGTCCAGTTGCTACATGGCCTGGTTTCTTCTTATAAAATTTAGGAAGAAATCACTAGCAATAGTAGCACATTCCCATCCTTCCTAAATCTCTCCCGCTCCCAGGAAACGCCATCCAAGCTTTTGGGAATGGCACCGACATGAACGTGGTTCCCAAAAATCCCAATCCCGCCGTGACGGTGCCGCCAAAGGCGGAGAAGAGCCCGGTGCTGCCGGACGATGTCAACGACAGCAACACCGCGTACGACACGAGCGTCATCAGCACCTGCACCTCGCTCCAGGTGCGGCCCCGCCCAAACTGGGAGCACTGGGGGGGCTGTGGGACATTGGCCGCATCCCTTGGGGTGGGAAAATGTCCTGCTGGGATCCATCCAGGGGATGGGAGGATCCAGGCGGTGTTTGGGGTCGGGAATGGGGAGGGAGGGATTTTCCGCCTGTCTTCCCACTCACCTGGCGAGGCGACTCCCTGAGCCTGACTTCTCCTGGAGATGGAATTCCAGGGTGATCTGGGAAATCTGGAAAATCCATGTTGTCTTGCAAAGTGCTGGGCTTGGGCATCCGTGTTTTGCTCTGTGGGCGGAAAAGGAATGGGAGGGGAATGGGATTGGGGATTGGCTGAGGATTCTCCAGGAATGCAGGGAAATGGGATTGAGGAATGGGATTGGGGAATGGCTGGGGATTCTCCAGGAATGGGAAGGAAATGGGATTGAGGAATGGGATTGGGGAATGGCTGGGGATGTCCCAGGAATGGGAAGGAAATGGGATTGAGGAATGGGGTTGGGGAACGGCTGGGGATGTCCCAGGAACGGGATTGGGGAATGAGATTGGGGAATAGCTGGGGATGTTCCAGGAATGGGAAGGAAATGGGATTGGGGAATGGGAATTGGGGAATGGCTGGGGATGTCCCAGGAATGGGATTGGGGAATGGCTTGGGATGTCCTAGGAATGCAGAGGAGTGGGATAGGAACTGGTGGGGTGTGCCAGGATTCCAGGCAGGATTCCCAGCAGGATTCCCAGCAGGATCACAGTGGGATTGAGGCTGGACTCGCTGAACCCCCTGAGCTGAGACGGGCTGAGCCTTCCCAAACCTCCCTGTGCTCCATCTCCTGCTCTGAGCCGATTCCCAGAGGGAAATTGGAGACCCCAAACCCCCGAGCTCCAGGGGCACATTCCCACCCTAACCATTCCCAATTTCTCCTGCCAGGAACAAGGCCTGAAACCCAACAAATCCAAGGAGCAGAGCCTGTGCTACTCCGAGGTACTTGGAGGAATCCCAGGGCTGGGAATTCTTTCCCAAACCACTTGGGAATGACACCCTTGGAGGTGTTTCCCAACTTTGGGGCGCTTTTCCCTAAAAATCCCCCTCCTGTCCCTCCTTGCCAGGCACAGCTGACCACGGATGTGATGCCGGACCAGAAGAGTTTCGTGGATCCCAAGGCGGGAAGCAGCCGGCACCGGGAGAGCCGGGTCCTGCTCCTCATTCCCGTCCTGATCCCGGCACTGGGGCTATAGAGGGGCGGGAAGGAGTGGCCGGTGGGATGGGGACACTTGGACCAGTGCCACCAGTGCCACCAGTGCCCACCAGTGCCACCAGTGCCCACCAGTGCCCACCAGTGCCCACCAGTGCCCACCAGTGCTACAGACTGGAATGCTCCCAAATCCCGGGAATGCCGAGCTCTGGAGAGGCAGCAGGACCCTTCAGCACGCTGGGAAACTTTGGTGGTTTTCTTTCTACTTTTTGTTCTTCCCAGGAATTTTGGGTTTGTTATTTTTTTTTTTTTTTTTGGTCTTTTCTGGGTTGGTTTTCCGGAGCGGCTCCTGGGAAAACTCCCTGGAATGGGTCTGGAGCTGCCAGCGGTGCCGGGGAGGGGAAAAAAGTCGGAGAAAAGTTTTGGGAAAGGTGAATTTCAGGATTCTTTGCACCGAGGTGGCCACAGGGACAAGGAGGATTCCACTGGGAACATCCTGGAGGATGAAGGCGCCATCAGGAGCCACTTGGAGAGGATTCCTGGAGCTGTTCCCGTTGGTTTTTGGGGGATTTTGGTTGGGATTTTTCCTCGGAGACTTTCCGAATGGAAGAGAAAAGAAACTGGTGTGAAACGTGTGAGGCTGTGCTGATGTTTTCAATCATTCCAGGGGGAGAGGTTCCATTCCCCTTTTTTATTTTTCAATTTTTATTTGGAATTTGGGTTGGGAGTGGATTTTGACCCATCCAGGGTCAGAATTCCCGATTTTCCCTCCCCACTTTATTTCCTATATACACATAACCTATGGATATTCCCACATACATAACCCTACCCGTCCTGTGGCTTTTTAATTCCCATTTTCCCCTTTATTTTCCTTCTTTTTTTTTTTTTTTTTAATTCCTTCAATTCCCACAACAACTTCCCAATGTATTATTGGAAAATTTATTTTTTTTAATGATGTCTATAATGGAAAAAAAATAATCAAAAAACCAAACCAAAATAAACCAAGGAGAACAAACCAAGGAATGAAAGAGCCCCAAAATCCAAGATTCCATAAAAATCCCGGTATCTGGTGGGGAGGAAAAACAGGAACCCTTCAGTTGCAGGAATTCCAAGATTTGGGTTGGAATTCAACTGTTTTTGGCCTTTTCTTTCCTGCAGGATACAGCAAACAAGGAACTGCCACGCTCTCGTTTTTTTGGTGATATTTTGTGAATTTTTATGTGCAAGAATTTCAGGTTTCAAATTCCAGCCCCTCCCGTGATGGGGTTTGGAATTTTTTTCTCCCAAGACAACCTGGCAGTGCTGGAAATGTTGGGATTTGGGGCACAGGGAGAGTGAGGGGCTGGAATATTTTTTATTTATTTGGGATTTTTTACTTATTTCGGAGTTTGGGAGGGAGAGAGGGAGGGAGGGATGAAAATTCCCTTTTTCAGTGTGGAAAATCCGATGGGGGAATGTGGGAGTTGGCACTGGGAACATAAACAAATCCCGGCTCTCCTGGAATTCCTGCCGCAATCCCGAGCTGGTTTTTGCTGGAGCTGGAGCCAGGTGTGGGGCAGCCAAAAAACCAGGGATTTGGGAGCTCCACAGCAAAATTTGGGGTCGTTCCTGGGGGTGTTTCCCAATCCTGGCGTTCCCAGCCAATCCCAGTTTGGGCTGCTGCGTTTCCTTGGGAAAGAGGCTGGGAATTCCAGCATGGATTTTTCCTGGGAAAGTTGGGAGTGCTCCAGGCTTTTCCAGAAGGAGCAGGAACTGCTTGGGAAGGTCAAGGAATTGTCTCCATCCAGCAGCTGGACACCACTGGGGATTCCCGGTATTCCCTGTGATCCATGGAGGTCCTGGGGTTACTGGGAGGTGCTGGGAATGGGGATTGGCTCCGGGATTCTCTGCAGGAATGGTGATTCCAGGATTCCATCCAGGAATGGAGATTCCAGCACTGGGAGTGGGTTTTGCTCCAATATTCCCTCCAGGAATGGCAATTCCAGCACTGGGAGCAGGGTCTTGATCCAGGATTCCCTTCAGGAATGGCAATTCCAGCACTGGGAGCAGGGCCTCTCTCCAATAATTCCTCTAGGAATGGCGATTCCAGCGCTGGAAATGGGATTTGCTCCAGCATTCCCTCCAGGAAGAGGATTTGCTTCAGGATTCCTTCCAGGAATGGTGATTCCAGGATTTTCTCCAGGAATGGCAGTTCCAGTGCTGGGAATGGGGTCTCGATCCAGAATTCCCACCAAGAATGGCAATTCCAGCACTGGAGAAGGGTTTTGCCCCAATATTCCCTCCAGGAATGGCGATTCCAGCACCGCTCTGTGCCAGGGTTTGGAGTCATTCCCATCCCCTCTCCACTGAGATCCCCAAAATCTCCCCAACTCCACCCAAAAATCCAGCCCCTGCTGCTTCCTCCACCACATTCCCAGCACGTTAATTACAGCAGAGGAGAATTCCAGTGCTTTGTGTGGAAGTGGAAAATGCTGGGATGTAAAACCCTGGCTGCTGGGATGGATAATTAACTCCAGAGATAATTCCCTCTTCATTTGGACTCAATTACTTTCCTGATAGGAGAAAGTGCTGAAAACACATTTTTATTTTTTTTTTTTTTTTCGGGATGTGGCATAAAATAATAATGGAAAAAATCCACTCAAGCTTTTCCTGGGAGAGCTTTTCCTTCCTGGGATAAAGGAGAGGATAAATCCCAGTCAATGCTCTGGAATTCCAGCTTGGCATTGCCCTCCTGTCCTTGGAATGTTGGGTTTGGGGGGAAAAAGGAGCGTTCTGGGGATTTTCAGGATGGATCAGCTGGGGTGGGAATGTCATGGGGTTTGCTCCGAGGAGGAATTGCTGGGAAATGAGGTTTTTGTGGGATAATTTGGAATTTTGGAGGCGGTTGAAGGAATACTTTGTTTCCCTGGGGTCATCTCGTGGGGCCTCTTCCCACCCTGCACCAAAATCCTCAAATTCCAATGGATAATTCCACGAGGAATTCCCCCCTATTTCCCATTCCCAGCCAGTTCCTTGGAGCAGCAATTCCAAGGGGAATAAAAAGCCATTTAACCTCTTTGGAGAGCGAAACATTTCCTGGAATATCCCCCATGAATTTCCAAATTTTCCCTCCTGGCCATGTCCGTACTCCCGGGAGCAGCCAGGAACACTCGGCAAATTTTGACAGGGAATTTTGGCTCCTTAAGGAATTTTTGGCTCCTTAAGGAATTTTTGGCTCTCCAGGTGTTTTTAATCCTTCTCTCTGTGCCCGGGGCCATAAATCTCAGCTGGGCCCTTCCAAAGGAAATATTCCAGGAGTTTTTTTTTTGCATCCAGCGTTTTGGAGCAGTTAAAAAGTCCCCGTGCTCCTCAGAGGAAATGCCAAGCAGTGGGAGCAGGGAGGAAAAAATAGACGGAAAAAGGTTTTAGGGAGGGTTTTAAAAATAGCGGATCTTTGGAGGAGAAATCTGGGAAGACGTCAGGAGGGAGCCTCAAACCGGATGGGGAAAGAATTTTCTGGAAAGCTGGGATTAATTCATTGCGGGATTATGGGGTCTTAGTGTTCTGAGGTTTCTCCTGGTAGCAGAGTCCTGGAAGTTCAGGGTAAAAGGGTGAAAATGTGGGAATGGGATGGGAGGATTGCAGCTGTTTGGGATTGGAGAGGGAACGTCTCTGGTTTTTCATCCAGGGGATCTGGGGGAGCTGGAAAAGGGATGGAGGGACAGGACACAGGGAATGGATTCCCACTGCCAGAAGGCAGGGATGGATGGGATTTTGGGAAGGAATTCCTGGTTGGGAGGCTTGTGGGGCTGGGATGGAATTCCCAGAGAATCCATGGCTGCCCCTGGAAGTGCCCAAGGCCAGGTTGGGATAACCTGGGATAATGGGAGGTGGAACTGGGTTGATCCCTCCAATCCTTTCCAACCCAAAGCATTCCAGGATTCCACGATCTTCCCTCCCAAAATACTTTGCAGGAGACCAGATCTTCCAGTGGAGGAGGTTTAAATCCCAGTAAATTCCAGTAAAATGCCGTTCTGGAGGCTCCTTGGAAAAATAAAAAACAAGCAGGAAAAATGAGAACCACAGAAGCTCTCCCGTTTAACCTTCGGCCTCGGGAAGAAATCCACGAAGATGAGGAAAAGCTCCCGGGATTTACACGGGGTTAAATAAAGCAAATCCTGGAAGGTGGCGCAGTCATTCCCTGCCAGCTGGGACGTTACCCCGCAGTGGGAGTGGGGGCACGAGCGGCAGCCTTTTCCAGGAGAGGAATTCACAGAATCATGGAATGCTTGAGACCTTGAAGCTCCTCTCATCCCACCCCTGCCAGGGGCAGGGACACCTCCCACGATCCCAGGGCGCTGGATTTTCCTTGGATTTAGGAGCCTTTTAAAGGACTGGAAAACTGGGAAAAACTCTCCCAAGCCTCTGCCGGGGGAGGTTTTGCTGTCGTGACCGGGGCAAGGCCTGCGTGGAGCCTTTTCTGTGTCCTCCTGAATTATCCCGGATTTATTCGGGAATTCTCCCTGCCTCCCGCTCCAGCGCTGCATCTTTGCATCCGTTAATTAGACTCGGTGGGTGAAATGAATCCCAGCCCTAATTCCCTGTCTGGATATTCATTATGGAAGCAGCAGCAGCAGCCGGGATGTCAAGGAGGATTAAGGCAGAGCTGGGAAGTCACAGGTGGCTCCAGCACGGATTCCAAACCTGTGCGTGCAAAAGCTGATGGATCCTGCTGGAATCAAACCCCAAAAACATCCCAGTTTCTCTGGGGCACCGAGGAAAATTCCTTCCCAGCGCTCCCAAAGAGGGAATTCCCCCCAGGCTGGCGTTGAACTGGTCACGGGGTCCTGCTCCCTGTTTTTCTCGGGGATGATAAATGGGGTTGGATCCTCCAGCTCTAGGAATTCTCCCAGCCCCATTCCCAGACCTCGAGGCATAAAGGCAGCATTTTCCAGAGGGTCCTGCAGCCCCTGGATGATCCCTGAGGAGCCCCAGGAAGAACAAGGGCTCCGCTGTCCCCATCGGCCCCGCGGCCCCGCGCTCCTCTGGATGACCTCGCGCGGTCACTCCTGGAGAAAATCAAGTGGAGAGGAAGCGGGAGAGGGGGGAAAACCTTGGAATTTCCCCTCTGGATCTGCTCCCAACCCCTCCCTGTGCCTGGAGGGCTCCGAGGGTCGAGCACCAACAGGAGCCCGATTTGGGAATCAACCCCGGCGCTCATCCTCGGGATTTGGGATGCGTTCCCAGCCCCGTTCCCGGCTGTCCCGAATTCCCGAATTCCTGAATTCCCGAATTCCCGAATTCCCGGTGTCCCGGGGAGGCAGCGCTGGGCCGGGGTTTAATTAAGCGCTGAAAATGACGCCGGTTTTAATTCCGTGCGTTCGGAGCTGCCCACACACCCCCGGTTGCCACGGCAACGTTAATTTGTTTTGGAGCCTCCGCTCGGGTGGATTTGGGATTTTTTTTTTTGTTGTTTGTTTGTTCATCTCCTTTTCCTTCCCCCTCGTTTTCCTTCCCCCTCTCCCCCTTCCATTCTTCCCATTTCGCCTCTCCCAACTTCCCCCTTGTTCTCTCTCCTCTTCCGATTCCCTGAATTAAAAAGCACCGAAAATTCCTTGCGTGGAATAAAAATTTCCTTCCTCGACCCCCGGCTGGGCATCCACATCCCACAGGCTTGGATTTCCGGGGATTTGTCCCAGATTATCCCAGCTGCCTTCCCAAATCACGCTCCTGCTCCCAAAAACATGAAGAGATCTATGGTTTCCCTTTCCCACACCCTGTCCAGGGTTGAAAATCGGGAATAAATCTCTTGAAAGGCTTGGCTGTGAATTCCTTGGAATATTTGAAAGGGAATTTCGGGATTCCTTGGAATGTTTGAAAGGATTTTCAGGGTTCCTTGGAATGTTTGAAAATAATTTTCCATCCGGTATTGCTTGGAATGTTTGAAAGGGATTTTCAGGATTTCTTGGGATGTTTCAAAGGGATTTTTGGGATTCCTTGGAATGTTTCAAAGGGATTTTCCATCCCGGAACTGGTGAGGGAGAGGAATTAAGGGAAAGAACTGAGGGAAAAGTTTGGTCTCTCCTTGGGAAGGTCCCCCCAGCATTCCAAGGGATCTCTGGGCTGTGGAATTTGGGAAAAAGAGGGGGATGAACCTGGATCCAGTGGAAATGGGATGTGATGGAAGTGGGATGGAGCATCCTGGGATGCAGGGGGTGGATCCAGTGGGATAACATTCCTGGAAGTTGTGCTTTTATAGCTCCCCATAAACCCTCCCCTCCATCCCTCTCTATTTCGAATTCCCTGGAAAAAAAATTCTGCTCCATTTCCAGAGCTCCTCACAAGCAAGGCCCATAAATATTCCATGGGCTTGGAATTTCCAGGATTTGCTTTTCCTTGAGTGTTTTCCCCCCTCCATCCACCATTTCCTGCTCTCTCCATCCATAAAATCCAATGACAAAGGGATCAATCCACAAATTCCCTTGGGAATGATGGAAAAGCAGCAGCTTCTCCTCTAATTGGGGTAATTAAGAGGAGCAGCTTCCAGAGCCTTCCATGCCTTATCCTGGGAGAAGCTGAGTTAGGATCTGATTCCAGGGTTAGGATCCATTTCCCAAATTAGGATCCAATTCCCAGATTAGGATCCAATTCCTGGTCTAGGATCCAATTCCCAGTTTAGGATCCATTTCCCACTTTAGGATCCAATTCCCAGTTTAGGATCCAATTCCTGATTTAGGATCCAATTCCCAATTTAGGATCCAATTCCTGATTCAGGATCCGATTCCAAGAATGGATTCCCAGCCTGAGTTATGGGAGATTTTCCTAAAAAAAGCAGTTGGAACACCGGGATTTTTGCTTCCCACTCCTGGCTGGAGCAGGATCAAGGCTGGAATTCTGTAATTCTGTCCTGGCCTACTTTGGGAGTTAAAAAGGATTCATGGATCTCACAGGGAAGAGGAAAAACCGGGAATTTCTGTTCTTCCAGTGGGAGCCACGTGCTGCTTTTTTCCTCTCCTATGGAAAATTCCCATTTTTTCCTCCTGAGCATCACCCCAAATCCCAGATTTTAAACCAACACCCGCCTTCGCCTCCCAGAAATCCGTGGATTTGCCCAGGCCGTGTTTTCCCGGGGATTAATGATTCCAACACGGAATTTCTTGTTCCATAATGGATAAATTCCCTGTTCAGGGAGTGCCAGCCGTTATTAATTAAGCCCGGCCCAAGGATTTGTTTGCTTTGATGTCTAAAGCTGCAGCTTTTCTTTTTTTTTCCTCCCTGCTTGTTAAACTTAATCAAAAGCAATCAAAAACGCTTCCCTAAATTAGAGCAAATTAATTCCCAACAAAAGGAGAAAGTCTCCGGTAGCACAAATGGAAAAGGAATTAAAAATAATCAGAGATGGGAGCCGGGATAATCTAAATTTAAATATCAGGTTTGGATCCTGGGCTGCATTTTGGAGGGGTGGGGCAGGGTTAGGACAGGTTTAAATGCTGGGTTTGGTGCTGGGTTTAATTCTGGATGGGTTAGGACAGGTTTAAATGCTGGGTTTGATTTTCCAGAGCAGAGCTGGAGGCCGGAGCTCTGGATCCGAGCGGATTCCATCAGCTCCCGTGTTCGTATTTATCCCTGTTTATCCTTTATCCTCCCTGGCACCACCTGCTGCCGTGTGGGAAAGGCTGGGAAATCGCAGCCGCCCCCAAAATCCGGGAATGGGAGCAGGAACAGGGCCCAGGAGGTGCTTCCAGCGCTGGAAAAATGGGATTTGGAGTTGGGATGTGGGGTTGGGGATGGAGGAGTGACAGCCTGGATGTCGGCAGCTGAGGGAGAATCATGGATTCGTGAATTCCAGAGCGGTTTGGGTGGGAAGGGACCATAAATCCCATCCACGCCCAGCCATGGCACCTCCCACTATCCCAGATTATCCCAGCCTGGCCTGGGACACTTCCAGGGATCCAGGGGCAGTCACAGCTGCTCTGGGAATTCCATCCCAGTCCCTCATCACCTCCTAGCCAGGAATTCCTTCTCAATATCCCATCCATCCCTGGAATCCATTCCCTGTGTCCTGTCCCTCCATCCCTTGTCCCCCGTCCCCCTCCAGGTCTCCTGGAGCCCCTTCAGGCTCGGAGCTCTCCCTGGATCCTTCCCTCCTCCAACAACTCCAAGTCTTTGCTCATCCCAGCACTCTGTTGGATTTCTGGGTCAAATTGAGCTTCTCATCCCCCAGCATCCCAAATTCCTTGTCCAAGCTGTTCCTTGGACACATTCCTGGGCTTGGAGCCACCTGGGATAGTTGGAGGTGTCCCTGCCCATGGGATGTAAGGTCCTTTCCAACCCAAACCATTCCAAAATCCCATTGTGACGTGGAACCGCAAATTCCTGCCCTAAGACCAAGCTCTGGGGGATTTTGGTTAAAACAGAAAACAAATGCCTGAAACCGAGGAGCAAACATTTAATGGGAGTCCAACCCAAATTTTCCCAGCTGTTTCACAAACACCCCGTGAGGAAACATCCCAAATCCATCCCCTCCCTTTGGAAATCCCCTCTCCAAACCACGCTGGGGCACCGAGCTGCGCTGGAACCATCGGAATATTCTCCAAGCGGGGTTTCCCAGCTCCAGGCACTCGGGATAATCCGTTTGGGCACGGCAGGAATTCGCTGCCACCAAGGGCCGTCCCCGGTGTCACCCGCGCTCAGCGTCAGGACCGGCTCCTCGTTAGCGCCAGCGCCGAACACATTCTGTCTCCGGGAGAGGGGAAAAAACCCTTCCTGACAGCTTGGATAACCTTTCCCTGCTCCCGTTCTCACTCGGGAAGTGCTGACGTTCCCGGCTCGGGGCAGCTGTGAAGAGCAGAGGGCGGCGAGCGGGGGGTGGGAAGTGTGGGGTTGTGCTGGCTAAAAATACGGCGAGTCTGGCACGTCCTGCCTTTTCCTTGAAATTTAAAATCCCTCCTGTGCTGCTCCAAGGGTGGCCCTAATTAGGGTGTCAGAGCGTGAACAGATTTTTTTGGGGTGTGGGGATTTTTTATTCCACTTTTGCCACCACAGATTTTTTTTTTTTTTTTTTTTTGGGGGGAGGGTTGGGGAGAGGAGGTTTAGCAACAAATCGGAATAAGGAGAATGGCTTCCCACTGACACAGGACAGGGATAAGTGGCATTTTGGGAGATTCCCAGAGAAAACTGTGTCTGGTCCATCCTTGGAAGTGTCCCAGGCCAGGCTGGAATCACCTGGGATAATGGAAGGTGGCCCAGTGGAACAGGATGGGATTTAAGGTTCATTCCCACCCAAAACCACGCTGGAATTTCATTCCTAGTGCCTTTTCCTGCTCCAACAATCCTCTGGCAGGAGGGCCAGGAGCCTTCGTGTCCCCTCCTGGTGCCGGTGACGTCCTTGTGGAGGAAAAGCCCCCAGACAAAGCCAGGACTCGTCAGTTAATTGTGTTTTAACAGCAAAATAATTCCCTGAGTCAAAGCCACTGATTGACTCAATCCCGTCCTTCTGTGGGGGCTGAGGGTTCGGGGCTTGTTTATTCCCAAGAAATTCCCGCTGCTCCTGCCAGGGAGGTGGTGGAAGGCCCGCAAAAGCCTCTTGGACCCCCAAGTTTTGGGGCGGATTTGGGGTTTTGGGGCTGTTTGGGGATGAATCCAACAACGGCAGCATCCCCGGTCCCTAAATCTGTGTCCTTGTCCTTTTTCTGTGGCCTCGGGATGGATCCCAGCTTTGGGCTCCTCCCATGACCTCCCTCATCCCAGACCAGCCAGCGGGAGCTGAGACCCTTCTGGAAGTGCCCCTTGTCCCTTTTCCCCCCCTGTTTTGACTCGGGTGACTCACACAGCTCCTCCAGAGAAATCTTTTCCTCGGGGGAGCTGCAAAATCCGCGGCGCTTGAGGAACAGCGGAGCTTAAAACCGCGGCTGTGCTGGCAAACGCCAGGCTGCGAATCTGGCCCGGGATTTTTTTCAATTAAGCTTTTCTTTTCAGGTTTTTTTTTAAATTTTTTGTGTGTGTGTGTATGTGTTTTGTGGGTTTTTTTTTTTTTCCTCTCTGAGAGGCGAATTAATTGATATTTGCTCAGTGTGTCAAAATAGCTGCGGTGCGTTGGAGTGCCGCGCTCGGATTGGGAAGGGAAGGGAAGGGAAGGGAGGGTGACTCAGTGGGAAGGGAATTAAAAGCAGCAGCTCCTGCTCAAGGCCAAGCTCAGTTCTGCTCTGAGGAATGGAAGGGGAGCACGTGGATGGCAGGGATGCTGTTCCCAGGAAACCGGCCCCAAGCAGCTTTGGGGGGATTCACCTCGTTTTGCCTCTTCCCAGGGTTTTGTGGAAAAGTTGGAGCACAGGGTTGGGTTATGAGGCAAAAGTGGAATTCCCAGAGAATCCATGGCTGGGAGTGTCCAGGGCCTGGTTGGAGCACTCTGGGACAGTGGAGGTGTCGTGGTTGGCACTGGGTGGGATTTCAGGTCCTTCCAAACCATTCCAGGGTTTTGTGTTCCCATCCCTCTGTGGGTGCTGCAGGAACAGCCCTGGACAGCGGGAAGGAGGGATGGAGACACAGGAATGGCTCAAAACTGCCAGAGGGCAGGGATGGATGGGATTTTGGGAAGGAATTCCTGGCTGGGAGGGTGAGGAGGGGCTGGGATGGAATTCTCAGAGGAGCTGTGGATCCCTGGAATGTCCAAGGCCAGGCTGGGATAATCTGGGATAGTGGGAGGTGTTGGAACCGGCACTGGCTAATCCCAAAATGTCCCTCCCAACCCAAACCATTCCAGGATTCTTTTCCCATCCCTCTGTGCCCCTGGACACCAGGATTTGCTGCAGTGCCAGGACACGGGGAATGGCTTCCCACTGCCACAGGACTTCTCTCCCTGTTCCTGCTGTTAGGGTTCCATGGGATTTTGGGACGAAATTCCTGGCTGGGAGGGTGCGGAGGAGCTGGGCTGGAATTCCCAGAGAATTCCAGGCTGCCCCTGGAGCCCTGGAAGAGCCCAAGAATTCCAGGCTGGGATAATCCAGGATCATGGATCGTGTCCATTCCATGGGGTGGAATGGGATGGGATTTAAAATCCCTTCCCACCCAAACCATTCCAGGTTTCATTCCAGGCGCGCTCCAGGATGGATTCGCTCCCTCCCAGTTCCCTGCGCGGCTTTCCCGGGGGGATCCCGGTGGGACAGGGAGCCTTTCCCGGGATGGCTGGAGCCGGGAGCAGCGGAATTCCCACCTCTCCCCGCCTAGGGGGAGCCAATTAGCAGCAGCTGGTGAGAGCCGAAAATTATTATTAATTTCCAGGCAAGCATATGGTGCGTGTTAACAACGCCCGTGCGCGGCAGCGGGGCCAGCCCGGGCAGATGGCGGAGCCTGCGCTGGGAGTGATTCCTGACGGGAATAATTCCTGATGGGAGTGATTCCTGACGGGAATGATTGATCCCTGATGGGAATGATTCCTGATGGGAATGATTGATCCCTGACGGGAATGATTCCTGACGGGAATAATTCCTGATGGGAATGATCCCTGACGGGAATGATCCCTGACGGGAATAATTCCTGATGGGAATGATTGATCCCTGATGGGAATGATTCCTGACGGGAATGATTCCTGATGGGAATGATTCCTGATGGGAATGATTGATCCCTGATGGGAATGATTCCTGATGGGAATGATTTGAGCCGGGAATGATTCCTGATGGGAATGATTGATCCCTGATGGGAATGATTGATCCCTGACGGGAATAATTTCTGACGGGAATGATTGGAGCTGGGAATGATCCGAGCCAGGAATGATTCCTGACGGGAGTGATTCCTGATGGGAATGATTCCTGATGGGAATGATTCCTGATGGGAATGATCCGAGCTGGGAATGATTCCTGATGGGAATAATCTGAGCCAGGAATGATTCCTGACCGGAATGATTGGACCTGGGAATGATTGGACCTGGGAATGATTCTCACTGGGAATGATTCCTGCTTTGGGAATGATTCCTGTTGGGAATGGATCTCCTCTGCTCCCAACCCTTCCAGGGGGCAATCCCAGCTTTTTTGGAGCCTGAAGGATTTGATGTTCCACCCCAGAGCTGTGCTGAGCACGGGGAGTGGGGAAGTCACTGTCCCAAATTCCCGAGGTGTGGGCCTCCAAAATTGCCGATTTGGCCACTGAGAATTTTAGAATTTTCTAAACTTTTAGAATTTCAGATTTAGAAATTTCAGAAATTTCAGAATTTCCAGAGCTGCGGGGATGAAGGAAGGGGCCGATCCAGGGAGCGGCTCCCGATGCTGCTGAGGCAGCCGGGGATGATTCACGGCCCCGGCGCGTTCGTGCAGAAGGAAGCGATAATGGAGACGGAGCAAAGGCATCGTCTCCGCGGGATTTATGGAGCTCCCGCAGGGCTCAGCGCAGAATTCCCTCCGGCTTTTCCAGGGAAAAAGGGAACGGAGACTCCGAGTGCCCTCAGGATGAGGAGCGCAGGGAGGGGAGCGGAGTGAGCCGCTCATGGAATTCTCATCCCGCTGGAAGCAGGAGCGGGATGGAGGAGCCTCCAGCAGGGATGAGCCTGTGCATCAGCGCGGCGTAATCGAGTTAAAAACTCCATCAGCGCCTCCCAGATCCACTTTTCCATCATCCCAGCCTCACGGACACCCCAGACTCCCGTCTGTTTCCAATTAGCCGTGCTCTGCTGGCCACGTGCCGACGTGATTTGTGTTCATCATCATCCTCAGTGTTCATCATCATCATCCTCAGTGTTCATCATCATCCTCGGTGTTCATCATCATCCTCGGTGTTCATCATCATCCTCAGTGTTCATCATCATCCTCGGTGTTCATCCTCATCCTCGGTGTTCATCATCATCATCCTCGGTGTTCATCATCATCCTCAGTGTTCATCATCATCATCCTCAGTGTTCATCATCATCATCCTCGGTGTTCATCATCATCCTCGGTGTTCATCATCATCCTCAGTGTTCATCATCATCCTCGGTGTT
>JANRGV010000058.1:1133102-1150822 GCA_024734035.1 Alethe castanea | reverse complement strand
AGGGCAGGGATAGATGGGATATTGGGAAGGAACTCCTGGCTGGGAGGGTGGGCAGGGGCTGGGATGGAATTCCCAGAGGAGCCATGGCTGCCCCTGGATCCCTGGAAGTGTCCAAGGCCTGGCTGGAGCCATCTGGGATGTTGGGAAGTGTTGGGATTGGACCTGGACGGGATTTAGGTCCCTCCCAACCCAAACCATTCCATGATTCTCTGATCTTCCTCTTCGTGGAGGATGAGGAGGGGTTGGGCTGCTGGATTTGGGAATGCCATGGATCCATTATCGAGGCTGGACAAACACATCCCTGGATTTGGGAATGCCATGGATCTGTTATTGAGCTTTAATAAACACATCCCTGGATTTGGGAATGCCATGGATCTGTTATTGAGCTTTAATAAACACATACCTGGATTTGGGAATGCCATGGATCTGTTATTGAGGTTGGACAAACACATCCCTGGATTTGTTTGCTCCAGCAGAGATGCCGTTCCTTGGGGGGCGAGTCCCCAGCGAAGCCTCCTAGAAACTTCAATTGTATTAAATATATTAATTAAGAATCTATTAATTATACTATTTCAGCTCACCTGGAGCATCCCTGGCCGCACCTGGCAGCAGGAAAATCCCTGGATATGTTTGATTCCAGCTTTCCCAGCTCCCAACACAGAAAGCCAAAATCCCCAGTTCCAGGGGTTCAAACTTTCCCAATTAAATCCCGTTTTTTCCATTAAATGCTCCCATTTATCTCCCCTCATTTGTCACCTTGATCCGTTCCCCATTTCCCACCGGGGCTGTGGAGTTGAGTGTGGGATTAGGGGGAGTTTAATTGGATCGCCCTCCCACCATCAGCTCCAATAAAACTTCACTGGAAGATAAAAATCTCCCAGGGTTTTCCGGAACAAAAGGGGCCGGGGAGGGGACCGGGATCACTTTTTCCACCTCTCATTTCATTTTTTATTTTTTTCCGGTTAAATTCTCTGCCAAGCCGTGTTTGAGGCTGATTAAGCAGGGAAGGGAGGATTTCTGGGAGCTGTGTTATCCCATTTTTCCGTGTGTAAGCACTCGCTGGCTGCTGCTCTCGCCCTCTCGCCGTGATTCCCCCTGACAGGAAGATGAATTGGGCTCCGGCCGGGGAGAAAATAACATTTATTTCACATGGAAAAAGTGCTGAGCCGTGGGAGAAGCGGGAGCAGGGAGGTCAGGGTGGGGGAGCGGGGATGGGAAGGGAGGGATGAGCCTGGATTTGGGATCCTTGGATGTGGAACCTGCGGTTATCCTGGTTTAGGGCTTGAGTTTAACATTCCAGACATTGGGAATGTGTTATCCTAATTTTGTGGAACATTCCTGATAATTTCCAGGCACTGGGAATGTGCTATCCCAGTTTAATGGAAAATCGCTGATGATCTCCAGGCACTGGGAATGTGTTATCTCAATTTAGAGGAACATCCCTGATGATCTCCAGGCACTGGGAATGTTTTTCCAGCCTGGAATTTCCATGGGAAGGCACAGTGTGGTTGTTTTGGGGGGCTGTGGCCCCCCCAGCCTCTCCCATCCTGAATTCCCACCCCTCTGTGCTCATCCCATCCCATTTTCCCAGTGCACAGAGAAGATCCCGCTGTCCTTATCCCGCTCCTTCCCACCCAGGAGATCCCAGGGATGATCCAGAGGGATCCAGGATGGATGGGAGCTGATTGAGGCCACCTGGAAAATCTGGGAATGATCCCAATTCCCTCATCCTCCTCCACAGCGAGTCAAATCTTCCCCTGCTGGGGATCTCCCAGCACAAAGCAAAATTCCCAGGAAAAATTCCCACCACTCCAGAGGAACACGAGGTGCTGCTGGATCTGCTGAGCCTTGCGGGAAAATCCAACTAAAATTTGGGAAAATCTGCCCTTTCCTTGCTGGTTTTGCTCCTCTCCGTTATCCCGGGAGCTGCTCCTGGTAGGAAAAATGAATCCACGCTAATCATTAGGGTGGGAATTGTTCCCGTTCCTGTTAAAAATAATCCTGGCTGGGTTTTTCTCCTGCTGCTTTTGAGCCTTTTGGGTTCTCGGCCCAACTTTTTCTTCTTCTGGAGTGACATTTGGGGGGGAAGGTGGGGGAGGTGTGAAAGGAGGAGGCGGAACAAAGGAAGGGCACGAAAATATGGAAAATTGGGGGTGGCTGGCGGGGAAAGAAGGAGGGGAGAGTTTGAGGCTCTTGCAGAGTGAAATTCCCACCCCAAACTCCCCCCAAAAACAGGGAAAAGGCTGCAGGGAAGGTGCTTGACCCTGTGAAGAGGATCCTGGGAATTGAGGGGTGGGGAATGGGGCTGGAGCATCCGGAGGGAGAGGTTGGGGTTGGAGAACCCCTTGGAGATGGGAATTTTGGGGTTGGAGCATCTTTGGAGCCAGGAATGTCAGGCTTGGAGCATTCCTGGGATTCAGGAATGTTGGATTTGGAGCATCCCTCAGGGTCCTTTTCCCGTGTTTTTTCCTTCCCTTCCCAAATTCCTATGCCCATCCCTGGAATTCCTTTCCCTCCAAACCCCTTTGAGAAGCATCAGGCAGGGAACTGGAGGCAATTCCAGGCTGAGAGAAAATTCCTCTGCTGGAATCAGATAGGGCCTGGATTCACTGCCAGCTCCTCTGGGGACAAAGGGACATTGTCCAGTCCTTTCCAGCCCCAAATCCAGATTTTGTCAGAGTTTTCCAGACCCCAGCTGGATCTGCCACAGGCCAAATATCCCAGCATGGAACAGAGGCTGGAAGTGCCCTGGTTGGATCAATTTTTACCAGATTTGAGCTTTTAAAAAGTACATTTAAACCTATAAAATGTGTATTTTAATCTGTGTCATCTACACAGAATTATTCTGTGCCTCAGTTTCCTCCCTGCTTCCCCTTTGTTCCCCTGCTCCCAAAATTCCAATATTTCAGGCCCAGCCAGTGAATCCTTGGGGGTTTCCAGGCTCAGCTCTTGGAGCGAAAAATGAGGGAAAATGTGGATTTTTGGCCGATCAGCTCATTCCTGGCTGATCCAGAGATGCGAATCGCCCAGGAGCGACCCGGCAGCATCAAGAGATGAATTAATTACCGGCGAATCGCTAATGAGGCGTTGTGAGTCAGCAGCGGTTTGATCTCGGGCACGCGAGGAAGGAGCTGCTGGATAAAGGGTTTGGATTGAAGTTGTTGGAAAAGGGTTTGGATTGAAGTTGTTGGAAGAGGGTTTGGATTGAAGCCGTTCCAGCCTTGCCATCCCATGGGTGGGGATGGGCTGTGATTGCAAATGAGGCTCACAGAGCATCCCAAAACCCCTCAGTGTTTCCAAACAAACCTTTAGGTTCAATCCCCAATCCTGTGGGGTGCTCAGGACAGCGCTGTCACTGACCCCAAGGCATCCCATGCCATCATTCCCACCTGGAGCTGCTCCAGCTCCTTTGGGATCCACACCGGGAATGTCCAACCCTGACCTGGTGTGGCTGGCAGGGGTTCTGGGTGTGATCCCACGCTGAATATTCCTAAAGTTGTCCCTTAAAATCCCACACCAAATAACCCTAAAATTGTCCATTAAAATCCTGCACCAAATAATCCTAAAATTATCCATTAAAATCCACCCCCAGTGCCTCCCACGGAGCTGGGAATGTGAACCCCGTGGAGGGATTGGTGGCACTGGGGACACCCCTGGGCACTCAATTTGGGGTTGGTGGCACTGGGGACACCTCTGGGCACCCAATTTGGGGTTGGTGGCCCTGGGGACACCTCTGGGCACCCAATTTGGGGTTGGTGGCACTGGGGACACCTCTGGGCACCCAATTTGGGGTTGGTGGTACTGGGGGCATCTCTGGGCACTCAATTTGGGGTTGGTGGCCCTGAGGACACCTCAGCACATTCACCCCCTCCCCAAAAAGGGTTGGGGTTGGAGCCGCCTCTCCAGCCAGGAGAGCCTCCGGATCGAGCGGAAAATCCAACATTTCCAGCATTTCCAGCGGGCGAAGGCGGCGGGCGAGGGAGGGCGGCTCCTCCCAGCCGGGTAATGGCTCGTGGCTGACAAGGAGCCTCTGTTCTGCTCCTCGGAAAAGCTTTTAAGAGCCCCGGGAAGGACGGGCAATTACGGGAAGGTTCTCGCTCTCCGCGGGGCGTTGCGGATCGCGCGTGGATGTTTTGCCGAGCAGGGGAGGAAAAAATGGGGTTTTTTTGGAGAGAGGGAAAAGCGGCGCGGTCAGGCCCGGCCGCAGCCCCACGCTGGGGTTAATGGAGCTCTGTAATTAGCGCTGTCATTAGCGCTGCTCGTGGGGAAAGGGGGGGCTCACCCACAAAATTCTGGAGAGATCCAGAGGGGAAAGCTGGGGGAGAGGGGGAAGTGAGAGGAGGAATTCTGGGGTTGGCTCAAAGGGTGAGAGCAGCTGGGCCAGCGACCTTTGTAAAGGGTTGGTGGCACTGGGGACACCTCTGGGCACCTAAATTGGGGTTGGTGGCACTGGGGACACCTCTGGGCACCCAAATTGGGGTTGGTGGCACTGGGGACACCTCTGGGCCCTCAATTTGGGGTTGGTGGCACTGGGGACACCTCTGGGCACTCAATTTGGGGTTGGTGGCACTGGGGACACCTCTGGGCATTCGTCCCCTCCTGTGAAGGGGTTGGTGGCACTGGTCCCATCTTCTCGGGGTCATTGGTGGCACTGGGGACACTTCTGGGCACTGATCCCCCTCCCCATGGGGAAGCTGAAGTCCAGCAGCAATTCCAACCTCAACCAAACCTTTCCTGGGATTTTTTCCCCTCTGGAAGTGGCTCAGGAGCAGCTCTCAGGGCATCAATTTCAATTTTCCCCACGCAATTCCCACGGCTCGGAGGTGCCATCCTGATTTATTCCAGGGATTTCCAACCTGCCCAAGCCACTCCTGGAGGCTCCCAAAAATCCAAGGGAAGCCGGGATTCCAGAGGCTGGAAAACCCCCCCCTCCTTCCCTGTCCATCATTCCCGATTTCCTGCTGAGCCACCAGCGGGAAAAGTGGGATTGGGGGATTTTTCCCCCTCCTCCCACGCTGTGGTTTTCCGCACGGCTGGGAATTGTGGCTGTTTCCATGTGTTTTCACTGGAATCCTAATTCTGAGAAAAAAAACCCCTTTGCATACGGAGCTGATTTAATTCCTTTTCCCTTGGCTCTGCTTTTCCTTCAATCTTCGGCTGCTTTCCCTTTTCCAGCAGCAAAACTCCCCGTGAATCCCTGAGATTCCTCCTGGAGAGGAAAAGTGGGAGCACAGCAAGATTCCCGGAGCCTGGATGAGGCTTTTTTTTTTTGGATCAAACCACCTGGCCGATCTGTGCCGCCGCCATCCCCGTTAATTCCATGTACAAGCTGTTTTTCCAAGGAATTTCTTGCGTCACCGGCGTCCCAGCAGGGCTCCATCCACCTCCTGCCGCTCGCCCTTCGCTTGGAAAAGGTGATGGATGCTGTTCCCGTTGCCAGCCCCTTCCCACACGGATCCTGTCGCTTCCCAGGAGCCGGAAAAATCCACAATAATTCCCTGCGTCACCTTCGCCGGGCTGCCAAGGCCCAGGGAAAAAAAAGCTGTGGAAAAAAAGCTAGGGGAAAAAAGCTAGGGAAAAAAAGCTGGATTTTATAAAATCCAAAAGGTCAGGGCAGCTGTCAGGAAATCAATGGTGTGATGATTCCATAAATAAAGTGGAAAACAGGGATAGGTCAGAGGGAAACCAGGAGCAACAGCAGCTTGTGGGGCCAGGGCAAAAAAATACTCCTGGGATGTGCTGGAGGACAAATTCCAGGAAAAGAATCGGATCCAGATGGCCAGGGCTGGATGTTGGGGATGGGAATTGTCCTTCTGGAGGCAGATTTGGCTGGAACATGGGAATTCTGTGTTTATCCCTGATTATTTCCGTGTGCTGGGGATTATTTTTCCCACCAGGAGAAGGTGGATGCTTGGCTCTGCTCTTTTCCAGGCGGGATCAGCGCTTCACCCTCCTCACCCATGGATAATGAATTCCTGCTGGGCTCTGCAATTCCCGCTCTGGAGGGGAGTTTCAGGAGCAGGGAGGCTCCAAGCCCCAGGAATTCCTGTGTAAGGTGCAGTTTTCCAGAGGGAAATTTTCCAGCTCCTGCCTCTTCCAGCAGTGCCAGGATTTGGCAGCAGATCCATCCAAATTCACCTGGATTCAGCAGCAGATCCATCCAAATTTGCCAGGATTCAATGGCAGATCCATCCAAATTCACTGGGATTCAGTGGCAGATCCATCCAAATTCACTGGGATTCAGTGGCAGATCAATCCAAATTCGCTGGGATTTGGTGGCAGATCCATTAAAATTAGCTGGGAATCGGTGGTGAATCCGTGCAAATTTGCCAGGATTTGGTGACAGATCCATCCAAATTAGGCAGCCTGGCGTCTCCAGGAGAATTCCCAGATCCTGTGGAGCCATTCCCAGGAATCCCCATGTGTTGCTCCCCTCCTGCTTTTCCTCACTGTCCCGGATTCCATGAGGAGGTGGGATTGGAATTCTTCACTTCCCACCCTCGGAGCAGGAGCTGGGACGTCTCTGTCACCTGTGTGTGTCCCAAAATTTGGAGGATGCTGGATTTTGGCCTCAGGATTCCTACGAATTCCTGGAATCCCCTTGGAGCTCCAATCTCCACTCCCCATCTCCCAATGGATCCCGTTGGAATCACCGCGTTCCTTGTGGGATTTTTCCCAGTTTAACGAGCAGGGAATGGTGGCAGGATCTGGCTCTGGAGGTGAGAAAAAAGAAATGAGGAGCCAGCAGAGCTTTTCCAACGTTTTTTCCCCCTAAAAATCTGGATCCGATGATCCTGGTTTGCTGGTTCTCATTATCCCTGCTGCTCATTAATTAATTATCAGTTCTGTTCCACATCCTAATCCCTCGCTAATCCCTGGATGGGATTGCTGCCAGTTGGAAGCACAGGATCCCAGAGGCGACATTAATTTCCCAGCCCTGAGGAGCTTCCCATATGTGAGCAGGCAGAAATTTTGGGAAAAGAAACGGAAAAAAGGGAAAAACTTGGAGATGAGGATCCCAGACTTTGGCTGCCCAACTAGGGAAGTGCCCGAGGCTCCAGGAGGTCTCGTCAGGTTTTTCTGAGCTTGGATTCATCCCTGGAGCAGCCCTGGATTTGTCCTGGATTTTTTCTCGTGGATTTGCAAGCTCGTTACACGGCCGGGCCTGACGGTGTTCCAGGGAGGAGCAGAGCGGGATAAGCCCCACACCATGCCCAAAATCCAGCCTGGAGCTCCACAGAGCTGTGGCTGGGGGAGCTCCAGGCAGGGGGGCACTCTCACATCCCACATTCCAAACCCCACATTCCAAATCCCGCATTCCAAATCCCGCATTCCAAATCCCGCATTCCAAATCCCACATTCCAAATCCCATAATGTCACATGTTCCAAACCCCATATTGTCACTCTTTCCAAACTCCAAACCCCACATTCCAAACCCCACATTCCAAACCCCACATTCCCCATTCCAAATCCCACATTGTCACACGTTCCAAACCCCACATCCCACATTCTAAATCCCATGTTTTTCCTCATTCCAAACCCCACATCCCGCATTCCCAATCCCACAGTTATCACACTTTCCAAACCCCGCATCCCTCATTCCAAATTCCAAAGCGTGTCTGAACACCTCAGGAAGCAGAATTCTCACCCAGTCATTAATTAGTGATTCTAATCCCTAAAAGTGCTCTGGAATGCTGGGATTCACGGGATTTAAGGAGCAAGAGACAGGATCCTGGATAACCAGGGACACGGCTGGGAGTCCTGGGAAAACAGAGGATCCTGATTCCTGCTGCCATCCCTGGAGGTGTCCAAGGCCAGGTTGGAGATCCTGGGGTAGGGAAGGTGTCCCATTCCAGGGGTGGGGTCTAAGATTCCTTCCCATTCCATGATTCCACAATTCCCAAGCACGCTCCAGGACAGAGCTGCTGATTAAACCCATCCGGCCACGCTCCGATGCTCCCAGGGCTGCGACATCCATGAAAAACGGGCCCAGGAAATCAATTATTCCAAGGAGCTTCTGGGAGCCAGCAGGCAGTGCTTGGAATGCAGAGGGCACATTCCCATTCCATGGCTGGATCCCGAGGGCTGCGGAAGGAAGGGTGTTGGGAATTCTTTAATTAACGTGATTTATGTCCCTTCCTTTGATTGGATCCCTGGAGCTTCGGGAATCCGTCAGAGGGAACAGGCGGCATCGACTTCTGTGTCCAACCAGGAATCCTGGAGGATGTGGGGTGGTAATGAGGAAAAATCCTGCTGGAAAAGCAGCTGGAATGTGCCTGGATGGGCAGAACCAGGAATGAGGATCAGGGATCCAACAGATGCTGCGTGGGCCATCCCTGATCCGCCAGGGCACCTGGGTGGATCCAGAGGATCCAAAAGGAGCCAAAATCAGGGATGGACAAGGAGCTAAGGAGCCAAAAGCTGGGATTTGCTGGGAATCAGGGAATCAAAGCCAAGGCAGGTCCTTGGGAGCTGAGGAAATGAGGGATTTGTGCCTTAGAATGAGGAGAGGAGCTCTGAAAATTCCTGGATATCCGGGATCGCAGCCCCATTCCCACATCCTGCTGGAACTCTTCCCTCCTGTGGGCTCCAGCCCCATTCCAGAGCTCCCAGTTGGGTTTTTCCCTTTATTTTTAGGGATTTGGTTGAGTTCCTCCTCCCTCTTAATCCCAATAAAAGCCAAGGGAAAGTGGAATGGAAGCCGAAATCCTCGGAGAGGGAGGATGGAACGAGGCAATTATTTTGTGCTCGGAAATGATTCCCTAATTGTGCCAGGAGTTGTGTCCAAAGGGAAGCAATAAAGGGATTTCATTGGATTTGGGAAGGGAAGCGGAACGAGCAGAACTCATCTCTGGGGATGTGCTGAAGCTTGGAGTGTCCCAGCAGGAAAATTTGGGGTTGAATCCATTGATTTTGGGGAGCTTGGAGCAAATTCCCTGGGAATTGTGCTGCTGCCTTTTCCCACAAGGATCCTCCTGGGATGCAGGGGAGGCTTTGGAGCAGCTTGGAGCTCTTTTCCATGTTGGAATGGTGGCACTGGGATCCAAGGATCACTGGAAATGCCCAGATTATGGAAAGGGGAAACAGAGGCCGACGTGGATCATGGGAATATCCAGGTCTGGAAAATGTGGGAATGAGGCAGGAATCTGCCTCCCCCAGGCAGCTGTGGAGGGGATTACAGAAATTCTGGATTTTCTGGATTTGGAAATTCTGGGAAGTTCTGAGGAAGGGGCTGGGAAATTGGGAGTGAAGCATTCCCAGAACTTCCGAGGGATGCTGGGGAATTTCCCATGCCCGAGGTCCTGCCCGGAATCTCCCCCTTTCCCCACTGGAATAACTGACGGGAATTGGGAAAAACAACAACTTTCCAGGAGGCAGGAATTCCTACACGGGGTTTTTCCCCCTCCCGTGGATCACCTCATCCTCACTGGGACGGATTTTCCTCCACTTCCAGCTCCTCTTTGCCACCTCCACACTTGGATCCCCTGGAAAAACGGGAATTGCTCCGCTCCCACCCGCAGCTCTTGGAGCAAGGAGCAGATCCAGGCTCTGGATAACGACTTTAATGAACTTTCACCTTTCCAATTGTTAATTCCCAGCAGTTTCACTTGGAGCACAGCACGATGGAGACTCCAGAGGTGGAGATTCCTTCCCATCCCAGGTTTTAAGAAGCAGGAAATCCAAGCAGGAAGCGGCTGCATTATTTAAAAACGTGCTGCTGAATAATTTATCCCGGGAGTCTCTGCATGTTGGACAATATTCCATTACAATATTCCATTAAAAAAGAAATCAATTACAATTTATGGAAGAAAAAAAAAATCATCTCTTCCCTGGCTTGTGGAAAAATGCTGTGGAGGCAAAGATCCTGAGTTTTCCTGAGATCAAGGATGTTTTTTTCCCTTAAAATTGCTCCTTTTCCACCCAACCCTCTGTGCCAGGGGAAAATCCCAAGGTTTTTTGGGATCAAGGATGGTTTTTCACCCTAAAATTGCTCCTTTTCCAACCAACCCCCTGTGGCAGGAAAAAATCCTGATGTTTTTTCAGGATCAGGGATGGCTTTTCCCCTAAAACTGCTCTTTTTCCACCCAACCCCCATGCCGGGGAAAATCCTGATTTTTTGGGGATCAGGGATAGTTTTCCCCCATAAAACACCTTCTTTTCCACCAGCTCCCTGTGCCGGGGTAAAATCCCAAGGTTTTTCAGGATCAGGGATGGTTTTTCACCCTAAAATTGCTCCTTTTCCACCCAAAACCCTGTGCCAGGGGAAAATCCTGATGTTTTTAGGGGTCAGGGATGGCTTTTCCCCCTAAACCACTTCCTTTTCCCCATAAATGTAAAGCAAAGCAGAAAATCCCGGGAACAAGTGTCGGGAGCAGCTCGCAGCCGTGACCTGTGGCACTGGGAATGTGTTCCCAATAATCAGCCAGTGTTTATTTAATGGACAATAATTCCACACTGAGCTCCAGCAGAACGCAGAGTTAATTAAAAATGGCTTTGGAATTGTCCTCCGGGGAGGAGATTTGGTGTTATCCAAGGATTTTTTATGAATATTTCTTTCTTACTTCTCTTCTCTCTGTCCGGCCCTGCTACTGGTTTTATTTTTTCACTGGAATTCCGGGGCTGGTTCCAGCAGGATGTCCATGGAAAATGGGCACTAGAAGGGGTTTGGGTTTAATCTCCTGGGATTTAGGCATTTTTCCCTGTGGGGAATGGTGAAAATTGACCTCGTTTTTCCTGGGATTTGGGGCTGGGATGGAGGGGTTGGAGGGACCACGTGGGAGAGAATTCCAGCCCTTTCCCTGTATTCCTGCTGGGATTTGGGAATGCTGGTGGAGGCACAGCCAGAAATTCTGGAGTGCCCCATCCCAAAAGGCAGGAATGGGGTGAGATTTCGGGAAAACTGAGTCTCATGGAGCCCATCCAGGTTGGCACTGAGAAGATTCCTGTGCTGTCCCAAGGTGATCCCATCGGGATCAGCATTCCCAGTGACACATCCCTATCCCAGGCTCCCTTGGATGCGTTTTATCCCATAAATCCCCACCAAGATCCCTCCGTAGGATCAGCATTCCCTTCTCCTCTTTCCCAGATGTTTTATCCCATAAATCCCCACTGGGATCCTCCATGGGATCAGCATTCCCTTCTCCTCTTTCCCAGATGTTTGATCCCATAAATCCCCACTGGGATCCTCCATGGGATCGGCATTCCCTGCTCCTCTTTCCCAGATGTTTGATCCCATAAATCCCCACTGGGATCCTCCATGGGATCAGCATTCCCTGCTCCTCTTTCCCAGATGTTTGATCCCATAAATCCCCACTGGGATCCTCCATGGGATCAGCATACCCTGCTCCTCTTTCCCAGATGTTTGATCCCATAAATCCCCACTGGGATCCCTCCACGGACTATTCAGCCATGGAATATTTCCACATCCTCCTTCCCCCGGAGTCTCCAGGTGGGAACATCCCCCTCTGGAATATCAGCTGGGAATAATTCACCTCCAACCTGCCGGGAATTCCTGCGGGAACGAGGCCGTGGCTCCGCTCGGGCTCATCCCGCTCCTGTTTCCTTGGAGCAGCCTCTTCATCCCACTGGATCTGATTCCTCCTGATGCTCCCTAATAGCTCCTGCTCTGCTTCCGAGTGGTTTTTCCCTCTTTTTTTTTTATTCCCGTCTGCTCTTGTTTGGATCAGGTGTTGGCTGCGTTATTTTTTTTTTTCCTTAGGGATTTTCATGGTGTTTCAGATCACGGGGTTGGGATTAAGAGCAGAGGAATCATCCCAGAAAAGTCCAAGCATCTCCAAATAAAAGATTTAGGAGAAGATTTGACCCAAGATCCTGAAGAATCCGGGTTTATCCCAATAAAAATCAGCCCCCCTTTGCTGCTTCCTGCCCTCCAAAGAATACAGGAGGTGAAAAAACCCCATTTTTTCTTCTTTTCCCTCCACTCCAGAGAGAAGAAAAGGAACAAAAAACCCATCCAGGCTTTTTTTATCCAAACACTTTCCAAGTTAATTTCCAAAAGCTGGGAACACTCGATAGTTTTAATTAAGCTGCTGCCTGGGGAAATCTAATTTGTGCAGCCACAGCCTCTCGCTTTCCTTGGATAGGGATCTCACTCCTGGGAACGCTGATGGTTCCGGCAGCAGTGACTCCAGGGATTTGATTTTATTCCATTTTATTCCATTTTACTCCATTTTATTCCACTTTACTCAATTTTATTCCATTTTGTTCCATTTTATTTTATATTTTATTTTATTTCATTATGGAAATCCTGCATTTCCTGGTTAACTCAGCCTGGCCGAGTTGTGCTGCTGGAAAGGAGAACCCAGATTTTTCCAGGGATCATCTGGAGTCCATGTGGGAACAACTCATTCCCCTCAACTTCAAATTGATTAATCCCAAATTTGATTTTCCCCCTCAGCAGCCATCCAGGTTTGATTCCTGATGGGAACACAGAAAACACTCCGGGATCATTGGAAATGCCACACTGGGGTTGGGATTGAGGTTGTTTTTCCTGATGGGATCATGGAAAGCACTGGGATAATTGGGATACCACACTGGGGTTGGGATTTGGGTCGTTTTTTCCCGGTGGGATTTGCTGATTCGCTGGAATTAATTAGCAATCCAGGAGAAGGGAAAATCCTGGATTTGGGCACACCGCAAACCAGCAATCCCACTAAAAACTCCGGCTCAGCTCCTTCCCAGGCCTCGTCCTGCAAAGCTGTTCCAGCTTTTCCGGAGGCTGCCAAGGAAATTTCTGGGAATATTTTTAGGCCTGGCACCTGCCTGTGGAGAAGGAAGGTGGGATTTGCCAGCTGACTCCAGGCGGGATTGGGGAGCAGATGGAGCTCCCTGGCTGCTGACAGGGCTGTGAGGAGAAGCTCGAATTGAAATTTTGGGAGTCTTAGGTGCTTTTCCAGCCGGATTTCTCCCTCCTTTTTCATGGAAGCAGCTGAGCTTGGGTTGGATTCCACTCGTTTTCCCAGCCAGAACCAATGGAATGGGAATTGCAATCTGGGAAAATTCCTCTCTCTGTTCACCCATCCCATTTCCTTGATGCTTTTCCCATCCAAGAAAAATGAAGGAAAATGGAGTTTAAAATCTCCAGCAGGGATTGGTTGAGCTTTAGCATCCCCCTTTCCATGGAGTAATTTTTTTGGGAAATCAGGAGCTCCAGGAGTGCCTAAAATCAAATTTTGAGCCTGAATTTTGTTGAAAAATCCTCCAAAACAGAGCCTGGAGCAGGGCTGAGCATTCCTGCAAATGATCTGTGGCCAGGGAGAGCGGGAGACACCCTCAGGAGCCATTCCCTCTTCCAGAACATCTCCCAGTCCATAAATATCCCCCCAAAAAAGCAGGACAAAGCCTGATGGATAAAAGATTGGCTGGAGGACGCGTTATGGCACTCACAGCAAGCCCGGCCGGGGGAATTTATGGCACCGATAAATTCCCTGCAAAAGGAGGCTCCGATGGAGGAGTTCAATCCATCTCGGATCCGCAGCAAATTCCCGATGTTGTGGTTTGCCCGTTTAAAGGGGAATTGGGATCAAGTCTTTGGGGGATTTGGAATAAAAAAAATATCAAAACAAGCCCTAAAAAATCTCATTTAAAAGCCCGGTGGTGCCGTTTGTCCCGGAGTTATTCCGCTGGGATCCTTCCCGTTCCCACAGCGCTCAGGGATGCGGGTTTGGAGCGTGGGAAGATGTTGGGAAGGAGGGGATTGGGTGGTAACAGTGACAATTCCCACTTTTAGGGTGGCAGAATTCCCCTGGGAGCAGCTTTTCCACTCCCGCCCTGCTGCCCGTGTGGATTTTGGGTGGGATCATCGGGAAGCTGCTGCATCCATGTGGGATCTGCCTGTCCTTGGGATTGGAGCATTTCCCATGGCATCCCTGTGTGTCCTCCTCACGGATTCTGGGATCCCACACTGGTTTTCCAGCTGGTTTTGGAATTTTCCTGGATTTCTGAATTCCTGAATTTCCAGGTCTTCCCATTGGAATTCCAACGGGATTGGCTCCATTGCTCCTTCTCCAGGACTCCTGGATTGCCCAGTCCCAACTCTCTCCTGGTCCTTTCCAGGATTCATGCCAGTGGGAATGGGATGTGGAAATCCAGTGGGATGGAGGGAGGGTGGCACGGCCACCGCAGCTCCAAGGGTGATATTCCCAGGATAATGGGCAAAAGGAAGGGATGAGGGCTGGGAATTCCCACTGCTGGATGAGCTGGAGCTCCCCCATTCATGAATTTGGAGCTGATGGGAGCAGAGAGCGCTGGAGGGGATCCAAGGAGCATCAGGGAGGTCAAAAACTATGGAAAAATAAACAGGATTTATTCCCAAACCCAACATGTTTTGCAGCAATTCCAGCTGGAGCCTGCACTGAAATTCGAGGTTTTTTATGGGGGTGACATTTGCATGGAAATGGGATTGGAGGGCGCTTTTAGGGGAGCGTGTTCCCAGCTGTTCCTGCTGCTCAGTCCCCTGGAGGGATCATCTGGGATGGTGGGAGGTGGATTGGGATGGGATGGGATGGGATGGGATGATCCCTGCTCCTTCCCATCTCTTTCCCTGCTCCAGGCACCTCCTCCCTTCCCAAACCTCCTGGAAAACCCCAAACCCTGAGCAGATCCTTCTCCGTGTATTCCAGCATCAAACTTGGATTTAATTCCATGTTTTCTGCTCCAAAACAACCCTGGTCATGTGCTGCTCTTCCATAGCTGCTTCCTCTCCCTCCCTCTTCATTCCCAGCCCCATTTTCCCCTTTTTTCCCTTCATTCCTGCATTTTCAGCCTCCTCACGTGGAAGCTGATGCATTCCCAGCTTTATTCCGAGGAAATTTGGCCTCGGCCCCGTCGTGCTGAGCCATTTTTAAATCACATCCTCTCATTATTTACACTTTAGAGCCCACTGTGTTTTTCCTTGTCCTCTTCCCATCGATTTTTGGGGAGGCAGGAAAGGAGCTCAATTATTCCCCACAAACCAACATTTTTTGTCCACGGCGGGTTTGGGGTTTTTATTTTTATTTTTTGTGTGCGTTTGACATTTTTAGAAAATCAATTCCTGGTGGTTGGGTTTGTTCAGACTCCGGGGCTGGAAGGAGCTGACACAAAGCTGATGTTTATTCCAGGAGTATCCATCCAAACCTTTATCCCAGATTTATCTCTGGCCCAAACGTTCCCAAATTCTGCTGGCTGGGTTTCGGATGCTTGAGAGGTTGGGAAGTGCTGCTGTTATTTAAAGAAAAAAGGAGTGAAAACTTAAGGTTTTCATTAAAATGAAACTAAAAGAACAATGAAAATTAGATTGAAATTGGAATTGGAATTGGAATTGGAATTGGAATTGGAATTGGAATTGGAATTGGAATTGGAATTGGAATCAAAATCAAAGTCAAAATCAAAACCAAAATCAAAATCAAAATCAAAATGGAAATTGGAATTGGAATATAAATAGAATTAGAAATAGAAGTAGAATTGAAATCAAAATTGGAATTGGAATTGGAATTGGAATTGAAGTTGAAATTGAAATAGAAATATAATTGAAATTTGAATTGAAATTGAAATTAAAATTAAATTAAACTTGGAATTGAAGGCATTTATTGCTTCCAAATATTCCTGATTTTCCTCTTCTGAAAGCTCTTGAATTCCAAGGGCTCCAGGGGAGGAAAATCCATTTTCAATATGGATGAATTTCCTCATTTATTGATTTTCCAGCTGGGATGAGCCCCGGCACGGATCATTCCCATCCCGGTGTTTTCCAGCACAGACAGAGGAGGGAACCACATCATTCAAGCTCCTGAATGATTAATTACCATGCTGCTAATTAGCTGGGGGAGGTCAGAGCTTGAGCTGGGCTCATTTCTTGATGAGTCCAGCAGTTCCCGTTCTCCCAAAATCCCGACCTGTCCCAGAGCTTCCCCAGGCAAAGGATTTTATGATTTCCCCTAATAATCCCTCCCTGTCCATTAATTAGTGCTAATTAGTGCTGATTAGGGTTGGATTTATTAGCAGGTGCAGTGTGGGGTGGGGACGGGGTCACCAGTCTGTCCCCAATTCATGGGAGAGGTTTTCTGGCCCTTCCCAGGGATTCCTTGGCAAAGCCATCCCCTCGTGCCCATTCCCAGCTCTTTGGGATCCCGGGAATGCCTCTGGTGGGATCTCCCCATCCCTGGGCACCTCTGGGAGGAGCCATCCATAAAAACCTGCAGGAACCGAGCAGGAATTCTCCTTCCAGCCCTTCCTGAGGGCAAAACAGCACCAAAAATCAAAGTGGTGGCTGGGGAATCCTTTTTTTGGGAATTCCAGAGGGAGAAGAGGGGTTGGAGCAGGAGCCTGAGTTGTTCTGGTGCTGGGGGGTTGTGTTTCCTATGGATTTATCCTGAATTTTTCTTATTTTTGTTGCCTCCATTTTGTCCATCCCACAAATGATGTCCTCATCACTGTCCAGTCAGGGAGGTGGCCACAAACTCATTCCCTGTCTGGCCACGGTGTAACAAAGATAAAAAATAAAAGGTAACAAAGCCAAAAAATCCAAAATAAATGAAGGACACAACCCCGCGGAGTTCGGGATGCTCTTCCTGAGCCTTTCCCGCAGATTTCGGGGCTGTTGGAGGATCCAGGCAGGGCAGGGACATCAGTGGGGACATCAACGGGGACAAAGGACAGCCAGGGCTAAATAAAGTTCCCATTATCCCTGGGCAGGAGGAGAGAGGGAGGGAAGGGGATCGACCAGGCCGTAAATTTTCGGAATTGCCCCCAAAAAGCTTCTCCAGGGAGAAAATCCGAGGGAGAGGCCGGGCTGGCTGCAGATAATGGATTCCTTATTAATTAATAATGCGCCGTGATGGAGGCTTTTATTGATCCTTCGATATAAGCCTGACCCCCCTCCATGAATAAAACATGGATGAAAAATGGGATCGGAGCGCGGAACGGGCTGAGTTACGGCCGGTGATCCCGAAGTGACCGGGATGGATTGCAGGGCTGCTGGAATTGCTAATGGATGGCAGCCCTGGAACCCCTGGGATCCCACAGAGCCAGCCTGGGTGTCCCCACGGCCTGGGGACAGCGGGGTGGGGACAGCACACCTCAGCCCGTGGGAAGGGTTGGATGGATCCTTAAAAATCGGGATGGAGAGGGAATGCCCTTCCCAGCTTGTCTGTGGCCTGGCAGACACCCAAGTGCCACCATTGTCCCTGTAGGGGCTCCTTAGGGATGCTCAGGAGGGGCTGGCTCCGATCCATCCATCCCTCTCTGTCTCCTGGCTTTATCCATCCATCATCCATCCATCCATCTATCCATGGATCCATCATCCATCATCCACCCATCTATCCATCCATCCATCATCCATCCATCCATCCATCCATCCATCCATGGATCCATCATCCATCCATCCTTCATCCATCCATCCATCCATCCATCCATCCATCATCCATCATCCATCCATCCATCCATTCATCCATTCATCCCTCCCTCCCTCCATCCTTTCCTCTCCTGTTTCAAATCCATCCCTTTCCCGCTCTTTTAACACCTCATGGAAATTCCATCTTCAGCCACCCCACAGCTCTCAGTTTATGGCAAGGCCCAGGATTGCTCTTCCCATGCTCCAAATTTGGCCTGTTTTTGGGGAAAATGGGATCCAGGAGAAGGAAGAGATCCAGGAGAAGGATGGGATCCAGGAGAAGGATGGGATCCAGGAAAAGGATGGGATCCAGGAGACCAATGGGATCCAG
>JANRGV010000058.1:1109956-1122501 GCA_024734035.1 Alethe castanea | reverse complement strand
GTTTTCCTACCACTCCTTCTGCCTTCCATACATAAAAATATCCAATGCAATAAAAAAGGTAGGATAAAAGAGTGGATGATGGATGGATGGATGGATGGATGGATGGATGGATGGATGGATGGATGGATGGATGGATAGAATCACAGATCAAGGAGCTGGAGCCCCTCTGGAGCCAGGCTGGGAGAGCTGGGAATGTTTCCCTGAAGAGGAGAAGGCTCCAGGGAGAGCTCAGAACCCATTCCAGGTCCTGAAGGGGCTCCAGGAGAGCTGGAGAGGGACTGGGGACAAGGGGTGGAGGGACAGGACACAGGGAATGGCTTCAAACTGGGAAAGGGGAGATTGGGGTGGGATATTGGGAAGGAATTCCTCACTGGGAGGGCGGGAAGGGACTGGGATGGAATTCCCAGCAAAGCTGTGGCCGCCTCTGGATCCCTGGAAGTGCCCAAGGCCAGGTTAGATGGGGCTTGGAGCCTGGGACAGTGGGAGGTGTCCCTGGATGAGTTTAAGGTCCTTTCCCACCCAACCCATTCCCACAGCTCCGTTCCTGATCCCAAACCTTTTCCCATTCCCCCTTTCCCACTCAGAGGTACCCAGAGCTCTGGCTCCAGGAACTAAAGAGGAGCAGCAGGTTCCTGAGGAGAATTTGAGGAGGAAAAGCCAGGAGAAAGGCTGGATAAAGCCCTGGGAGCATGTGGGAGCTTTCCATCGGGATTTAAACCCAGCTTCCCCTCCGGATGGAAATCCCCACAATGGGAAGGGTGAGGGGAGAGGCTGAGCTGACCCAGTCCATGGCCTGTCCCAAATCCATCCTCTCATCCCTGTGGGAAGGCACTGGCAGGGTTTGTTTGGGGTTTTGGAGGTTTGCTCCTGGTTTTTGGAGCGTTTTTTGTTTTTCCCGTTTCCCTCAGCTTGGCAGGATTTCAATCCTTCTCACCTCAATAAAAGCTGCACGTCAGGCTCCAGGTTTTCTGCTGGGATGACCTTTTCCACACACACAAAACCCAAAGCATTCCTTGCATTCGGAGGGGGAGAGACTAAAGCTGGGTTTGATGAAAAGCAAAGCCTCCGACTCCACAGGTGAGATCCTTGTGTACAGAAAAAATGGGAATCGTGGGGGGTTTTAACTCTGCAGAATTACACCGGGATAATCTGCATTAACACCGGGATATTTGTGTGGGACGGGGCAGAAAAACTCCTGAGCTCCCCCAGGATGTTCAGAGCCATTCCAGGAGCACTTTGGAAGAATATTTGGGATATTCCAGCCTGAATCCAGGAGAACACAGCCTGCCTGTTTTCCATCCCTGCCTCCCAATCTCCACAGGGCAGCCTGGGGATAAATAATCCTTCTGGAACCTGCTGGAATCCATGGAAGCTCCTCGTGTCCTGGTGCCTCCATCCTGTTTATTAGCACATTGTTGAGGTTCATTAATGGAGTGTAAAACTGTAATTAAAAATAATCCACTTTTCTTACAAGGGAAAAAAAAAAAAAAAGAGGATGTGGAAGGAGGGTAAATTAGCCAGGAGCTTGAATGGGCTTTAATTGCAGCTGTGGGAACACCACAGCATAACAATTTGCTGAGTTTGTTTTTGCTCCTGCAGGGATGAGCCAGGAAAAGCTGGGGAAGAGCCCAGCCCCGGGGAGAAAGCTGCAAACATCCCCATCCCAACTGGAATCTGTCTTTTCCCAACAACCCTGGGCCTGGCTGATTCCTGCTCGCTCAGGAGTGGAGCAGGGTTGGGGTTTCTCTGATTTATCTCCCTGGGTGAGGATTTCATTTCAAGCTGGAGGATGCTCCCAGCAAAGCCAGGCCTGTTCCAGTCTTAATTGGGCCATATTTCAATCCCAGTTCATCTGTTCCGTGTGGATTCCTCGTCCTGGCTCCATAAAGTTTTATTAAGTGATATATCAAGGAATGCAGACGGAGAGGCTCGGCCCTGCTCACAGGTTGGGGAAACGAGGGAGGTGCTGGTGCCTGACTCTGCTCCGGGCACTCCGAGAATCCTTCCTGACAGACTCCTGGGAACCTCTGGGAATGTCATCCCACAGGGAAAAACATCATCGGGAGGGGGATTTAGGAAAACAGGAGGGAACCAGGGTGAGCCCATGGACATCACACCAGCCTGGCTGCTTGGATAATTCGGGATTTTGGGGATTCCAAGGCTGGAGGAGGAGCAGGATGTCCTAGGATGATGGGAGCGAGGAGGAGCAGGATCTCCTGCGATGACTCCAAGGCTGGATGAGGAGTGGGATGTCCTGGGGCAATGGGAGCCAGGAAGATTGGGATGTCCTGATGGGAGCCAGGAGAAGCAGGATATCCTGGGATGATGGGAACCAGGAGATGCAAGATATCCTGGGATGATGGGAGGCAGAAGAAGCAGGATTTCCGGGGATGATGGGAGCCAGGAGAAGCGGGATATCCTGGGATGATGGGAACCAGGAAGACTGGGATATCCTGGCATGATGGGAACCAGGAGAAGCAGAATTTCTGGGGATAATGGGAGCCAGGAGAAGCAGGATTTCCTGGGATGATGGGAGCCAGAAGAAGCAGAATTTCTGGGGATGGTGGGAACCAGGAAGATTGGGATATCCTGGGATGACAGCTGGAAGCTTGGCAAGGAGGGAGCAGAAGGCTCCGTCAAGCCCTGGCACCATCAGGGTGATCCCAACGGCTCCCAGTGCTCCTCCCGGAAACCTTCGCTGTTGTCGCCGCAGTCACCGTGGAGAGATCTTGGCGCACATTAATGGCCCTTGATTTAACTCGAGTTCACGTTAGATCTCCATGTTGATTGCCAGAGTTAATTACGGAGTTAATTACCAGCTAATAACTTTGTTGCTAATGGCTGTGACGGATTTTTTGGCAGGGCTGTCAGGAGGGTCTCCTGGGCAGGATCCTTGGTGCGGAACTGGAGACACTGAAAGCGAACAATTCCAGGATTTTTTTCCTTTGATGAACAGAAAATTATCCGATATCTCCCACTCTTGTCCTTGCTCGTTATCTGTGGGTAATTAGGAGTGAAGAGCTGCTGATAGGGGACTGCAGCAATTTGATTTTTGATGTCACCAATTGAGGTTTGCCCCTCATCTCCTCCTTCTGGTCCTTCTCTGCATTCCCAGCCCTTCCACACCTCCACAGGTACCATCCCAAAATCTCTGCATCCAATTTTGGGAGAATTCCAGGGCTTCTCAGGCCCTGTGGAAAATCAGCTGTGATTTCCCAGGAGCAGCTCTGCCCTTTGCCTGTGGGTTCTGCCCCCTCCTCCTGGAACTCCTCAAGCACTTCCCTCGCCCTTTACATCCCAAGACAGACTGGGATAAACTGGTCAGAAGCTGGGCCTGAGCACGGCCCGTCTGGATGGGGTGGGGATCCCCAGGCAGCAGCAGGAGCTGGAGGATGGAGACGATCAGGAAATGGATGAAGGAGCAGTGCGGGGTCCCTCCACCCCAAAGCCAGCACAAGCGACCTGTCTGAAAGCAGGGACAATGGATTTTGTGTCCCTGTCAGCTGAGCCGCAGCTCTGGAGACCTCAAAACCCTTTTTCCGTGTCCCAACAGCATTCCTGAGACTTGACAGCTCCCAACAACCTGCTGGGATTGGTGGCACTCCCGGGGTCTCCTGCTCTGGCAGCTCCCGGCTCCAAACACAACCGCGTTGGGAAGAGCCGAGCCAAGGCTTTATCACCTCCCTTGGCAGAGGGATGGGAGCGTTCCAGGGAGCCGAGGCAGCTCCTGCCTGGCAGCTCTTCCCAGCCCTTCCCAGCTCCCCGCGCTCCTGCTGAGCTGGAGATAAAGCTGCTCTGCCTGGGGACACAGAGAGGTTCTGGGAGAACCATGGCAGGAGCTCAGTGACAAAAACAACCCTGAGAAAAATCATCACTGCCACATCCTGAGGTGTCACAGGTTGTGTCCTGCTCCTGCTGGGAGATTGGAGAATCCCAGAGTCCCACAATGGTTTGGGTTGGAAACAACTTTAAATCCCACCCAGTGCCACCCCTGCCATGCCCAGGGACACCTCCCGCTGTCCCAGCTTATCCTGTGATAAACACTTCCAGTGATCCAGGGGCAGCCACAGCTGCTCTGGGAATTCCATCCCAGCCCCTTCCCACTCTCACAGCCAGAAATTCCTTCTCAAGATCCCATCTAACCTTGTTCCCTGTTGGTTGGAAGCCATTCCCTGTGTCCTGTCCCTCCATCCCTTGTCCCCAGTCCCTCTCCAGCTCTCCTGGAGCCCCTTTAGGCCCTGGAAGGTCTCTCTGGATCCTTCACTTCTCCAGGTGAACATTCCCAGCTCTCCCAGCCTTTGCAGCCACCCTTCAATTCCTGCAATCCCTCGGCAGAGCTCTCCTGGCACCAATCCCTGGCTCGGGAGCGCCGCTCCCATCCCCTCCTTATCAACGAGGTGCACGCGCCGCCACCTCCGGGGAAAACCTGGGATCTGAGGGAGGCAGAGGGAAAACTCCCAGTGCTGGCATCCCTGCCAGCCTGGGAGGTGTTGGGAGGGTTGGAGTGACGGGCATGGATGGCAGGATTTGCTTTCCTTTCCTGGAGCAAAACACAGGAGTGAGATCCCAGGCTGGAGCTGATTCCATGGAGGGGGCGGCCAAGCCTGGGAGAATCCCAGTGCCAGGGCGGCTGCAGCTGCTTTGGAGAGGTAAATCCCTTCCCAAAAAGCTCTGGAATGGGGTGGGATGCAGGCTGAGAGATTTCCACCCCCTTTTTTTCCCAGAACTCATTGATTTCCCTGCCCTGGAGAACCAGAACCAATCCCAACCCCCTCCGAAATCTTCACAGGAGCTTCCAAGCCCAGGAGGGAACAATTCCGGGTTGGGATGATGGAGAGGCAGGAAAACCCTTTCAGAACCACGAGTGAGGGGTGGGAATTCAATTCACATCCTGGACAAGGTGGAAACCTCAAAACTCCCCAACAAATGGAGGAGGAGGAGCTGGGCCGTGCTGGGCTCGGGTTTATCCAGCCCTGGATCCCAGAACGGATAACCCAAGGCTCTGGAGCAGCCCCGAACTCATCCACATGAGTAATTCCATGGATTGCAGTCATCTGCACGCATTGGGAGATCTGGGAATCAATAAACACTCCCAATTCTGCCCCACAAACACAATGAACTCATCCCCATCCCTAAACACCAAGAAAACTCCTCCAGAACCCACTCCAGGTTTTTGTGAGTATCCTAATATTGAGCTTTCCAGGAAATGCAGAGCAGGGCCAGGTCCTGACACCTGAAAATTCCTTTTATTTTTTTTCCCCCAAGCTTCTTTTCAGGCTGCTGCAGGCTGAATGGATGCAGCTGCAATCAGCCTGCGGTGAATGATGCTCCAAATTGCAGCTCCCGGGATGCTGGGGGAGGGAAGGGCTCAGCCGGGAGCAGGTGACGGTGTTTGAATGTCACTTAAAGTTCATTTTCATTATTTTAATTGTCACCGGCAAAATCTCCCCATCCAGGCCTGATTATGCTCGGAGAGAAAATCAGGACTTAAATCCCAATCAATCAGAGCTGGAAGTGTTGCTGCAGCGCAGGCAGTGGGGCCTGAGCTGTGATTAAAGCGAGGGATTGGTGATCCAGGGAAAGGCTCCGGGAGCTTTGGGAATGTGCGGGATTAGCTCCGGGATGAGTTTTCCCAAGGCCCCGGTACCACGGACAGCTCATTCCCGGCTTTTCCCGCCGCGTCCCTGCGGGGAAAAGGGGCAGGATTTGGGGGGCCCAGCTGGAGTTATCAGCTGGAATTATCAGCTGGAATTCCAGCCCGCAGCTCCAGGGCCACCAACAGCAGAAGGAGAAAGTCCAGAGCTAAACACGGAGCTGCTCCCAGGGTTGGAGCTGGGCTGGGAGAGCTGGGAATGTTCAGCTGGAGAAGGGAAGGATCCAGGGAGAGCTTCCAGCACATTCCAGGATTCCAGGGTCTAAAGGGGCTCCAGGAGAGCTGGAGAGGATTTGGGATAAGGGATGGAGGAACAGGACACAGGGAATGGATTTATACTGGGAAAAGGGAGATTTGATGGGATTTTGGGAAGAAATTCCTGGCTGGAACTCTCAGGGAAGCTCCAGGGGAAACCTCAGAGCCCCTTCCAGAGGGGAATTTGGGATAAGGGATGGAGGGACAGGACACAGGGAATGGATTTAAACAGGAAAAGGGGATTTTGGGAAGGAATTCCTGGCTTGAAGGGTAATGAGGGGATGGCAAGGAATTCCCAGAGAAGCTGTGGCTACCCCTGGATCCGTGGAAGTGCCCCAGGTCAGGTTGGATCCATCCAGTCTCATGGAAGGTGTCAGGTTTGGAGCTGGATGGGATTTAAATCTCTCCCAAACCAAACCATTCCAGGATTCTGTAATTCCACCAGGCAGAGCCAGATCCAGCTCCTTTAATGCCAACAATTAAGGGGGGAAAAATAAAAAGCTGCTTCATAAATGGTTGCAAAGTGGAAGCTCCTTCCAAACAAAGCAATTTGCAGGGAGATGGAGCCGGTGGGATCCAGCAATAATTTAATAACCAGCTCGGAAAAACAACAATGAATTTAAGAGCATTTTTTGTTTTTGTTTTTATTTTTCTGGGTTTTTGTTTTTGTTTTTTCTAAGAGAGAAACATCAACTCCGCGGGGAAATAAATGGAATAAACGGAGCCCAATCTGCACAAACATTTGTTTTGTTATCTCTGGAAAATCAATAAACACGGGGCAATTATGGCCTCGATGAATCCCCCAACTTTGGATTCTCTCTCCTGCTTCCTGCTCGATGGGATTTCATTACATTTCCCTTTCTTCATCTGGATGAATTTGCCTGGTTTTCCCCCCTTTTTCAAGCCCAAGTAGTATTTTTTTCCTTGAAATGCTTCATTTTTCTTTCCCTGGCATTGTGGAGGGAGAGGGAAGCTCCCCTCGTCTCTGATCTAATCCAATTAAATGTAATTTAATTGCTGGGCAGGCTCGGATTCGTCAGGAATTCGAGCAGCAAATAAATCAGAATAAAAACCTCGGCCTGACATGGATCTTCCTGGTTTCCAGCTAAAATCTCCTGGTTTGGGTTTCAGCAACTCGGCCAAGCTTGGCTTGGCAAAACCCACGTCTATTCCTGCATTTTGGAGCCGTCTGGATCAGATCCAGGGAGCAGGTGGAGCCTAAATTAATTCTCCTCTGCCCCTGCTCCTGCCTGCAGAACCTTTGGGATGCTTGAACCTTTGGGATACTTGAACTTTTGGGATGCTCTTCCCTATTCCCTGCTGGAGCAGTTCCCTTTTCTGCCCCGAAATCTGGGAATTCCCCATGGAGACAACAACCACTCCACCCATCCTTCCGAAACCACAGAAATAAATGGGGGCAATTATCACCCAGGGGTGCCCAATTATTGATTTTTTTAATGAGCTAAAAACACATTTTGGAAAAGTCACTTCCCAGGGCATCACCACCCTCTGGGAATTCTGGGCACAGAGATTTTACCTCTTCCCACAACATCTTTCATTTTCACACCAGGTTTTTGTTCCCTTTTTTTCCCATATTTTTGGGTTTTTTAGGTTAAGACCTCCCCATGGAAACACCTTTGGAAACTCCGCTTTTCCAACCTCCTGGTGGGGTTGGAGGTGGCTCAGGAGCATGGGGAGAGAGCCTGGATGGCTCAGGGGGCTGGAATTTATTTGGGATGTTCGTGTCCCCTTGTCCTGTCCCTGACCCTTGGGACCTGAGCCTGACCCCTCCTGCCAGGTCCTCACTGATCCCCCCTTTTTTCCCAGCATCTCCTCATCCTGGACACGCTCCAAGCAAAATGTGATGGAGCTTCTTCCAGGCCGCAGGAATCAGGGATTAAAAAAAAAAACAACAAAAAAAAAGAAGTTAAAATGGAAAATAAAAAAAGTTAAAATTCAGAAAAAGAACAATCCTGAAAGCAGGGAACGTTTCCCACTCTCGCTGAGGGTTTGGAGTCGCTCCCTCGCCACTTCCCCCAGGGATTGCTGCTTTTTCCCTGTAATTAGCAGCGAAGTGTGAGCGCTGCAAGGAGCCAAGAGTCTCCCTCGGATCCCACTCGGGCTTTTCCCCTCGGTTTTTTTTCCTGGTGTTTTCTTCTCACCACATTCAATTAAATCCGGACCCGCTGCCAACAAATCCCTCGGAGCAGCCGAAGCCTCTCCAGGGAGCTCTGGATCCTCCCGCAGCCCCCAGGGTGTCCCTGTCACCCCAGAAAGGAACAACTCTGCTGAATTCCATGATCCTGGAGAGATCCAAGATCCTGGGGGTCTCCTCCAGCCTCGGCAATTCCGTATTTTTGGGAAAGAAGAACTGGAGCCGAGCACGGAAAGGAGTGGCTTTAACCATTTGTAGCTCCTTTTTCCATTTGCCCGCTCTTCCATCTCATTTAAAACAATTCCACTTCCATTTTAAAGCTTTGATGCAAAAACCATAATTCCTAAAAAATACATTTCAGAAAAAATGTATTTTGTAATTAGTGAATTTCGTAATTCAAGAATTTTATAAAATTAGTTTAATTTTTAAATATTTTTAGAACTTTTTCAGCTTTTAACTTTAACGGCAGGACAAACCAAGAAGCTTTTTCCTCTCCAAGCCCCATCCTGGTCCATGAATCCTTTTCTTTGGCCAAGCTGAGAATGCCGAGGCAGAGGAGATTTTGGGGAGTCCTTTTGTTGACTTTTCCTTGGCATTTTTCCGCTGCCAAACTCCTCCACTCCGGACAGAAGCAGCGGAGAGTCCGTGAATAAAACATGAAGCAGAAAGCAAATCCTTCCTGGCACCTGGATCCTTCCCTTCCCAGGGCAATCCCGAGGCTTTAATTGCTTGATTTACTGCCGGAGTCACTCTGCCAGCAGCGATAAATAAAGTTAATTAATATCGGGAAACCCCCTGCCAGAGGCTGGGAATTACCAGGGAACAGAGGGATGGGATTTGGTGGAGCTGCTGGAGAAGGGAAGAGCCCAATTCCCTCTCCTCCCTTTCGTTATCCATCATCCTGTATTTGTTTGGCTGCTGGAAAGAGCTCGCCTCCAATTCCTGCTTGTTTTCCTTCTCTTTTTCACTCCCTTCTTCCCCAAGGACCCGCAGCGTTGATCAGGGAAGAGTTTCTGTGATTAAATTCATGGGAAAGATGGGCTTTTCTCCAGGAGCAGGGAAATCTGGTGCCAAACGTGGAGTGGGAACATCCTGCTGTGCCAAAAAACAGGAGGAAAACAGGGAATTATTGATTCCAGCAGGACCGAGGCCCTCATCCTGCAGATTTCAGCTTTTCCATGTGCGCTTTTGTTGGGATGAAGTTGCACATCCTCCACAGATCCAGGAAATTTCTTGGGATGGTTTTCATGTTGGATTTAACCAAGGAAGGGTTTGGAGCAATCTGGGACAGTGGGAGATGCCCCTGTCCAAGGGAATGGGATGGGACAGGATGAACTTTCAGGTTTTTGGGATTTCGCAGTGGGATTTTAGCCCGAAGAAAACTTGTGATGAAAATGTCCCAGGTGGGATGAAGTTACACATCCTCCACAAATCCAGGAAATTTCTTGGAATTTTACCAAAGAATGGCTTGGAACAACCTGGGACAGTGGGAGATGCCTCTGCCCATAGCAGAGCGTAGAATGAGACGAATTTGAAGATCCTTCCCACCCAAAATTATTCCATGATCCCAGGGCTCATCCTGGGTCTTTTCCATGGTCAGTACAAACCCAAGCAGCTCTCAGTACGAAACCTCCTTGTGTTTTTCTGGATCAGGATTTGGCCCTGGGATTTTGCTGGTTTACCCAGTCATACCCTCTGACCTGGCCACATTCCCTGGGATTTTTCCCAGTTTTCCGAGCGTCTCCACCAAGGAACAGCTTCCCACACATCCCCCCTGCAGCCCCTCAGAAATGAGCTCCAACATCTGCCAGCCTGACTCCTCCAGAGCCATTTGGGATAATTTGTGTGCTCTGGAATGAAACGGGATTCCTTGGCGAGATGGAAACTTCTCCCAGTTGGGGTTGGAATCTCAGTTTTAATCCCAAATCCCTCCCTGGCTGCAGAATGTGCCTGAGCCTCCCTCCCTGATGGAATTAGTGCCTGATTTATCCTTCTAAATGATCCCTAAATCATTTCCTGGGGAAAATTAGGGTTTGGGATTGTTTGAGAGAAGATCTCAATTGCAAGGAGCTGGTTTTATCCATAATTGGGTCCAAGACACCCAAATCAACACTTGATTATTTATTTTCTCCAGCATATGGAAAAAATCTGGGAGCACCCAATGCCTGGAGCAACAAAACCCTGCCTAAACTGTGCTGTGAAAAGCTGGATTTTAATCCCAGCCTTGCCAGGGAGGAGCTGAGCCCCCTCCTTGTGTCCCAGGGCTCATCCCAGGGAAGAGCAGGGTTTGTTGGATGTTCTGTCCCCGCTCTGTCACTGACAGAATTTTCCAGATTTTCCGCTTTTCCCATCCCTCCCCTCCGTGGGACAGAAAGCTGCAGAGCCTGGAGTTGGAACAGGTCAGGTTTCAGAGCAGAATTGGTTGAAATTGCCCAGATTTGTCATTTTTAAGGCCAGAAGTTGCCGTTTCCCACGCTGAACCTGACATTTTACCTAATGATGGCCATGGAAACTCCCCCAGGAATTCCCAACCGCCCGGGGATGGAGCGAGGCAGTTTTTAAATCAGCACCTGACCTTTGGAAATGGATCCCAGGATTAATGACCAGGTCAGGTTTTATTTCAACCACAGCTTGGTTGGTTTCATTTTCCAGACATCCAGACAGAGCGCTGCTCCTTTTGCTTTAAAATCCACCAAAACTGGTCCAGGTGCTCCAAATTCCCTCACCTGGTCAAATTTTCCCTCCAAGGAATTCAGCTGAGCATCCCCTACCCCATATTTATAGAAAATAAATAGATTTCATCCTATAAAGCCACGATTTAATTTGACAAAAGCCCCAGAGCTTCACTCTGAGGAGTTCAAACATCCCGAACCAGAGCCAGAGGGCCTGGAAGAGAATCCCAAAGAATGGTTGGAAGTGGATTTCAGGGAGATTAAAGCCCAGCGTGGTCTGGAGCTGCCGAGAGCGTCGGCAGGGCGCTGGAGCTGGGATTGTTGGGAACAGGGATGAGCGTTGCTTTGGAAAATCCGATGTCATGGCTGTTAATGACGGGAATTCCGTCCCTCCCGTTTCTCATCTCCTGATTCCCTGGACAAGGATCCAAAGCCCTTTTCTAAGGCGAAGGGTCTGCCTCAGGGATTGGGGGCAGGACGTGTCAGCGGATGGTCAGAGCCGCGTTCGCGGTTTGTGGGAGCAGGGAAAGCAGAATTGGCTCTTCCCAGAGGATTCCAAACCCAGGCTGGGGCTGGCAGGGAAGGGAGAAGGGGCTCAGCCTCAGTTCCTGCAGCTCTCCGCCCTGGGAAAGGCTGGAAGGAACAAATCCTATTCCCTTGGAAAATGCCCAAAATTCACTTTGGATTGTGCTGCTCCAGCTCCAGGATCCCAAGGTGGAGATATTGGATGGAGGGATCAGAGGGATGGAGCAGCTCTGCTCTGGAGCCAGGCTGGGAAAGCTGGGAATGATCCCCTGGAGAAGGGAAGGATCCAGGGAGAACTCAGAGCCCCTTCCAGGGCCTAGAGGGGCTCCAGGAGAGCTGGAGAGGGATTTGGGATAAGGGATGGAGGGACAGGACACAGGGAATGGCTCCAAACTGGGAAAGGGGAATCTGGGTGGGATTTTGGGAATTGGGAATTGTTCCCTGGGAGGATTCAAGGCCAGGATGGAGAAGAGAAGCTCCAGGGAAACCTTGGAGCCACTTCCAAAGCCTGAAGGGGAGCTGGAGAGGGATTTGGGATAAGAGATGGAGGGACAGGACACAGGGAATGGCTCCAAACTGGGAAAGGGGAATCTGGGAAGGGATTCCTGGCTGGGCTGGAATTCCCAGAGCAGCTGTGGCTGTCCCTGGATCCCTGGAAGTGCCCAAAAATTGGAGAAGGCAAATTCCAGGAAAACCTTGGAGATGTTTCCAGAGCCTCAAAAGGGCTCCAGGAGAGGATTTGGGATAAGGGATGGGAATTCCAGGACACAGGGAATGGATTCAAACTGGGAAAGGGGGATCTGGGTGGGATTTTGGAAGGGGCTGGAATTCCCAGAGCAGCTGTGGCTGCCCCTGGACCCCAGGCAGCTCCCAATGGGACAATGGGAAGTGTCCCGGGGGTGGAGCTGGATGTGTTTTGGGGTTTTCCACGCACCCTTCCTTCAGAGCCGGGGCCACGGCAATTCCCGGCTCCTTCCCGGGTTTCCTGCTCTGCTCCACGTCGTACTCCCGCACGTCGTTCACCTCCTGCACCTGCCCCAGCAGCACCTTGGCCACGAACAGCACGATGTACTGGGGGGACAGAGACCCTCAGAGAGCCGGCCCGGCCCCATTTCCTGCTGCCCCCGCCCCATTTGGGACCGGGCAGATCCTCCCTGGGTTCACAGCCCCCTCCCCAGGGCTCACAGCCCCCTCCCCAGCGCTCACAGCCCCCTCCCCGGGGCTCACAGCCCCCTCCCCAGGGCTCACAGCACCTCCCCGGGTTCACAGCCCCCTCCCCAGCGCT
>JANRGV010000058.1:1084101-1107672 GCA_024734035.1 Alethe castanea | reverse complement strand
TTATTAACTGATTAGTAATTTTGGCACCACACTGTAAGTATCAAAGTTCAGATAACTTAATGAAGGGTTTTCTTCATTGTACCCGGTAGCAGGATCCATGGGGTCACCAGCCACCAGGAATTGGCGTTAAATCCCAAATCTGGTGGGATTTGTTCAAATTCCAGCCCTGCCTGGGTAGGAATGAGTTCCATGAGCACAGGAAGAGCCAGGACGGACACGAGAGTGATCCCAGGATGTCCCAAGCCCCTGCAAGGCCACAACAACAATTTTTGCCATACTTGGGTTGAAAATTATGGTTTGAGAGGGATTTGGGAATTCTGGAGGTCAAACTCAGCACGGCTTGCCAGGGAAATCATCTCTGTGAGATCTGCTGGGAATGAGAATCGTGGGAGCAGGAATTAAGGAGCTGAGCATTCCCTGGAGCATCCAGGGGAGTGAAACTCAGATTGATAATCAGGGATTTGGGAAGCAGTGGGAATTCTGTGAGCTCAGATTCATCCAGGGCTTAATTAGTTGTAATTGTGCCCATATAAATATATACAGACAACTACTGATGTGGATGTGCCAACATTCTGGGCTGGATGGGGCTTGGAATGACCTGGGATAATGGAAAGTGTCCATTCCTATGGAATGGATGGGATTTAAGATTTCACCAACCCAAATCACTCCACAATTCCATGATTTATTTAATTAAGCGAGGGCTCCCAGCGCTGGTGCTCCCTCTCATTTTCCATGATTTGCGTCTTCATCCACCAGGCATTCCTGGTTTTCTGGACATTCTCTCCACTCCCTCCATGGTAAATCCTGCTCAGTTTCAGATTTGGGGTACCCACAAATGGGGCTGGTTTTGCTGCAAAACTCCCAAAAAATGCATAAAAAGCCTTGTGGAAAATGGGAACCAAAGGGAGAAGGAGCTGGGAGCTGCTGGGATGGATCCATCTCCACGGGAAATGGATGGATCCACTTTTCCCGGAGCCGGAATCATCCCACAGGGGCAGCAGTGCCGGAGCATCCTGAAAACATCCGGTAAAAATTCCTGCTTTTCCTGGCTGGCTCTGCAGGGATGGGAGAGGACCCGGTTTCAGCTCCTGGCACACCCCAATCCCATTTGCCTTCCCATTGGATCGGAGCCTTCATCTCCAAAAACTCGGGGCCGGCAGTTCCTTCGAGGTCTCATTAATGGATGTTTGCCAGGCGCTCTGGAATCCTGCGGGAAGCGCGGCCGCGCTATCGGGGCGCTGAATCTTTCCCCAGCTTTTATCCGCATTCGCCACTCAATCCAGAGGGGCTTTGTGGGTGATAAAACTCCTGCTCTGCCATCCCCTCCCCGGCCCCAACGGAGGCGCCGAGGGATCCAAAATAAATGGGAAAAAATAAAAACACGGATAAACCCCAAACCCTTGGAAGAATCCGTCTGTGCCGAGATAATTCTGCTTATATAACACATTATCTGCCTTTCTCTTGGCCGGGATTTCATTTCTCAGGGATATTTGCATGAGAACGGGAGCTTTGTTGCTCGGGAAATTCAGCTGCCACCGCTGCTGGCCCCATTCTGCTGCGGTCGAGTGACAGCCTTTGTGTTCCGCTGCCTCCCCGCGCCGCGTCCGCCTCCTCGGGAACGATATCCCTGCTTTTAAAGGGGAAAACAAACCTGGGAAGGCTCTTCCTGGTCCCACTTGGCTGCAAGGGCAGACAGGAGGGAGCTCAAAATGCCTCCAGCAGCTCAGGGATGGGATTTTTTGGGAAAATGGTTTTTGGGGGGATCAATGGGAAGGGTTGGGGGTAGTTAGGAGGGTTTGGGAGCTGAGTGTCCCTCTGTGCTCCAGCCTTGGGATTTCCATGGATTCCCGATGGGAATCCAAGGCCTGAGAAAGGAATGCTGAGAGATTGGAATTTCGGGGGGAAAATTTTGGGGGAATAAATGGCAGGGGTTGGGATCTTCAAGGAAGGATTGGGAGTGGAGTGTTCCTCTTCTCCAGCCTCACTTTTCTAAGGATTCCCATTGGGAGTGCAAGGCGTGAACAAGAGATACTTATGAACTGGGATTTTGGGAGGAAAATGGTTTTTTTTTTAGGAATAAATGGGAATGGCTGAGGGTATTTAGGAGGGTTTGGGAGAAGAGTGTTTTCCAAGGATTCCCACTGGGAATCCAAGGCCTAAGCAAGAGCTGCTCAGGAGGCCACCAAGGGGCTCAGGACTCCTTTAGGTATCCCTGGATTTTCTCTCCAAAGTGGGATTTGTCCTTGCAGGAAGCACCCACGGAGAAAATTCCACAGCGAACTTTGGAATGTCTCAAATGAAAAATGCTCCCAGCCTGGAATATTCATGGAGATGTTTTTGTGGGTTATAAAGCCCTGATTGCCCACATTCCATTTCCTGGCACTGTCTGGGATTCCAAAGATGTGGAAAAGGATGAGAATGGTTCCGAGGGGGAACATGAGGATCGGAGAACACGGATGAGATCCAGAATGTTCCCAACCAGCAGGATCCTTCCCAGCTCTTCCCACCTTTCTCCAGATGTATAAATCATCCAGGCCAGGCTGAGGAATCCTTCCAGCTCCAGGCCTTCCAGCAGAGATAAAAGACAAAGATAAAACCCCGGGACAGCGCCTCTGCCACCTTTGATGAAAAATTCACGGGCAGGAGAGCTCCCTGTGCTTCCTCAGGCTCTGCATCCCTGGAACGCTCCCGGCCCAGCCCTGCCCTTCCTCACCTGGTCGATTTTGCAGGTTGCAGATGTATTTTTAATTCCTCGTGGTTTATTTTTAATTCTTGCTGGTTTATTTTTAATTCCAGGCCTGTTCAGGGCTGGCTTCTGTTGCCACCACTGGATGAGATGGGGAAGCCTCATGAAACCCCAAATTTTGAGCTGTGCTGGTACCAAAGGGGTCAGGGAGGGTTCATCCCACCTCAGCTCCTCTACAACCCTCAAAAGAGTGGAATTAGTGCCTTTAATGGCTCGGAATTTCACAAAAAAGGATATGGTGGGAGGCAGGGAAGCCGTGCATGGATCAGTGGGATCAGGAACTTTAACTGGGGGTCAGGAACTTTAATTGGTTTTTATTCACTGCAGCGGTGACAACGCTCGGTGTGATTCCAGAGCCCTGGAGCCGCTTCCTGCCTTCCCAAACACCAAATTAACAGCACTGAGGGATAATTAACCTCACCTCTGGAATAATTCCTTTATTCCAAAGGCAGAGATCACGAGCAGAGCTCAGGGAAGGCAAAGGTCTCTTCTGGGCCCCTAGTTCCCCTCAAAAACCCATCCAGCATTCCCTGGGATTTTCTGGGAGCCAGGGAGGCCTGGAAGAAGTTCCAGAGGCCTCTTCCCTCCTTTTTCCCAGCCTCTCTCTTTCCTGAGCCCCTCTGGGATTTTTATTTTCTGTCCAAGTCCGCTGGGAAAAGCTTCTTTTCCCTTCTCCCCTCATTAGCTGCTCCTGAATATTTGATATTCCCAGGATCCAGGGCTTGGAGCTGCTCCACCACCCCAGGATCAGGAGAGGAGCATCGTTAGAGGGATGCAGGGTACAAATTCCGGAATTTTTTGAGCTGGGGGAGGTTTATTTTGGCTTTTCCTGCTTTAGGAAGCCCTGGGAAATGAGCCCTTGGAGAAATCAGTGGAATCCTTTCCCCCTGAGGGGTTTAGGGATGGGAGTGAGGATGTTCCTGGGGTCAGCTGGGTCCAAGGAACTCCAGAGTTTGTCCCAGATGGAAGCTCAGGATGGGTCTGTGGTTGGCAGAGAGAAAATTCTTCTCTTCTCAGCCAATTAATCCCAAAACTCCTGAGACAAACAGAAATAATAAAATAATAACTTGATATTCCTGCTGCCCCTTCTCCAGCTGTTGCACAGTGGGAAAATGGATATAAAGTGGAAAAACACATGGATATACACTAGAAAAGTGGATAAACACTGGGAAAACACACTGGATAAATGCTGGAAAAATGGATATAGACTGGAAAAATACATGGATACACACTGGAAATTGGATATATAGTGGGAAAACCCATTTGCACACACACAAAAAGTGGATATACAGTGGAAAAATAAACGGATATACAGTGGAAAAACCCATGGATACATGCTAGAAAAATGGATATACACTGGAAAAATAAATGGATATACATTGGGAAAACCCATGGATATGCTCCCCAAACCCCATGGAGGCCCCACTGGGGTCAGGGTGGCAGCGGTGGCCTTGTCCCCTCAGGGTGGCACTCACAGCCTTCGCTCCCACGCCCTTTCCCAGGATAAAATTTCCATTCCCTCTGCCAGCACCACAATGGCTCTGAACGATTCTCTGGCACATTCCCGTTTTTTAATAAAAATTATAGAGGGGAAGAGCGATGATGTGATGATGTGGCACTTGAAACTAAAACCCAGCTATTTCTTCCATCTTTATCATCCCGGGAAATGCAATATTTTGACATTTCCAAGGAGCTGCAGCATTGTGGGCTTTGTTTTTTTTCTTTTCCCCAACATATTTTATCTTTCCCTGTACAATACCAGCCCAGCTTGTTTCCTTTTTCTAATTTCATTAACTGGCACCCAGAATAAACCCCTTTATTTCCCCCGGAATCCTCCCACTCAATGTTTTCCATTCTCCCATTCCATAAAGTTTTCCATGTAAGACATTTTTCCAGCCTGGTTGCTCCGGGAAAAAATTGCAAGGGAGACAAACTCCAAGGCTGAGCCCAGGGATGTGGGAATTTGCTTTTGTTCCAGGGCAAAGATGAGGAATTGTGAGGGAAAAATGGGAATATGGATCCCACTGATGGGATTTGCTCAGGGAACGCTTTTGTTCCAGGGAAAACTGAGGAATTCCCAAATTGGGAATTTGGATCCAATGGGCAGCTGAGAGCTCGGCGACCTCCCAACATCCCCTCTGCTCCAAAAAAAAAAAACAAACCAACCCAGAGCATCCCAAACCTCACAGCTCAACAATTCCACCTCCAGCAACATGGGGTGAAAAAATCCAGAAAAATCCTGGAAAAGCCAGAATTTGATGGATTTAGGGATAGATGCTCCTGGCTCCCAGCTCTTCATGGCCTCCCTAGGTGTTCCCAGGGCTGGCAGAAAAGGGGGAAAAGCAGGGAATCCTTTATCCAGCTGTAACAAGGCCTCCATTAATTATGCACTGCAAGCTAATGAACATTTTAATTCCATGTATCCCCCTCTTGCCGTTCCCCCCCTTCTCCCCTCCTTTAAATAAATATTTCAGCATCTCCGGCGCGCTGGGAGCGGGGCTGAGCAGGTTGATTTAATCTCCAGTCCCTGCTCTTTGCCGAGCAGGAATTCTCTCATCTGCCTCCCGCTCATCGCAAATCCTCGCCGGGGGAAGGAGGGGGATCAGAGCCCATCCAGCGCTCCCCTCCTTCCCTTTGGAAGTCCTTCAAGGATTTCGAGGAAGATGCCATTCACGGCTTTTAATCGCTCTCCTCATTAACCCTTTGGGGTGCGAACTCCCTCAATTCCCATGGCAACAGATTTCCCAGGGGGTGAGGCCACCAGCTCATCCCACAGAGGCGATTTCCCTCTGGTCTTTCCAGAACTTTCTCACAGCTTGGCTTTGTTTGGGTCCATTTATCCCAGAATTGCCACGAAATCCCTGAGAACACAAAGAAATTCAATCTCTGCCACGCTGCCAAGCCCTGGGGTTCCCAGACTGGAACGAATCCCTTCATCCAGGCTGGTCCCAGCTCTGCCAGGGGATGTTGGATGTGGATCCTGGGGCAAATAATTCCTGATTTCCCAGCCCCAGCTCCCTCCTGGTTCAGAGAATAATCCAGGTGGGAATAATTCCCTTTTCCTGGCCTAGAAAACAGCCCAAGCTGAGGCCAGCTGAGCTCAGCACCAAGCCTGGGCAGGTCGGCGTCCAGGCAGGGAGGAAGCACAAAAGGAGAATTATTTCTGCTTAATCCTTGCAGTATTAAGGGAAAAATATCCACAGTAATGGTGAGGTTCTTGGGGGGAAAAAAAAAATTAAAAAAAGCTTGGAGTCTGCAAAAACATAGAAAAAACAGCACCGGAAAATCTAAATAATGACCATGAAGCTGGAAAAGAGCTCCTGGAAAATCCTGACTCGGCAGAGACCTCGGAGCGCTTGTCTGGAGCCGGCTGATTCCTCTGACTCCTCATTCCTGGAAGCTCCACCGCGGCCGAGGCCAAGCCAGGATCCAGGAGCGCTCCCGAGGGTGGGAGTGCAACATTCCACACGTCTGGAAACCTTCCAGGGAGCTGCTGCCCGTTTGCCTTCCGATTCAGCGAAAACCTTCGATTTAACGATTTTACGCTTCGTGCTCCAAACCTTCACTGGGGACAGGGAAAGGTCAGCGGGTGGCCGCAGGTCGGACGTGAGGATTTGGGGCTGATTTACAACCCCCTGTGACTCCTAAAAATGCAGACCCTGAGCCAGCTCTGCCTGGGCTCGGGAGTTGATCCCATAAAACATTTTGTGGGAATGCTGGAGCTGATCCATCGTTCTCCCGCTGCCCTCCCCAACCCTGCTGACCACAAGTGGACAATGGGCATCATGTCCATCGTGGAAAGCTCCACACCGGGATGTTCCTCTGCAGGGCACGGCTGAGACAAAAGGAATTCAGGGATCCCAGAAGAATTCCTGAGGTTGGAAAAGCCCTCTGAGGTCCCTGAGTCCCACCTTGTCCAGAGCTCCGAGTGCCACCTCCAGGAATTCCTTGAACATCTCCAGGAATGAGGATTCCAAACCCCCCTGGGCAGCCCCAGAACCTCAATCCCGCCTCCCCAGGATGGTCCTGGTTCATCCCCACCAGGATCATTCCCATTACATTCCCAATATCCCATTATTCCCATAATCCAAGTGATTAATTAACTCTGGAGTGTTTAATTGCTCTCAGAACATCCAGTGGACACCACCAGCTCCGTCTCCCAGCACCCACAGCACTCGACATTCCCAATTAGCTGTAATTAAGGATTATAATGAATCTCTGTGTTTACACCACCCTTTAAAATCCCAAATTTTGGTAATTCCCAATCCCCATGTGTTCCTTGGTGAGGAACACGGCAGGAAAAGTCTCCTTTGAGCTGAGGCCTCACAGCCGACTGTGGACGGGCTCGGGGTCAGAAACAGAAATTCGGGAAAAAATCCAAATTTGATTTCCAAGGCTGCAATTCCAACTGAATGAGGAGCGAATCCACCTCCTGCTGCCATTGTTTACCTCCCAGGCTGACAATGCAGATTTATGCAAATGAGAGCCTGGCTGCTGTTTGTCTGCTCGTTAATTAGCAGCGCTTTCCGGAGAGTTCCTCTAGTTTTGGATCTCCTCCCCACATTCCTGCCCCACTTCTCGGGGATTTGCCAAGGTTTTGGGGTGGATATCGTGGGGCTCTTGGGCTCAGGAACAGGGAAAGAGGGATCTGGGAAAAGGGGGAAAAGCGGGATTTGAGAGGAGGTGAGCAGCAACTTCAGATAAATCTGGATTTCCCTTCCAGTTTCTTCGTGCAGTGGTGATGTCACAAAATTGCAGAATTGTTTGGGGCGGAAAAGACCTTTCACAGAGCCATGGAATTCTTGGAATAAAAGACCTTTTATAAAATCATGGAAATGTTTGGGTTGGAAAAGTCTTTTCACAGAATGATGGAAATATTTGGGTTGGAAAAGATGTTTTATAGGATCGTGGAATTGCTTAGGTTGGAAAAGACCTTTCAGGGAATCATGGAATCATTAAAGATGGGTAGGAAAAACCCCAAGACCTTCTCACTTTCCAGGAGGTGCATCAAAAATCCCAACAGGCAAAATTTGGGATAAATTATTGGGAGAAACATACAAACTGTCAGTGAGCAAACACTAAACAGCCCCTGGGATGTTTTATTCCCAAAAAGACGCCCGAGCAGCTCCAAGTGTTGGGCACAGCCCAAGCTGAGCTTTATTTGGGAATATTGTGGGATCAAACACAGCCTCCCAGGGCTCCCTCTCCCAACCCCTTTTCCCAATTTTTCCCAGTCCTCTGCTCCCCTAAGGGACAATTCCTTTGCCTGGATTTACACATTTATTTACAAACCCAGAACACCTTTGGGGGAACCCAGCACCCGCAGGATTCCAGTGCCTGTTTCCAGCCTGGCCTCTTCCAATGTTTCCTCTGCAATTTCTGCACACACAGCCCTGCAAAATGGGCCTAAACACTGCAATTTTCCAACCATTTTCATCCAAATTGTCGGCAATTTCCCAATGGTCCCAGCACCAAATTATAACTGAGTGCTCAGAAACGCTGCGAGGCTGCCCAGGCGTCCGCGGGCACGCGAGGGAGGGGGGAATGCTGGGATGAGGTGGCAGCAGCTGGACACAAACCCTTCAAAAATGGGTTTTTAGGTGATTACCGGCCACATCTCGGGCCTGGAGTCATGGGAGGCGGGGGAGGATGAGGCCATTCCCGTGATGGATTTGGGATATAACGCTGTAAATCTCCCAGGGGGCTGGGAAAGGGAAGGGGGGCGTTTTGAAGGATATTTGTGGGTTCAGGAAGGCGAAATAAAAATGAATCCCAAAATAAATCTGGGCAAGGGCTCAGACTGAGAGGTTGGCCTAGTTCAGGCACTTGGGAAGCAATTCCAGATTGGAAGAGGGGATGGGGCCTGGGATACCCAGAGAGGGGGATCCAGGAAAATGCCCAATTCAACCGTTTTTGGGGGATACCGCATCCATGGGATGCTCAAATCCAGGCTGGAGAGGGCTTGGAGCAGCCTGGGATTGTGGGAGGTGGAAAATCCTACCCGGAGATGGGATGGCTGGAATGGAATGGATCCCAACCTGAGAAGGGATTTCAGGTCCTTTCAACCCAAACCATTCCAGGATTGGATCTCGGTGCAGACAGGGACAAATCACAACACGAAATGGGATTTCAGGCCCTTTCACGCCAAACCATTCCAGGACTGGATCCAGGTGTGGATAGGGGCACTCCAAGGCTAATGCTGCAGGAAAACCTGGATTTTTGGGAAGGGAAAGCCAAGATTTGAGGCAGAGCATCCCCAACCCAGCAGCAGCTCCTGGAGCACCATCCCCGCCTTGGGGTCATCACACCCTTTCTCTGGCTTGGAAATGGACCAGGAATTTGGGATGCAGCTCCTGCAGCCCCCCAGATTTAGCCCTGGAGCTCGGTCGCTCCCGGTCCTTCTCGGAGCCATCCTCCTGCTGCTTCCCACACGGATTTCACACTCCCTGCTCCCCCCCCGGAGCCAGGAACCCATCAGATATTTTTGTGTTTCTCACAGATGGCCTCGATTTCAAACCCAACCACGCTGCAGGCACGGGGAATGTATTAATAATTGCACAAGGTGTTAATTGCTTCCCAGGCAGGGCTTTTGTCTCTCCTTCCTCTGCTGAGACAGCAACAGGGAAAGTCAACAAGTGTCAAGTGCAGTGCTTCACTCCCGAGCCGAGAGCATTTATTAAAATTGCTAATGAATCTAATAATTAAACACATAAATATATGTTACCTCAGGTATTAAATCTCATTATTGGGCCGTCCAAAATCAATTTGGGGGCGTATGCATATTAACACATGGGCAAAGTTAATTAGAAATGTCCAGATCAATATTTGAGTAATTCTTAACCGGTGGAATCCCTGTCTGCAGAGCTGTGAATAAGTTATATCCCAGAAATTAATGCCTTCTCCTAATGGAGTTTATCCTGGGAAATTAATAATACTCCGGGAAATCTGCGAAAATAAATGACAAACCTGTTTGCCTGAGCACTGCCCTCGGGGAAATCATTAAATATCCGTTGTCAGAGCCCAGGCTCTGCTCCAGCACCGGAGACCTGGGGCAGAGCTGGGATGGAGCCCTCGTTCCCTGCTCCAGGGCTTCCAGCTGAATTCTGCTTTTCCAGGAAATCTGGGCTCCTGCACTTCAGGCATGGAACCCGCGGGGCTCTGACCCCCATTCCCTGCTCCAGAGGCTCCAGCTGAATCCCAGTTTTCCAGGAAATGGAGCCCCACTCACCCCTGCAGCTTGGGCAGAGCTCATGCCACAGTTTCAGCTCATCCCACAGTTCATCCCACAGTTTCAGCTCATCCCACAGTTCCAGCTCATCCCGCAGCTCATCCCACTTCAGACTGAGCTTATCCCACAGATCCAGCTCATCCCACAGATCCAGCTCATCCCACAGATCCAGCTGAGCTCATCCCACCCCCACCAAAACCTCCCCACGGAATTGTGCCGCTCCTCTCAGAAACCTGACCAGGATGAAGGTCCCAAATCTGTGCTGCTGCAAATCAGGGATGTGATGGATCCCATCTCAGATCCTGACCCAAAACCCACAAAATTCGGAAGCTCCAGCTCTCCTGGAGCTCTCCCAGCCCAAGGAGAAAAATTCTGCTGTTTTTTAAAGGCACATCTCGGGATTTACAAAGAGCAGGAGGGATCCAGAGCCTGATCCCGGGAGGAATTGGGGGCAGCAGCACCAGGGGGGATTTATCTCATCCCTCCCTCCCATCCCTGCCCAAATCATCCATCCCCACGTCCCTTCCTGGGCTCCTCAGGCCGGCACTGAGGTGGTTAAAAAGCAGAGAAAGAGGGAAAAAGGGAGAAAATCCATTTATTTTTGCCTGGAGCTGCTTCTTTCACCGCGGAGCTCCACCTTTTCCCTCTCCATGGTCCTGGCACGCTCCCATTCCCTGGATTATCCCTCTGGGCTGCAGGGAGATCAAGCAGCAGGGGAAGTGTGGAACACATCCCAAACCCTCCCCTCCACATCCCAAATCATCCCCTCCATGTGGGATTTGTCCAGCACATCCCAAATCATCCCCTGCACACCCTAAATCCTCCCATCTACCTGGGATTTGTCCGACACATCCCAAATCTTCCCCTCCACATCCCAAATCATCCCCTTCATGTGGGATTTATCCAGCACATCCCAAATCATCCCCTCCACATCCCAAATCATCCCCTTCATGTGGGATTTATCCAGAACATCCCAAATCATCCTCTCCACATCCCAAATCCTCTTCGCCACATCCCAAATCCTCCCCCCATGTAGGATTTGTCCAGCACATCCCAAATCTTCCCCTCCACATCCCAAATCCTCCCCCTCATGTGGGATTTATCCAGAACATCCCAAATCATCTCCTGCACGTCCAAATCACCCCCTCCACATGGGATTTGTCCAGCACATCCCAAATCATTCCCTGCACATCCCAAATCCTCCCCTCCTTGTGGGATTTGTCTGACACATCCCAAATCCTCCCCTCCACGGGCGCTGGGAAAGGGGAAAAGCGGCTCTTGGAAAGGGCGAGTGCTGATGTCAGAGCTGGCTCATTCATCCATGATTTATAGGGAATTTCTGCCCTTGCCGGAGCCCTGGAGGGCGCTGGGGACAGGATGGGGACACAGGGAGGGGGCACAGAAGCTGTCACACCTCAGAGCTCGGTGACAAATTAACCCCAGCCCCGGGCACAGCCCAGCAGCGCTTTATGGAGCCCCGGGGTTCTCCAGCAATTATTCCTCCCCTCATTAACCTCCCCTTTGTCATTTACCCACCCTCCTCGTGCTCTTTAGGGTTTTATTGCTAATAAAGAGCAGCCAGGAGGGGAGGGGGGAGCAGGGCAGGATCCCGCGGGGTCTCCCCCAGCTTCCAGCAGCTTCCCTGTCTGGGTTTGTTTCCGTCTCTCCTCGCCTCCCCTGGGATAACACCATCCCTCAATCTGCTCTGACACGTTCCTTTCCCGAGGGCAATTTGCGCGGAGAATGATTCCCTGATTGCTCACTTTGCCTCCTCCTCTCTTGTTCTGCCGAGTTGGGAATTTTTTATTTTAATTTTTTTTTTTTTTGTATTTTTTTATTTCTGACGGATCATAAAATCCCGTGTTTAGCAATAATTGCGTGCTGGGGGTGTTTTTTTTTGCTGCTCCTTTCCTCTCCAGGCTCTGTTTGCTCAGCACGGGTGGGTTTGGGGCTCCCCCGTGCCAGGAGGAGCTGATGCCACCTCAGGGGGGGACATTTGGGACCTCCCCATCCTAAAGAAAGGTCCCACAGCCCAGGCAGGGCAGGGATGCAGATTTGGGATCAGTTTTGAGCCGTTTAACCCCAAAACCAGAATTATCCCACCATGGACCATAAATCCCACTGATACCTCATCCAGTCTGGCCTCGGACACTTCCAGGGGTTAAAAACATCCGAATCCCAAAGGAATTCTGGGCAGGAGCAGGGAGTCGTGCCCAGGCTGGGCCACACTAGGCCAGGCCCAGCAAATTCCAGAATTAAATGGAAATGCTCCTGCTCAGGAGCCCCAGAGTGTTCCTGTTTAGCTGTAAATTTATCTGTATTGGATTATCCAATGCAAGTGCAAATAAATTCCCTCTATTTCCCAAACCCACTCGATTCTGGCCTGGATAACGAGCAGGGGCAATTCCCAGGCTCAGAATCAGGAATTATCGACAAGGCTGTGCTTTCCCTGGGCCTGTTTAAAAAAAAAATTAACCTTTTAAGCTTTTCCAGGCCACCTGGATGCCAGCAGATCCCAAAAATCCACCCTGGCACAGCCAGCGTGGGGCTCCTTATGGGATTCACGCCATGGGGACCTGTGGATGGGGTTCAGGTGGCTGGGAAGGTGTTCATGAAGATATTTATGAGGATATTTATGAAGATATTTATGAGGATATTTATGAAGATATTTGTGAGGATATTTACGGCAGGTCCTGCTGTTCCTCGGCGAAATATTGATTTGTAAACAAAGGAATGTCCCTGTGACTGTTAAATCAGCCTGAGCCACGGCACAGGCTGGAATTACAAAAAAAATCTTTAGTTTTTTTTTACATTTCTGTGTCTGTTTTATTGGTAAACCAGAAGAAAAAGGGGAAGAGAATGTTCCCAGCTGGGATGGGGATGGTGGCACTGGGACAGCCACTGGAGCATCCTTGATTTCCCAGGATCATCCTGGAATCTGAGCCATTATCCTGAATTTCTGGCAGGAACCCACCTGGGGTGATTCCCGAGCTGGGGAGGGACCAGGAGTGGCAGAAACATCCCAGGATTTTGGTGCTGCCACAATGGGGTTTGCAGTTCCTTGTCCCGGTGCTGTGGCAGCCCTGCTTGGGGTTTTTTATTTCAAGAAATAAAACTTTCTCCTTTTTATTGGTGCCTCGCTCTCGGTTTTATATCCTTTGCCTGAAAGGAGGAAAAACGAGGCTCTAAACTTGGCACGCCCTCGCTATCACCTCCCTTATCTAAAGGCAGCGCCGCAGATTGTGCCATAAAAACTGAGATAGGGGCAGGGACCGGGCTGGGGGCTGGGAGGCGCCTCCATCCCTCCTTCTCCATCCTCCCTCTCCCCTCCCTCTCCCTCCCTCTCCCCTCCGTCCCTCCCTCAGCAGCCTTTCCATCCATCCCTGGCTGCTGGGAATGCCTTCCCCTAAAATCCGGCGCCAGGGCCCGAGTTTCCCGTGGGAAATGGGGCTGGGAAATCCCAGCAAGGGTGAAGGGAGGGAGGAGCAGGGCCAGGATTTGGGACCAGCAGCAGCCTGGCCTTGATCCCAGCCCACGGGGCTGCTTTCGGTGCCTGCTCCTGGGCTGGGGCAGTGATGGGGCCGAGGAGCAGAAACGGCTCCAGCAAACACCCCCGGTTAGTGATGGAGCTCCAATTCCAGCCTTCCAGCAAACATCCCCAGTTAGTGATGGAGCTCCAATTCCAGCCTTCCAGCAAACATCCCCGCTTAGTGATGGAGCTCCAATTCCAGCCTTCCAGCAAACATCCCCGGTTAGTGATGGAGCTCCAATTCCAGCCTTCCAGCAAACGTCCCCGGTTAGTGATGGAGCTCCAATTCCAGCCTTCCAGCAAACACCCCCGTTAGTGATGGAGCTCCAATTCCAGCCTTCCGCACATTCCCAAAATCCGGGGCTGCGGCACGGATTGGCATTGCCAGCCAGTGGGGTGAGTGCCCTCTGCCAGGGCTCCGTGTCCCTGTCACCACAATGCCACCACAATGTCACCACCACGGCACCTCAATGCCACCACAATGCCACCATGGTGCCACCACAATGCCACCACAATATTACCACAATGCCACCACCATGTCACCACAATGTCACCACAATGCCACCACAATGTCACCACAATGCCACCAAGGTGCCACAACAATGTCACCACCATGTCACCACGTCACCACAATGCCAGCACAATATCACCACAATGTCACCACAGTGTCACCGCAATGTCACCACAATATCACCATGATGCCACCACAATGCCACCACATTGCCACCAGAAAATCACCACCATGGCATCACCGTATCACCTCAATGCCACCACCGTGCCACCACAGTGTCACCACCATGGCACCAGCCCCGCCCTGGCACTGCTCCCCAGGGATGGGATTGGCTGGACCCAGGAATGCCGCTGCTCCTTCCCCTCCCAGCTCCGGGATTCTGCCGGAGCCTCAGAGCGTTTTTGTTCTTCCCATTGCTCTTCACAAGTTGTTTTCCACTCAAAATTCCCCTTTTTTCTCCCCTCCTTGGAGCGGAGAGTGAGCAAAGGTCAGGCTTTGCCCCGGGCGCTGGGGCCGGGCAGAGCGCGCAGACACCTTCGGATTCCAGGGAAAAAAAAGGCACCACTGAGCAAAATTCGGGACAGCGAGACACAAATCCCCGTCCCTGGGGCACCGGGGCTGCCTTTCAAAGGGTCCCTGTGCTCGGGGAACAAAGACCTCATGCAGCAGGATGGGCAGCTGAGGTTCGGAAAAATGGGAATGACTCGTCCAAGGGCATAGAAAAAAGGGAATAAAGCATCCAAGGTCATCAAAAAAGGGAATAACCCATCCAAGAGCACAAAGAAATGGGAATAAACCATCCAAGGTCACAAAAAAAGGGAATAACCAATCTAAGGGCACAAAAAAATGGGAATAAACCATCCAAGGTCACAAAAAAAGGGAATAACAAATCTAAGGGCACAAAAAAATGGGAATAAACCATCCAAGGTCACAAAAAAAGGGAATAACAAATCTAAGGGCATAAAAAAATGGGAATAAACCATCCAAGGTCACAAAAAAAGGGAATAAACCATCCAAGGACACAAAAAAGGGGGGTAACTCATCTAAGGAAGGGAATAACTCATCCAAGTGACAAGGTCACGTCTTGCCCTGACCCAAAACCACCCCACGGGATGCAAGGATGAGACAAAACCACCCCAAACCCTGGATCTGGCGTGCCCATGGGAAGTTTTTCCTTCCCCCAGTCCAGAATTTGTGTGGATGTTCAGATTTTCTTCGCAAACAAAGCCCGGCCCAGCACCGGGCACTCGAGGAAGCCACGATAAATGTTTCAGCAAAGCTGAGGAGAGGAGGCAGCACAGGAGGAGCCTCTGATCAGCATCCAGCTCCCTCTAAATCATTCATGGCCCTCCCTGCCTGCTCCAGGAAGACCCAATTATCCCCATTTTCTGATAAACATTGAGATTCCTGGAATTTTCGGTTGGAAAAGAGGGGAGGAGCAGGCGGTGCCAGGTGGGGGCTTGGAGAGGGCAGAGCTGAAGATCTGGGGGTCCCAGCCCAGCCTGGATCATCCAGAAGAAAATTCCAGCGGAAAATCCCAGCTCATCTTCCCCTGAGCCAGCTGGAACACAACACCACCAGCGCTGGGAATTGAGATTTTCCAAATGTTCGTTTAATTTGGAATTAATGGGATGATTTTTATATCCCCTTCCCCCTTTGCGATAATTGAAAAGGGGAAAAAAAAAAAAGATTATTAAACACAGCTTTGTGTCTGAGCCCTGACAACGAGGTGGGAAATATCCATCAGGCACATGGCTGCAAATTCCCAGTAAATATGTTTCTTTCAATAACCAGCTGGTTTTAATTTAACAAAGAGTTGCCTGCTAAAATCAGAATAAATGGAGTGTTTTGAGACCTCGATGGGAAGCAGCAGCCATGGCTCAGCCCCCATCCCCAGCCAGGCCAAAATCCCCATCCTGGAGCAGTGGGAGTGGGGAGATGGATGCTGGGAATGTTCGGTGGCACAAATTTCCCAAAAAATCCCAAATTTCTGGCTGCTTTATTTATAATAAATAAATTAACTTTTGTTTGTTTGTTTGTTTGCTTGTTTTGGATTTCTTTTTTTTGCACTCTCCCTGCTTTGGATGCCTCTCAACAGCAAAGCAAAAGGAAATAAAAACCAAACCAGATGCCAAAGTTATTCCCCCAAATCCGCCTTTTCCAATCTTCACCTCTTCCATGGAAAGCAAATTCCGCGGATCCTTTTTCCTTCTGTCTCCTCCAAGAGCAGCATTGGGATTGGCAGGGAATTCCACCTGGAGAAATAACCTGGGAAGGAGAAATTCCAGTGGGAACCGCCCCTGCATCCATCCCTCAGGCGACCTCATCATGTGACCTCATCATGTGACACCCTCAGGTGACCTCATCATGTGATCTCATCATGTGACCTCATCATGTGACACCCTCAGGCGACCTCATCATGTGACACCCTCAGGTGACCTCATCATGTGATCTCACCATGTGACCTCATCATGTGACACCCTCATGTGACCTCACCATGTGACCTCATCGTGTGATCTCATCATGTGACACCCTCATGTGACCTCACCATGTGACCTCATCATGTGATCTCATCATGTGACACCCTCATGTGATCTCATCATGTGACACCCTCAGGTGACGTCCCCAGGTGATTCCCTCAGGTGCCACCCTAGGACTGTAATGTCCCCTCGATGTCCCCTCCCCCCCAGCCCAAACTCCTCCCCCAAAAATCCAATTAAAACCCCGAATTCCCGTCACACCTTTGCCTTAAAACCCCGGGAAAAAGGAGGGGAAAACAACAACATTTCAGGGAAGAAAATAAATTCCCATTTTTTAAGCTAGATTTCTCCTGTCTGGTCTGACCAAGCACCAGCTCCTCTCCCAGGGATTTCTCGGAACCTGGAAATGCTCCCAGTGCCAGATTGGGGCTGTTTGGCCCCAAAAAATTTCTGTCCCCACAGTTTCGTAAAGGTGATATCCAGGAGAAACCCCCAGATTTTAATTTTAATTATCTTTCATTCCACAGCTTAATGAACAGGTTGCATGAGCCAGGAGCGTATTTTATTAATTTTCCCAGGGAAAATTGAGTTTTCCCGACCTTTTTTTTTTTTTTTTTTTGGCAGGAATGCTCGTCAGGATAATTCCAACAAATTGGGGAGAAATTGAAAACACCTGCAGCAGAAAAAAAGCAACTTTGGACAGAAGGACGATGGAGCTGGACGAGGACAAAATGGGATTTTTCAGCAGGGGGAGATGCCCCAAATTGGGTTTTTTCTCCTCAAAATAAACCCTGAATGAAGGTGGCTCCTAATGGGCTCATTTGAGGTGGATTTAAGTGTATGGAAATCAGCTTTTCTTTCCATTTGGGAGTATTGACAGCCAAGGCTCCAGGGAATTATTTAGAATAGGAAAGGGGGGAAAAAAAAACCCTAAAATGGGTAAAATGCATTTCTGTTAGAAATAACACACTGAGCGAAAACTGAATTTAATTCCTATTTAATGTTGTAGCGTCCTTGGGGAAAATAATTCCAACATGCTCCAAATTACTTGCATTTTTTTCCATAACACCATCCCAGATGCCAAATCATTCATCCCAAATCCTGCATCCCAAATCCCAGATCCCAAATCCTGCATCCAAAATCCCAGATCCCAAATCCCAGATCCCAAATCCCAGATCCCAAATCCTGTATCCCAGATGCCAAATCACGCATCCCAAATCACCCATCCCGCGTCCCAGATCCCAAATCCTGCATCTCAAATCCCTCATCCTGCACCCCAAAATCCTGCTTCCCAAATCACCCATCCCGCATCCCAGATCCCGCATCCTAAATCCCACATCCCAAATCCCAAATCCCAAATCCCAAATCCCAAATCCTACATCCCAGATCCCACACCCAAAAATCACGCATCCCAAATCACCTATCCCGCATCCCAAATCCTGCATCTCACCTTCCAGATCCCAAATCCCACATCCCAAATCCCGCATCCCCAACCCCAAAATCACGCATCCCAAATCACACCTCCTTCATCTCAGATCCCAAATCCCTCATCCCACGCCCCAAATCCTGCACCCCACATCCCTGGGGATCCCCATCCCCCCGAGCTGCCGCTCCCCCGCCGCTGCCACCCCGCTCATTAACGTCTCCTCATTCCCATGAATTCCCTGGGAACGGGGCTGGAGCAAACCCCGACTCGGAGCGATCAAAACAAATCAGCACCACATGAAAGCAGCGAGGTTGAACAGAGGTGAGGAGCTCCAGGAGCAATTTCCACACTTTTATCCCATTTTTTTTATTATTTTTTCCCTTTCCTCTCCTCATGCAGAGCGATGAAGCTCAGGCGGGATTTGATGGCTCGGAGATCTGAGGGCTTGGCTGACAGGGTTGGCTCTGCGTTTAGCATCCATAATCACTCCCAAATTCTCCTCTCGCCGAGTCCCCAAAATCCCTCCCAGCACCCCAAAATCCTCCTCAAAACCCAAAACCTCTTTTGTGTGGCAAATCCTCCCCAAAATCCCTTTTGCATGGCAAACCCCAAAATCCTCCCCAAAATCCCTTTTAGGTGGCAAACACCAAAATTCTACCCAAAACCCAAAAACCCTTTTGCGTGGCAAGCCCCAAAATCCTCCCCAAAATCCCTTTTGGGTGGCAAACCCCAAAATCCTCCCCAAAACTCCAGTGACCCTCACCAGGACACTGGTAACACCATCCTGGTTTTTGCCTTTTCTCTTTTCTCTCTTCTCTGTATTTTTCATGCAGATATTTGCAATTCCGTAACCCATTCTATCGATAAATCATTTTCCCAGGAATTTTCCACACCCCAGTTTTCCATACAACAAATTCCAGATCTCCTAAACAAACCTCTTAACCTGAGGGAAGATTTCATAATTTCTTGTCCTTCTAATTATTTTTTTTGTCAATTATGTTAATTTACTAAACGAATAAAATATTGACCCTGTGTGAGTGGACTTTATCTTACCATAACTTCAAATAAAGATCCACTTTTATATTCCCTCTGTACTAAAATTTTCATTTCCAGGTTGAGAAAAAGGATTGGGCTGGAATTTGGGATTTGCCAGATCCTGGAGTTCCTGGATGTGAGGAAAAGCTGAGGTGAGATGCTGACCCAGCAGGGATTGGCCTCTTATGAGTGGGAATTCCAAGCTGGGAAAAGTCTGATATTCCCTACAATTTTTATTTTTCCAGCAGTCATACCTTTTGCAGTGGTTTAAATCCCAAGAGGAGATTTTTGGACATTTCCACCAATTAAAAAAGGTGTTTGAATTTTTTCCTTGGCCAAACTGAGCTACACCCACAGACGTTTTTCCCACAAGGAGCTCTGCTGGGACAGAAAATACCTTTTTTTTTTAAGGGAAAGAAGGAACAGCAGGAATATTTCATGACAGAATTCCAGACAGGTTTGAGTGGGATTAAAATCACCTTGTTCCACCCCTTCCTTGGGCAGCAACACCTTCCTCTACCCCAGGCTGCTTCTGGGACACTTCCAGGGATCCAGGAATTTTCTGGGAATTCCATCTCAGCCTCTCCCCACCCTCATGGACAGGAATTCCACCCCAACATCCCACCTGAACCTCCCTAAATTCAGCTTAAACCCATTAAAGCTGGAATTTTAAGGACAGGAATTCCACCCCAATATCCCACCTAAACCTCCTGGTTCAGCTTAAACCCATTAAAGCTGGAATTTTTTAGCACACCCCGCTCAAATCCTTCCCTGCTCGCACCTCCTGAGATCCCGAAATGCCTCTTGGCTGTGGGGGAGAGTTTTATGGACTGGCCACTCCAGTTTATTTATGGAATCCCGTTTATTGCTGGAATTGCCCTCGAGGCTTTGATGAGGACACCAGACAGAAGCCTTTCCCTAATTTCCTTAATTCTGTTTAATTGGCCGTGGCTCCATTGTGCGAACAGAAGGGGAGGGAGGAAATCAGAGCGGAGCGAAGGAAGAGACCTGTGGAGAGGCTCCAGGAGCAGAAATTGTCACCTGGGCGCTCATTCCGGCTCGGAAAACGCCGGGAATGATGGATGGAGGCACTTACGAGCACCGTGACAGCAATAAAGCGGATGATCCATCCCGGCGCTGGCGGAATTCCAGCGGCTCGCCCTGGGAAAGGCTCCGAGGGTTTGGGCCTGCTCTGGGAAGCGTGGGGGAATTGTGAGCTCGAAGGCCTGGATTGCACTCGAAGGCCTGGATTGCACTCCCGTTAAAGCCGTTCCATGGATGGAAGTTCTGGGAAGCGCGGTGGGAATTGCAGCCTTGTAGCTCTGGATTCCGTTTCTTAAAGCCGTTCCATGATTCCTTGCTGTGATTCCAGGGTTCCCTGCCATGATTCCCTCCCAGGATTCCACAATTCCCTCCCACGATTTCATTATTCCCTCCCATGATTCCATGATTCCTTGCCATGATTCCTCCCTGTGATTCCACAATTCCCTGTTGCGATTCCACGATTCCCTGCTGTGATCCCACAATCCACTGTCCCAGAGCTGTGCTCAGCACCAGGAGCGAGCCCAGCTGAGCGCCAGAGCCCCAGGCCAGCCAGGGCCACCCCAGTGGGGACATTTCCAGTGGGGACATTTCCAACAGGGACATTTCCAACAGGGACATTTCCAGTGGGGACATTTCCAGTGGGGACATTTCCAGTGGGGACATTTCCAGCAGGGACATTTCCATCTCCCCTCCTTGGCGGCGGCTCCAGCTCAGCCGTTTCCTCTCCGCCTCCAATCCGCCACCAAACCCCACCCGCTCCTCTCCTCAGGTACAAAGCAGCACAAGTGCTTTGTAATTTAGTTGAAAGAAAGGAGGTATTTTCTTTTTAATCCCCTAAACACCACCTTTTTGGTTTTGTTTTGTTGGGTTTTTTTTCTGCAAAGCGCCAGATCCTGCAGATTTTTTTTTTAAAATGATTTTTTTTTTAATTTTAGAGGAGAAATTAATGCACGGAACAAAACAGCGTCGGAGAACAAAGCAGAGGGGGTTTGTTTGTCCTCAGCAAAGGCTGCAAAGATGACAGACACACGCCCGGCCACCGCAGGTACGGCTCCAGATTCGCACAGCTTTATCTCCTGCCTTTGATGCCTCAAATTAAAATGTGCCAGAGGACTGTAATTAAAAAAAAAAAAAAAGCACAACAAACCCTGAGAACCACTTGGCTTTTTGCGTTCAGATCCTTCCTGCCTCAAGGTTTAACCCTGTGAAGGATCTCTCTGGGAATGGCTTTTCCGGAGGAGCTGCGGCTGCTCCATCCCTGGAATGTCCAAGGATGGGTTGGAGCAGCCTGGGATGGTGGGAGGTGCCCTTGGGGGTGGCTTTGAGGTCTTCTCCCAACTCAAACCATTCCAGGATTCCATGATCAAGGGGACAGTGTGGGTTGAGCTCATTTCCAGCAGAATTCCCACTCTGCATCGCCCCACGGCCGTGGAGCTGGCAGTGATCCCTCAGGCGTCGCCTCTGCTCCTCCTCAAAACCATCTGGGACAAAGACAAAGATGCAAAGAGCGTCTGTTTGGAATTTCCTGCAGGAATGTCACCAGGAAATCAAAGCATGCAGGATCTGGGGGTCTGCTGGAGGGATGGGGGAGCAGGAGCAGCTCACAGGGAGAGGAGCTCTGTAAAACCCCTCTGACTTGTGGGGGCAGCTGCTCCAACAAGGAAAATCAAATTCCCAGGGCAAAATTGGGAATCAGATTCTCAATCCAAAATCCCGGCAGCTCAGGATGAACCAGAGGGGGGAATTTCCTCATCAATAACTGAAAAAAAGTGAATTAAGGCCCAAAACTGTGTCATGCTGGTGCAGCCCTGGGCCTGGGGATGGGAAAAATCCCATAAATCCCGCTCTGGGGGAGCAGGGAGCAACCAAAGCAGGGGGAGTGGATTCATTTGCATCCATTCCCAGCCCCAATTCCTGCTCAGAACAAACAGCTCTAACCTTGATCCTAATCCTGTTCCAGCCCTGATCCAAATTCCTGCTCCTGCTCCTTTCCTGATCCCAGTTCCTGCTCCTGTTCCATCCCTGATCCCAATTCCTGCTCAGAACAAGCTGCTCCGGCCCTGATCAAGGCAGATATTTCAGATCTCAGGGATCAATCCACCTGGGAAATCACAGACCCCACGTTCGGAGCGGAGCCAAAATCAGTCCCTGCTCTCCCCTCCCTGATCCTGTGTCAGATCCAGGCAGGTCCAGCCGAGTCCAGGGGATGTGGCAGCGTCTCCTGGTGCTTCATGGAGCACAAAACCAGCCTCTTCCCTAATTATCCCCCCTGGGAATGTGCTGGAGTAAACACTCCAAAACTACACACGGTAATTTATGCCGGCTGCTGCCTTTGTGTTTCAGAACAAGCTGGGTCCTTTTTTGTTTCGGGCTTTTTTTGTTTTGTTGGTTATTTTTTAAATTTAATTGCTTGATGAAAAGTCCCATCAGTGCTGTCAGCACGAGTAATGTCCCCAAATAAGGGATGTCCACCTGGCACCCAAATGGCACAGAGGGAATTGGAGCCCACAAAGGGGCATGGGGAAGGTGGGGGGCACGAGGTGACCCCCCCAACTCCACTTCCAGTGATGGAAAAGTGGGCTGTGGCAAATGATGCCGTCCCTGCCCTTGGCAGGAATTCCCAGACCTTCCCCAGGACCCTCTGGATCTGTTTCAGCCCAGCCATGGGACAGGGTGTCCTGCCAGGATGTCACAAATGTCACACAAATGTCCCAGCAGCCTCCCGGCCCCTCCCCAGCTCCCCAAAACCGAGCCCAAGCTCTGGGCCGAGCTCTGTGTGCTAGGAGCAGATCCCAGCCCAAACCTCGCTTCCCATGAGCCAGGCTCATGGCAAAACAAAAAAGCAGAAAAAAATGTCAAGAAAAGCAAAATTTCTTAATAAACCTCTTAATAAACCCCGGGAAGGGTTCTGGGTTTGTTTCCCTTTTGTGCTGCACCAGCAGCAGGATGAGGATTCATTAATTCGCTGTCTCTGTGCTTGGATTATTCCCCAGGTTTTTTTTTGGCTGCATCGCTACAGGTGATTTTTGGAGCAGGCGGATCCTCCTCGCAAGCACCATCGATAATTAATTTGTCATTATGAAGGAGATAATTTACTTAAACTCGGTATCAGGCCCCGATTCCAGCCTGGGATTAGTGAAGCCTGCTCAGATTAGCAAGGGCTCTGCCAGGCCTGGATGCTCTCCTTCTTTCTCCTTCTCCTTCTCCTCCTCCTCCTCCTTCTCCTCCTCCTTCTCCTCCTCCTCTATCTCTTCCTTCTTCTCCATCTCCTTCTCTTCCTTCTCTTCCTCCTTTTCCTCCTCCACCTCCTTCTCCTTCATCTCCTCTTCCTCCTTCTCCCTCTCCATTTACATCTCCTTCTCTTCCTTCTCTTTCTCCTTCTCCTCCTCCTCTTCTTCCTCCTTCTTCTCCATCTCATCTTCCTCCTTCTCCATCTTCTCCTTCTCCTTCTCCTTCTCCTTCTCCTTCTCCTTCTCCTTCTCCTTCTCCTTCTCCGTCTCCTTCTCCTTCTCCTTCTCCTTCTCCTTCTCCTTCTCCTTCTCCTTCTCCTTCTCCTTCTCCTTCTCCTTCTC